>CM040977.1:25159895-25188189 GCA_022985145.1 Pangasius djambal
AAAAAAAAGGTTTGAATTAAAAATAACCAAAAACCAGTGGAAAATAAAAGCATTAAAATGGACTTCATTTAGAAGCTTCTATGACACTTTAAATGTCATCCCATAGAACAGCACTCATTTGACACTGGAATTTAAGGTGTCTGAACATTCCCGATATAAAATCGAAAAAAAAAAATTAATTTATTCCCAATATTTAAAAAACATTGTTAAATAATAAGCAGAATATTTATATTTGCAATTAATTTCCAAAACACCTGTTACACAGAGCAATACATATCATTTTAAAACCTCTGGACTATTCATGTACATCATATTTCCAACTGCAAGGAATATACATAAGTTTATGTACATAGGTTCTGCTAAAAAGACACTGTTAAGAACACTATTGCATTATTTTTTGAGTTTGATTTTGCAGTGAATCCTGAAAACCCTTAAATATCTAGCTGATATCCCTATTCTGTTTAGAATAGAGAAGGATGGAGTCACTTTTTTTTTTTTTTTTGAGTCCTCATAAAAAGCCTTCCTTGTGTTGGCTGGAAGGTGGTTTTCCATCTACTTCAGCTTGATCCTGACAGATTTTTTTTTTTATTTTACTGTCTATGTCAGCTTAATCTACACACAGATTTCTGCAAAGCAGCTTTGTGACAATATCTACTGGAAAAAAACAAACAGAAAACTTTAGCTAAACTGGCCATATATATTTACAGTGGCAGAGACACACCAGCATCTATGTTTCTATCTATATTTTCACACATTGCTTCTAACGTTGTACTTAATAATGCAATCAAATCAGAAATCATTTGAAAGGTTTGTAGTGGAAGATATAACGCAAAAGCAGATTTTTTTTCATGGACAAAACAAAAGGTAGCTGTTATTTTTGTAGTTTGTAGTTCATAGTAAATGTGTTGTATCACTAGAGACTTGATGTAGTTCCGTTACGTCTCCAGAAGAGTCAACAGTGTCCTGCTCCAAATTCGCCACAGCTAACAGTGGAGTGTCCACCGTACTGCTCTGTCCCACTGCACCAGGGTCCTCTGAGGGGACCACGACAACATAACGGTCATCCTCATCCGCAGCCGAGCTCTCGTGGACGTCCACGGTCACTACGGACGCGTCCATGGTCTGGCGGCTGCAGGATGGTGAGGAGGTGAGGACGGGGCCCTCCAGTGGCACCTGTGCCAGCTGTTCCTTTTCTTCTTCCTCCTCTGAGACAGTGGTGTTGATGTAAATGATGTCCCTCCTGTCAGGATGCTTCTCTGCCAGCTTCTCCAGCATGGCCTTCACCTTTGTAAAATCAGGCCGGTCCACAGGGTTGGCACGCCAGCAGCTTAACATGATGTTATACCTGCAAAATACACACAAAAAAATGCTGATTATATTGTATTGACAGGTAATGTCCTTCATTCTTTACATAAATATCAACATGTACAATGGCAGTGCATCTAAATACAAATGCAGGAACTGAGTCACAAAGATGACTTTGCTGCTTTTTAAAAGCTTTAATCCTAATGTTAAAAAGCAATATGCGTATACTCCTAAGGACAGGTTTCCTCCAGACATAAATGAAGCACAGTCCTACACTACAAATAGATTTACCGAACCCAATAGAACAAAACTAAGCTTGCGCTTTGGAAGACTGATGCGTCAGTGAGAAGAAAGACAAAAATCTTTTGACACTCACAGTTCATCCAAGCAGTCATTTGGCTGCTTCAATCTGTGGCCTTCCAAGAGGTAATCATATATCTCGTGGTTCTGGACACCAGGGTATGGAGCCATGCCTCGAGTAGCTATCTCCCACATGGTTACACCGAATGCCCACTGTGGGGAAACACAGAAGTGATTATAAGATGTATTAAATATGTAATCAAGCTACTCCAAATCCTCAAGCGTCACGGCGCTTTAAACGTCAGCGTGTCATCCGTTCTGGCGCACAAAGCAATCCCTTCTTAAAAATGTGCAGCTTCTTCTTACCACATCACTTTTCACGGTGAAGACTCGGTCTGCCAGACTCTCCACAGCAATCCATTTCACAGGCATCTTGGCTATCCTGCCCTGTCTATAATAATCTCCACTGTATATCTTCTTCGAGAGGCCGAAGTCTGCCACGCACACAGTCATGTCATCGCGTAACCTAGTAAGACATATACAGGAAAGAGTGGGGAAAAAAAAAAAAAGCATAGAAAGAAATGTGAGAAAATAAAATGGCTATGAGAGAGTAAGAGTGGTGAAAGCACAGAACCCCACGCTGGTAGTACTGTACAGCCTAAGGAATTTACATGAATACAGTACTTCTGAACAGGTAATATTCAAAAGACCACTAAATATCGATTGTAGAACTCTAGTAATATAACATCAGGAGTGTAAAATACATAATAATAATAATAATAATAATAATAATAATAATAATAATAATAATAGTGAATAATAAGTATAAATAAGGGTTAGTACTTTTTCGGTGATGACAGAAAGTGAGTTTCCACATATAAGCATTTAGGCCTTTGGTTTAATGAGGAACTCAGATTTTTTTTTTTTATTATTGTTCTGCATTTTATTACGGCTAACAGAATGACTAAGCATTACTGTGAGGCTTTGCCTTCACAAAGGAACCACACACACTTATGCGGCCTTGTGTTTTTGTATATGGCTTTACTGCCTTTTATTGTTTTTAATGTGATATAAAAGTTACTATGAAAAGCTCATTTTAAAACAGAATTAATTTCTTTTGCACTTTTGTGAAATCTGCTACTCCTTCCCATATTAACAAGTGTATTTATTTAATCTAGCTGCACCCAGCAAGCAACCAAATATTAATGAACTTAATTTTACAGTTAAATTTCATAATGATGTATTGAGAAAAAAAAATGTATTACTTACATGCAATTCCGTGCTGCAAGGTCTCTATGTAGGAAATTTCTGCTGCTGAGGTATTCCATTCCCGAAGCAATGTCAATCATAAACCTCAGAAGAGTTTGTACTGGGAGATACTAGGATAGACACAGTGTGCAAATCATATCTCACACACACACACACACACACACACACACACACACACACACACACACACACACACACACATCTTACTATCCTTCCACTGCCATGATTATTGACACAGCTATTATTGCTAACTCTACCCTTGACACACTAACCCTATGCTTTGTACATACAAAACAATACAGTTTTTCTTGTAAGGAACAGCAAACCCATGTACCCACGTACACCCAAAGATCTGTTGCAACTCAAGAGTTATAACATTCTAAAAAGCTAATTTCACAACCAAGCCCCCAAAACACTAAATAACAACATTGAATTTAAGCCAAAAAGAATAAGCACAAATGCAGAAAAGAAACTAAAGGTTGCTTACCAATGGACTGTCTCCAAGCCGGGAGCGAAGAAGAAAGCTATGCAGGTCTCCATACTTCATGAAGGGGAGGATGACCATTGGCCTGGGGAAGTGGCCTTGACCCACATCTAAACATACACCTGGATGAATTGATCAAAAAAGAAAGCTGAAAAGACTACGTTCCAACATGACAATGCCCCTGTGCACAAAGTCCTTTCCCAAGAGGTTCTTTGGGGTGGAAGAACTTTAGTGTCCTGCACAGAGCCCTGACCTCAACCCCACTGAGCACCTTTGGGATGAACTGGAACACAGACTGCATCCCAGACCTCCTCACCCAACATCAGTACCTGACCTCACTAATGCTCTTGTGGTTGAATGGGCAAATCCCCACAGCCACGCTCCAAAATCTAGTGGAAAGCCTTCCCAGAAGAGTGGAGGCTGTTATAGCAGCAAAGGGGGACTAAATCCGGAATGGGATGCTCAAAAGCACATGGGCGTCACAGCCCATGGTTTAGTGTAATGCACAAAGTTTCCAGTGAAACAACATTTCAGACAAAAGTCCTTCATCAGCTGTGCAAGCCAAGTGCTTCTGAGGCTGTACGATGAACACTTACCTAGTAGCCGAATTACATTAGGGTGGTTAAAGTCCTTCATGCAGGCAGCCTCATTCAGAAACTCTTCTATCTCCCTCTGAGAGAAATTATCCACTGGAGGAAAAAAAAAAAAAAGGCAAATCTTTGGTTAAACGTTTCCACTTTTAATGAAACACACTATAGGCAATAGTCAAATTGTAAGGAGGCGGTGGGTCCAATTTGCACCAGAAATCCATATAAACACAGGAAAAATCCATATACACCAACATTCTGTATATAATTATTCAGTGCATCATAATTAAACATTAAAACAATAATATGAAAACAAATTTATTCCTTCACTGGTTAACAATGGATATTATTCCCTTTTTTTTGCCATTTCAGGAGGCTGAACTGCAGCACACAGAACTAAACACTCTGCTTTACCAATACAATTCATGTGACTATTCTTCTAATGACTAATGCTAATATTAATGGACAATGCCAATAAAAAATAAAAAATATCTTGAGTAACAAAACATTCATTCAAAAGGTAATATTTTTCATATTTGTAATATTTTTTAAAGGCGGGGGGGAAACGGCATTCCCTTGTATTCTTTAAATTCATCATTTATTTATTTATTTATTTATTTATTTTTAAATCCACAACTTGGACTTACATTTCATTGTCTTCACAGCCACTTTCTCTCTCGTTCCATCAGGCCAATCCAAGTGGCCCTCCATTACGGAACCAAACTCCCCTGAGAAAAGAAACAGGTCAGTGGCACAGCTTTAAAAGAGACGCTACTGAACACCATGTAACATCTTTACGAAGAATGTGGTTCCACAGTCCATAGCAACTCGACCCATTCTGCGCTGAAATGGTTCTAACCTTCTCCGAGAATTTTTCCGATGACAAGCAGGCTTCTTAAAATCATCACATCCTGAAGTTTGGTCTGAAGCTCTTCACTGACACCCAAGTTTGTGACTAGATGCGCAAAGCATACTGAGGTTAAAAACTGAAATTGCAATGTAGCTTTTAACAAAAGATTAAAACATCAATGTGCTGTACGACTGGATAAATTAACATCAAAATAGAAATGAAGCCTCATTCAAAGTGCAAAAGAGAACACAGCTTGGACTCTGAATTACATTACTACATTAAACTATATGGACTAATGATATAAAATCCAGAATACCCTCCTCATTCTGTGTGTGTGTGTGTGTGTGTGTGTGTGTGTGTGTGTGTGTGTGTGTGTGTGTGTGTGTGTGTGTGTTCATATGTTTGTCTGGGTGTGTTCCCTTTTGCTGTGTTACTTGTTTTCTTTGACTGACAGCTACATGACTAGAGTTAGCAGTACACAATCTCCATCCAACAAGTTTGCCATATTTTCCAAATTCTAAGGCTTGTTCTTCTCATAACTCTAAAAAAACTATTGAGAACTTCTTCTCAATACTCTATTAGACATATGGTCTGGTAAATACATTGTTGTCAGATGTCCAGAATAATTTCACTCCTAATAAAAGGCAGGGAAACGAAGCTGATAAGGTTTCACCTACGTGTCATTTCAATTGCCGATCGATTGTATGACCTCTGAGGTTTGTACTCGACGATGGACGAAAGCTTCTCTCTGGTTCCAAGCAACCTCCTGTAGGGGGAGGCAAATACACGCATGAGACTCACAGAGCAATGACACCGCATAAATAAACTCAAATAACAGGCATCAAAGTAGTGGCCATTTGAATGTAAAGCTTAATTAATCAAGCTGCAAAAGAATAAACACACTGCTGCTATAGGCATAAGACACATTCTTATAGGAACGTGGTATGAGTCAGAGGAACCATAGTGGCTGCCAGGGAATGATGGGAGGGTGGGGTGGATTTATGTTTGTTCCTGACACACAGTTGGGGGCACTGGAGCTCCTCAGCACGGCCCCAGTCAGCTATACTACAGAGTTTTTACAGGGAAAAGATTTCCTCCCCAGCTGCGATTTCCTTGGTACTTCCACTCCTCCTTTTTTTTTTTTAAGTTTGAAGTGGCTCTGAAGTAATTTTGCCATTTTAGGTCACTCTACATTACAATGCAAGTGACTCTAAGGTTATTTAGGTCTTTTCCAAGATCTTTTTTGTAATTATTTTTATGTGATAAAATTTCAAAATGACTAACATCAGCTGAGGAAATTATACTGAGCAAACAAACTCTGGAAATGGACAGATGCACAGTATGCACCTACCAGAGTAGCAGCTATGGGGAAAAAGAAAAAAGTATGTATATTTATTTTTGTATATTTCCAGACCTTCAGACTAAAGGGCTATGAAAGACATCTATCGGGATTTAGGCGGCTAACGAAAAGAAAGTAATCACACAGGGTTCCCACGAACATCCAGCCACCAAAGCTGTCGGGGTGATCTTAGATGCGACTGATGTGTGGCACATTAACTTTTTAAACAGTGTATTTGTAAGTGAGGTAAGACGAGAGACGAGAACGTGCATCCAAACTCACCCTAGTCGAGTCTCTAATATCCGGCTACGCAGGCATATAGCTACAAACATCAGAATCAGCACGAGACAGATGCCACAAGCCACTCCCAACACAATGTACACAGAGTCTGAACCATGTGTAGTAGGTCTGGAAGATGGGGAGGGCATATCTGGACACACACACACACACACACACACACACACACACACACACACACACACACACACACACACGTAAACATGTTTCATACGAGCAAAAGAAAGTCACCCAATAATATGGCATGATGATCTTTAATGCTCAAAAACTATGAAATACAGGGTAACTTTAGCAATCATTTGTTATGAAGGGCTCATATGGTTTAAAGATAAATGAAACTGATAAAATTTGCTTGTCATATCTGTGTTCACTTATGAAATGATGTCTTTTAGAGCACTTTTGGACTTTTTTCCCCAGTTAGATGAATTATAATTGAAAACGTAAAGATTTAACTTGAAACTTTGACGTGAAAGATTAAGCCTTTTTTTTGTATGATCGTGCACCGGTATGACCAAGTACTTTTCTCTTATTATTTTACTAAAACGTCAGTACTTCAATAAACAGTGTAGTCAGATTCACTCACCATCCACTTTATTAGGAACTCATTTATGCAGTTATCCAATCAGCCAATCATGTGGCAGCAGCACAATGAATAAAATTATTCAGATATAGGTCATGAGCTTCAGTTAATGTTCACATCAAACATCAGCATGTTCACATCAAACACAGCATGATCTCTGTGACTTTAACCGTGGCATGGTTGTTTTTTTGCCAGATGGGCTGGTTTGAGTATTTCAGAAACTGCTGATCTCCTGGGATTTTCACACACAACAGTCTCTAGAGTTTACACAGAATGGTGCATAACTGCATAAGTGAGCAGATGTACAGGTGTTCCTGTTAAAGTGGACACTGAGTGTAAGATTGACTGGGGGTTGATGTGTACCAAAGTTAGTGTGTATTTTTTCTTTTTCCAGTTCTTCCTAGTCCTTCCCAGTTCTTCCTGAAGTTGGGGTATTCTACGCAAAAAAATTACATTCCTGAGTCCTTGCCCATTAGTGACTAGCAGTGTTCTTAACCGAGGTTCTCACCAATCTCTGGGACAAAGAACGTGTAACGAGAGCTTCTAACGCCACAGCCAGCTTGTGTGCAAGCCATCACTTCCACAGTATATGTAGTGTTAAACTCCTGCATGGCCACTGCTGCCTCTGTGGACATACTGCGAATCTGAGACACACAAATATAGAGCTCAAGGTTAGATTACACATAGATTACAATCTAACGTCTATATTTGTCTACTAGATTCTATTCTATTTTATTTTTCTATTTTATTCATTATATTCTGCTTTTATTACATTCTGGAAAGACTAAGGAAAAAACATTTCACTACATTAATACATCCCATGTATGTAATACGTACGTGACAAAGAACCTTGAACCTTGAGGAGTTTTAAAAAATTGCAAATTGTCCTAAATAATAATTTTTAAAAAAAGTCTCCTTTGAGGAAATCACGTACCCAGACATACCAGCCCATCACAAGGACTTGAATTCCAGGCATACGATATTCATAACAAAACTAATTTAACACATGCATCAGCAAAAAAAAAAAAAAAAAGGAATTAAATGAATAACTAAAGTTAACAAATAAGCTGATCTTTTGAAGGTCAAAAAGTCATCGACTGTGAAAACTCTGCTGATTTTAGGGCATGCCAGTGTCACAAGATGAGTCATGCAGAAACACAAAGTGACAAACTTGAAAGAAAGAGGAAGAAAGACTATTTCTCAAAGCGCACTGGAAAAACAGGCAGGCATGTGACTGAAAGGCAGCTCAGCTTGACACGATCACATCTGTTCCTTCTGCTCCAAAGGCATGACAGTACAGCAGCTAACGAAGCTGACGTCAGAATCAAAACTTGCATTTGTTTCCAAACAGCCGGAACATGGGTAATAGTTAGATTAATGATAATTCCAATCATGGTACAGCAACTCGTCTTTAAATATGCACGTAAGCAAGATGACACACCAGCTGAATTAAAGCCAAGTAACAGGTGTTAGAGAGGCAGGTGCTGTTCCACACTTCCACGCTTCCACACTTCCAGTAACTGGTGTTGTACAACAGTCATATTGGTGAATCACTGCTAGAGAAAAGAGCTGCACAATTTGCTTTTCACTTCCACAATGAAATTCCGTTCAGTCAGTGATGACTCACGGTCTAGAGAGAGAAAACCATTCCATTTCCACAACGTCCTTTTCCCTTGCCAAAGGAAGACTGATGCTCTATATAGAAAAGTCAGTCACATAATATACTGGCTTCTTGGTGAATATACAGCGTGTCCGACAAAAAAAGTCAACAGGAATATGTTTAGCAAATGTGTCGATCTGAATACGTTGAGCAAAATCCATAAAAAAATTTAAAAAAACATGATACAGTGGCTGCGAAAATGTGTAGAGCGTAAGGGTGAAGGGTAATGTGGAACATACACGCAGAGTATGTTGTGAAGAAGAAATACAAAATGAAGTATATGTTATTTTACTCTCATTGGTTCCTGACTTTACAGACACCCTGTATAACAAATAAACCTATTAAATTATGATAAATGATGAGATCATATAAATGATTATGATGACATATGATGATAAATGATTGACAAGACCATTAACAGTACAACATTTAATCTCTGCTTCCTCATTCTTACAAGTTAAAAATCCTTTTCCCTGATCATTACTAATCAAAAAAAGCACAAAATACGTTTCACTTTTCCTGAGAATAGTCTTGCTACTTTATTTCAAAACTACAAAGAAACTGTCCAGGAGGCTGGTCATAGTCCAGGTAAGGAAACATTAACTCAGTGTGTTATGTCAAGCTACACTAAAACAACTGCGTAATTATAGCAGAACAATGCTGATGATGACTTTTAGCAGTTCTCAGGTACAGCCATCTTAAAACCGTAAGGATGTATGGATGTGATGGAAATTTCACGAGGAAGGTGAGTGGAAAAAAGACAAACATCAACAAAAAGGCTTGATGATGCTTATGCATTCTCTAGAGATTTACTACAACAAGTGACCAGCTTGCATTTGAAACATTTCTGCAAGATATAAGGCTTTGTCGGGAGTTCTGTGTGAGAGAAAAATATCAGCGAGAATCAAGGGGAAGGTGTACAAGACAGTGGTGAGAGCGGCCATGCTGTATGGTTTAGAGACAGTGGCACTGAGGAAGAGGCAGGAGTCAGAGCTAGAGGTAGCAGAGCTGAAGATGTTGAGGTTCTCTTTGGGAGGGACAAGGTTGGACAGGATTAGGAACGAGTATATCACATGTTCAGAGGAGGGAGAGTGAGTATATTGGTAGGAGAATGTTGGACATAGAGCTGCCAGGCAGGAGGCGAAGAGGAAGGCCAAAGAGGAGGTATATGGAGGTAATAAATGAGGATATGAAGCTAGTGGGTGCAAGTGTTGAGGATGCAAAAGATAGGGATAGGAGAGTGATGATTCGCTGTGGCGACCCCTGAAGGGAAAAGTCGAAAGAAGAAGATAAGGCTTGTTTGCTGTAAAATCGAGGCTAGGCCTATCCTACCTAATATGGGCTTTTTATGACTGTCAGAGCAAAAGTAAGTGAATAATTATAAAATAATCAGAGTAAATATCTATCTATCAGACTGTCATTGATAAAGCAATACGAGTGTCAAATTGCTTGTGATTAATACACTGACTCATTGAAATACACAACATAAGTTACATTTGTAACATAAAATATAATATGAAGCTTCATATCTGAATGTTCAGCCAGGTTTAGCTGTACTAATTAAGAAACCTGGTCACGAAAATCACACCCCACTTGGCATTTCCCCGTTTAGAATAATACTTTACTTTTAAAATATATAATTGACATTTGTGATTCATCTTTGCCCTGAATAGCCCATGACCCAATGACCTTCTCTTTTATTACTCGCTGTAAATGCTGTAAAATGTACTGTAGTGTACACAATGACTCAGTCACTATACAAGTGTGTGCAGCAAGAATCTTCTCTAGTTTTATGCATCAAAGTGATACGTGAGGAAAATGCGCACGTAAAACAGAAGATAATTTATAAATCATATTTAGACTGGAGCTGCCAGTTGGTTTGTTCCAATCTGTAGACACGAACAATTCCCACTCAGTAGCTAAGTTCTCCCCTCTCTCATGACAGCCGAGAGGGTGAGGGCTAACACGTGCTTCCTCTGAGATACATGAAGCCATCGCATCTTTTCAATCTGCTGCTCATGCAATGTCACAGGGGACATGATAATGCCATCTTCCCCACCCAGACAGCCAATTATCCACAGATAGCATCATCAGGAATCAAACTCGCAGTCCCGACACCTTTCTTTTGATCTACTCAGAAGCCCAGATGTGCAAGTTGTTCAAATTTTTCAGCGTCAAGAAAGAAAAAATCCAGGGGTCTTAAAGTAAATTTGTGGCACATACTGAACTGCCAATACATTGCTGCTGTTTGTAATATTTGACAGTGTTTCTAGACTCTAATAATCATATCATTCAAAAGATGCCTTATCAAGACCAAGAACTGCAATATTTCCACGCATTGGACCTGACTTTTTTTCCCCATTTCTCTTCAGGATATTATTTCCTTTTTAATCAAAAAAAAGGCTCCATCCATTTTTTTTCCACCCACCACTTTATTTTTAATCAAAAAACAGGCTCCAACTGAAGCTGAGTTGCTAAGTTCTGCCCTTTTCACCCTACAAGGCCACCCATGAGAATGGTTGTTAGGAAAGTGTCAGTGTTTTCCTAGCATTTCATAGCAGTTGTCCCTTAAAAAATATATATATATTATACATTTTCTAACCATTTGAGGCAAAGGGGTGCAACAGAAAAGCATTCGCTCTGTCATTGGGAGATCACAAGCTTGAATTTCAACGATGCCACAGCTATCCTTGGTTGGGAGCCAAAGAAGCAAACTTGGCTAAAGTCTCTGGGTGGAGGAATGGCATTACTTTCTCTCCCCTGTCAATAACAGAGATACTAGCCAGTGAACTGCATTACTTTCTCTTCCCTGTCAATAACAGAGATACTAGCCAATGAACTGCATTACTTTCTCTCCCCTGTCAATAACAGAGATACTAGCCAAGGAACTGCATTACTTTCTCTCCCCTGTCAATAACAGCGATACTAGACAATGAACTGCATTACTTTCTCTTCCCTGTCAATAATAGCGATACTAGCCAATGAACGGCATTACTTTCTCTCCCCTGTCAATGAGAGCGAGACTAGCCAATGAACTGCATTACTTTCTCTTCCCTGTCAATAACAGAGATACTAGCCAATGAACTGCATTACTTTCTCTCCCCTGTCAATAACAGATACTAGCCAATGAACTGCATTACTTTCTCTCCCCTGTCAATAACAGAGATACTAGCCAATGAACTGCATTACTTTCTCTTCCCTGTCAATAACAGAGATACTAGCCAATGAACTGCATTACTTTCTCTTCCCTGTCAATAACAGAGATACTAGCCAATGAACTGCATTACTTTCTCTCCCCTGTCAATAACAGAGATACTAGCCAAGGAACTGCATTACTTTCTCTTCCCTGTCAATAATAGTGATACTAGCCAATGAACGGCATTACTTTCTCTCCCCTGTCAATGAGAGCGAGACTAGCCAATTGTGGGCGTCTGTGAGCTCATGTATGCAGAAAAGGGCAGATAGTTCTTTCCTCTGAGAATGTTACACTGCCCTGTGATGCAGCAAGAGCAGCAGTTCTAAAAGATGCATTTGGCTCGCTTCACATGTCCGCGTTATCCTTCGCCAGTCCTAGTTGGTAGATGTGATAATTATGATAGGAGAGAGCATAAAAACGTTGTCTAAAACTTCACTCACCTATAAATAACAAGAAAACAACTAACCTTGTTGACATTTTTCCCATCATCAACAAGGACATCATATCCTTGCAGGATCCCATTTATCTTGTCGGGAGGAGGAGCTTCCCATCGTACCAGGAGCATGGTCCCGTTTACACGAACAGTCACATTCTGAGGGGCCACTGAAGGGACTGAAAACATCGAATAAGTCTTTTCTTTTAATAATTCATTGCACTGAAACCAAGTTGAGATGCAACACGTAGCTAACATGGAGCTGACATGATGACGAGCGGTGATTTAAACTACTAAATTTCCAGAATCATCTGGTAATCATATCTGTGCCCCTTCACCACATGACTGCAAATGAGAGAACAGTCTTGAAGCACTCAAAATATCTCAGTGCCATTCCTTTAGGAATACACAGGAAACATGATGTGAACACGCCCTTAAGGAAAGGCATATTTCCTCTTCAAAACCACTCCTACTCCCACAAGGTTTTTTCAGGGAAAAAAAAAAAAAAAAAAAAAAAGTGCTCAGAGTGTGACTTTATATCTATTGAAGCTTCAATTTTATATTTTCTTATTGAATATGTCAGTGAATCTACTGAACTGTAGCTCTTTGTTTTTGTTCTTTATTCAAAACGGGTGTCAACAGCTTTTTAAATAGACACATTTAAGATTTAAAATAGTTGAATAGTTTTCAGCCAATGATGATTGCTGGACTGGACAATTCGCATCAAAACAGCCACTGACTTTTAGGCATGTGTGTGCTACAAGATGTGCAGATGCAAAAACCTGAATAGTCCTTGTGGTTACAGAAAAGCCATCTTCACAAAGAATTAAAAGTAGTTACAGTGGGCCGACTCTAAAGCATCTCAGAGGCAATGATGCAACTATTGTACTTGGCCCCACTAGATTATTCACCCGGAACAAAAACAAAAGTATCAGATGGCAAGAAGTTATATTTTTACGGCACTAACATGTCGGTCTAACCAACTTAATCCTCACTCAAGTGACATTGAAAATTAAGTCTGTTTAATTCGAACGGAACACACACCTCCTTCTGTAGTGTTGCTCTGGACCCAGGAGCTGGGTGGCGAGGGGCCGATCTCATTTGTGCAGGACACACTCATGTTATACCAGGTCATGGCTTTCAGGTCAGTGATCTCGTACGAAAATGGAGGGACTGACACTTTGTGCACGCTAGTAGGGTTGCCTATCTCTCTGCCCAGCTCTCTCACCTAGAACAGAGACAAAACATCATTTATCATCTAGAAATGAACTAAAAATATATTCATATTATGTGTTCGTCTAATTTTGGTTCTAATTGCTCAACATCCCGAATTTCTTTAGGCTTAACTGCCTTAATTAACAAGGAAATAGACACCAATAGTGTCAGTTTTATGAGTGGCCTTTTTTATTTAAAAAAAAAAAAAAAAAAAACATTAAGAGCTATACTGTGACTCCTATTACTATTACGAATCCCTGCACAACTCATATCAAGTTAAATTATTTACTGTGATGTGGCAGATACTGAGTGGGGAAAAGCCATCGTGTCCAGCTGTCCAGTTTAAGAGGAGTTTGTTTGCTTCACGTTTCACCACAGTCATTTTGGAGACCTTGGCTGGAAAGTCTGAAATAAATATTACGAGACAACTGGTTGAGGGTTGAGGCTTTGGCATGAATCTTCATGAATCTTACTAGATTTTCGACTCCAAAGTGGGAATTTCGCTTGAATGTAAGCGAATTCCCTTCCTGCTGTTCTACCTTTAATGTTGACATGAGCCTCTTTGGAGACGGTGACTCCTTTGGCATTGTGAGCCTCACAGCTGTACTGAGTGGGCGAGTCCACACCTGTAGACATGAGAAATGATCTAATTCTGATTATTGTGGTCATTATATCAATGAGGAAATACAGCAGTCACATATTCACGTAGGAATATCAGCTAGCTCCAAAAAAGTGGAACTAGGTGTTGCTTGTGGGAGAGGTTAAACTGCCCACACTTAAAAATTCAAGATCCTCTTTCACATGCACATACGTATATTGCACTTTGCGTGTCCAAACCTTGTTAACCCTTCACGTGGTCTCATATCACTTTGGCTATTCATGGCCACAATGAAGGCTAATGGCTTTGTTTCCAGTGGGCAAACTAAACCACCCAGGGTTATGCAATTCTCAGTCTGAACATGAAACCCAGTACCAGGCTTTTAAAGCCCGCCGCCTGCCAAACCCAGTGACGGCATGGCCATAATATCCCTTTTGTCCCTGTTTATGGGTCACTTTTTTTTTGCTGTGCTTGCTCAGAAAAGCTGTCACAATGGGTCTACTATCGCTCTCCTTCGTGTAATTAACAGGAAGCTGTTTGTTTGATTGTTTACATGGGTCAAAATATCAACCATGTCCATCTCAGACTAATCTCGTCTATGGATATTCTGCCCATGGCCTACGGAGCATCTCATGTCTTAACAGCCACGTATATGCATGTCTACGCACCAGTTTCTGATGAGAAAACAGCCTTCTGAATGAGCTCTTTGGAGCAAGATATAGTCACCGGGTTGAAAAACAGTTCATGGCATCACATGAACTGTTCTGTTGGCCTCTCGTTGGGACAGTAAGTGGTTCCACATTTATTGGCCAAACATACCAGATTTTGAAGATAATTTCAGACTATTGCAGTAGCAGTAATGGAGTGGTATGTCCATTTCCAGCCAAGTTCAGGTGAAATGCATGTAGGAGAGGAACAAGTAGTAGAGTTTACATTTGTGTGTTAAATTTTAAGTAATCAGAGAATTTCTTTATCATGTGTCATTTCCCAGATGCCACATCAGCCACATCCACCGAGTATTCCCACACTTGGTGAATACATAAGTAGATGATAGTGCATATGTCAAAATAAAAAAATAAATAAATAAATAAATTAAAAAAATACTGGATAAATACTGGTAAATACACAAAACAGACTTCTCATTTAAAAGAAAGTGGAACTTGCTGTGCCACTCTGATGTTAACAGCAGAAATTCCCAGTGACGTTTCCAGGTTTGCAAATAAATGTCATTTCAGCAAGTTGTACTTGTTCAAGCTGAAGCAACCATTCGGCCATTGAACACACAATATGGTGGCATTAAAAAAAAAACAATAAAAAAAAAAAAAAAAAAAAAAAAAAAAAAAAAAAAAAAAAAAAAAGTTCAAAAGATCTAATGAAGAAGTGCTGCCTGTCCCCACTTTTCATTTCATTCATAGAGGTGGTATTTAAAAAAAACAAAACCAAAAAAAAAAAAAAAAAAAACTGGATTAGCAGAGCAATGGCATTTAACAACAAGACAAAGAGGCGGCTACTTTCTGGTAAAAAGTCAGCGGCAGAGAGATCTTACAGCTGTTTGGCTGCCAGGATGTATGCTGTAGGATCTGAGGATCTGTAATTACTAACTTTGGTGTTTCTCCATTGCAATGGTCTCTTTATATGACCTTACACATTTGTATGCAGTGCCTCCTGCTGCTGCCAAACTACAGAATTAGAAAAACAGAGACAGAGACTATAGAAGAGTGTGTGGTTAAAAACAACTGTGTTCCTCTCGTAGCACACAGAGAGCCTGGTAAGCATTTACGAGAAAAACATAATCTTGAGTCATATGCCGGTCAGCAGCCTAGAAAACAACCCTCATTTTCACTTCTAGTCTGTTAATGTAAAGCTGTACCAACTGCTTCCTCTGTGTGTGTGCGTGTGTGTGTTTTTTTACATAAGAGGCAATTTAATGTCTATTACAAGTATCTTATACTTAGCAGTGAATTGCATTTTCCTCTACTAATTAACTGCCCCATTTCAAACAAATATCTCCTCAGTAAGTTGTATGTAGAATGTAGAGAGGTGGGTCTCATTACTTCAGTAAAGGTAGTACGATGCCCTAAGGACGGCAGAGTTAATGCCCCAGGTTCCGTTTCTGTGAGTGTAGCCTGCTAGCGTTTGCGTATTGCCTCACTCACTCTCGAACATTTCCGCAGCCAGGGCCTCAATAAGCTCTTTTGTGCGGCTAATCTCTTTCTCTCGGGCATGCTCGTTCCCCCGTTCCTCACACTCTCTGTCCCCTCCCCCGTTTTCCATCTTCCCCTGCGTCTCTCAGCACACACACACACACTGAACAAAGCAAAAAAATGTGACCTTTAACTTCTTTGGTCCCACTCTCACAACATCTCAGGCTTTATTGTTTCTAGACGAGTGGTTTGTTGTTAAATAAAAGATAAACGAGATTAGCCAGAAGTTGAACGGTGTGAATGTAGTGTCACTTTAACCAAGCTGCGGGAAAGGATCTCATTAAGGCATGCCGTAGCTCAAATGTCAGCGATCCTTGTGATCCGACAACTCTTTTCCAGGGCAGGTGACAAAACATTGTACGTATAAAAAAGAATAAGTGACATGAACTAATTACAGTGCAGCCAAGAAAAGGGAAAAACAAGCTCACAGATGACTTGCAACCTGTTCTCAACCCAGAAAATGCTTTGTTTACAATGCAGTCATTCGCTGCCTGTATCAGATTCCACTGGTGCTTAGTGCCTACACAAACTCCAACAGACTGCCAGTGGCTCAGCGGGACGTTTTTGATTAAATCAAAGTCCAACTTAGGGAACTTAGACAGCAGATTTCACCAGGGCCTGAGTGTTTTCCTTCCTAGCTTTGTAGAAATGGCTTCAAATCTCTTACTGGGGGCTATTGTTTTGCAGACAGCAATAAAAAGTCTAACAGTCTAAGCGAGGCAGAATAGCATTCTGTCAATACAATGCTAGAACTCAAGAACGATGCGAGTTCAGGAAATGGTGCAGTTACATTAAGCTCTGGTATTAGTGTTTAATACAGGAAGGCAGATGTGTATGACATAATCTGACTGACAACAACTAAACATCCAGGGTTACTCACAGAGAGAAAATACCTCCCAAATACTGATAACCATGTTGTTATTTCACTGTTTTAAGATTCTGGGTGATGTGGCCATGGGTCAGATATGTGACTCACTGCCTTTTCTGCATTTTTCTGAACCCTGAGGAATCTGATTTTACCACCTCATTTCCCTTTGAATACTTAGAGGGTCTCATGTGTTTCCTGTTGTTTTAACCAGTTTGGTAAGTGGTGGAATATGAATGGCGTGAATAAACAGAATAGCAGGATACTTTTTTTTTTTTGCCAATACGTGATGCTAGCTTAATATCTACAGAACATACCAAGATTGATATATGTATTTCTCAAAGCCATTCACGCACTCATTTAAAAAAAAAAAAAAAAAAAAAAAAAATCATTACTCATCCTGTGTACTTATTTGTTTCATTTGATAATTAGACCAAATGCTGATTACAGACAAGACACTTGAAGATTTCTCGTGAATATTTGAGCCAGTTTGGAAAGAGAATAAGCATATTCAGTATACCCATATTCTACGATGTATAGTATATATCTGAAATAAATCATATTCTCCCATAATTCAGAGATCTAATCAAACTGCTCAATGTACATATGAATTGAAACCTTTCACAAATCTTTCAAATAAGTTTATAATAGTTGGTAACTAATGCCAAATCTTACACAGATCAAAGGTAATACTCATTGCTTGATTAGCAAAATCAGCAAGAGCAAAGTTTGGGCTCCACGAGCAAAAACCCTTACCTTGGATAGTTATGGTGCTTGGAGAGAGACTGGTTTGGTTTAACTTCTGGCCTTTAAGAAGCCATATAATTGTGACAGGATTTGGGGGACCCACAGCCTCGCAGGTCAACGTGAAGGAGCTGTTCCTTGTTACGTTTACGTCACTCGGCTGTTTAGTAAAGGTTGGTAAACCTGCATTGAGAAAACCAGATACGCTGAGACTTTGTTCATAAATTCGCTAACATAAGAACTTCTTTCTGAACAAACATCAAAATAATAAGGAACTTACCAGCAACCTCAACGATGATGGGATTCGACTCAATCACTTTGTTACTGACGCTCAGTCTGCACTGGTACTTACCAGACTCAGCTCGCTGAACGCTCTTAATACTGTGAGAGAAATCAAGATCATTCAAAAAAATCACATCAGCAGCATAGCACCAGCGTTCAAGCACAAGTACAAGAAAAGGTTTAGCTCACCCGACTTATGCTTTAGTGCTGATTTTTGAATATGTGAAACCAAAGGATTTTGATCAAAACACTGGACCATTGACCAGGCCCATGAGGTTTAGGCTAAAATATATATTGCCACCTTACACCAATTAATCCTACTGGAGCAAATATGATCATAGGTGGTCATTCTGTTTCTCGAGGTTTATAAATTAGTTTCTGGTTTTCAAACCTGATAGTGGACAGCAGAATTACTGATCCATGGCTGTATACAGCGGTCTGCGTGCCATCAAATATCTCTCTGCCATCCTTGAACCATAGGATACTCAGGTCCTGTCCCATGTCGGTGAGGTCAATGGAGCAGTTGAACGTGACCTCAGAACCCTCGGAACACTGGATGGTGCCCACGGTGGGTTTGAAGCGTAGTCTCCGGATCTCCTCCTGAGACAAGTGCACGCTGGGCACTCGGCCTGGCACCACCAAGGGCTCCATACCAGCAGATGCCTCCCCACCTGAAGGTGGCCAGACACAAGAGACACAAATGTGCGACTCATCAATGGCTAGCAGCTGGAGGACAACATGTTTCTAAAGTCAAATTCAGAGCAAATATTCATAAATAGCTTTTAACACAATGCTAGTTATGAACAGTACTTTTTGTTTTTGTTTATATCCAATACTTGGCTATTGTGATCATCATATCCCTGCATTCAATCTGTGATGAGCTCAAAGCCTTTCTTCTTCCGAAGGCACCACAACAACAACAACAACAAGAACAATAATAATGTTCACTAGAATATGAATCCCATTAAAGTTTCTGTTTGCAAATGTAAATACGGTGTCTGTCTTATAGCAGATACTTTCTTTACTGTTAACTGCTTCCCAAACAGACATATTTTTGCATTTTACAATTCCGTCCTAGCATTTTTTTGCCACTGTTTCTGATTGTGGCGTTTGACTGTAGTAACTCAATACATCAACAAACCTTCCAGGCTGTTGCATCAAACAGTACAAGCTTCAATATCTAGCTCAACTGTAGCCAAAGGAAATTGGCCTGTCACTATTGAGATCTGTTATCAGAGGAAGCATATTGTGTTGACTGGAAGCTCTTAATACAAGTGAACTCACATCTATAGTTGACTACGGGAAGGATATGTACTCCACACAAACTATTAAAGAACTTCTAAAATTTCCCCACTATGCTCTCTAGACTAACGTAGATCGCTTAGTGGGAAAATGTGTACGCAGAACTATTTTCCTATGTCTCAAACATATTAAATAATGAAAGCTTGTTTAAGTTCAAATGCCCCTGTAATCCTAACTGATTCAATTATAATATTGACCATCCATTTTCTGTACTGCTTATCCTGTACAGGGTTGTGGTGGAGCCTGGAGCTTATACCAGGGAACACCACGGACAGGGTGCCAACCCATCACAGGGCACATAATTTAGAAACTCAGCCTACAATGCACGTCTTTGGACTGGGAAAGGAAACCCCTGAAGCATGGAGAGAACATGCAATCTCGGCACGCTGGATTCGAACCTCCAACCCCGGAGGTGCGAGGCAAACGTGCCAACCACTAAGCCCCCTGGCATCAACCAAAGAAATATGGAGGGTAGTTGGAGCTCAGGTTTGAGACCAAATTTGTCCATTGAGGTCAGTGAAAATTACCCACAATTCCATGCTTCGTATTCAACCGTAACCTATGACGGTTAATAATCCAGTGGATTTTAAAGTTTAAAGGTGTATTCTACTTTATGAGGTAACAACAAATTAGATTTTTTTTTTAACATTCTTTAAACTATGTAAGTTGAATAAATACTGAAATTAACAAAAAGATGAAGAACTATCTTTAGTTATACTATCTTTAGATATCTTTAGTAGTTTATAGATGGAGCTGAATTCAGTCATCTGACATCTTCATGATTCTTGGATTATATGATTGATCAGAAAAGAAAAAAAAACAGAAAAAAAACTTGTGGTGTTTGACTACAGATAAGAAGAGGACACTCCAGTTTATTCTCAGCTTTCATTTAAACTTCTGCAAATCAGGTTTTAAGCATAAATCCCTGCTTTTGTATGTTTTTCTTTTTAAAATCTACTACTGTATATATAACATCTGTCAGGAAGAGGAGTTTTTACCATCACATTCCTTACACTTCAGCCTGAAAGTCATTGACGTTACAGTGTAAAGAGAAAACTTACCACCAGTCCAACAGACCCAACAGCAGAAACATCCAAGGACGAGCAGCTTGAAAACTTCTGAAGCCATCTTCATTAAACGCTTTCCTCCACCAGAAATGAGTGCAGCTCTTCTCTGGAAAGCCACTTAGCAGACACACATATTTACACTGACAAGAAATGAAGGGAATGAGCGTCTCCGCGTTCTTCCAGCAGGAGCTAGCTGTTCTCAGACAGGTTCAGTTGAGCGAGCAGCTTTTAGCGCTCTGTTTAAAAGAAAAAAAAAAAACAACACACAAACTCACGCCGCTGCAGCGTCGCGCGCGCCATCTCGCGTTAACTTCGCCGTGACGTCACCCGCCATCGTCATCGTCAAAAGTTGCCGCGTGCCTGCCGACTTTGCGTCATTTCCATACAGACAATCTGTAGACGTCTACAGGCATTTATAACACTGGTGCATTTATGTCGGTTTTGCCCCTATACAAACTCTGGAGTGATCATATCTATCCTAAATTGTTGTTGCATTGGAGAAATGTATTGTTTGGTTTCCCTGTATGACAGAAAGGCCAGCTCCCAGTTTGATTTGATCAATCTGATTATTATTTTAACCAAATTTTATTTGCATACATCAAAATTCACCAAAAAAAAAAAAAAAAAACTTTTTAGAGCTGTCAATAAAGCTCAAACAATAGGTTTCTTCAATATCTGAATGCTCTAACAAAAAAAGTGTTAAAACTTTTAAGCTTTACAAGATATTTGTGTAACTCTTCATTAGCGTCATTATTATTATTATTATTATTATTATTATTATTATTATTATTATTATTATTATTATTATGTATTTGGTTTATTTTCTTATTACTTATTTCTTTTTCATCTACTGATTCCCTGGTGCTTTCAGAAGTTAGTTGTATGGTATACACAAGTTGTTCTCCTGTTGTATACTTGTCTGATTTTAAATAAAGTTCTTATTTAAAAAAATAAATAAATAAAAGCCATTCTATAGCCATTTATATCTTTCCACAGAAGTAAGAAAGCTGTAAAATGTGTTAATGTATGTAAACATTCGGATGTTTTTATTTAATATAATCTTATATTATTATTATTATTATTATTATTATTATTATTATACTAGACATTATTTTTATATTTTGTATTTAATTCAAATTTTACTATTTATTGTATTTAAATTTTTTTTAAAATCTTTTTGTAAGTTATAATCGTTCTGCAGTAACAAATTATAAACTCACTATCAACTATTACATATTTTAAATTCAACTCCAACATTCTTTACAAAATATGCTTATATACTGTATCTTCGATAATTTCTTCGTAATCGTAAAACCACACACATGGTTGCAGCTCCAGTATATATACTGTGCACAGATCATAAGGCATATATCGATAGCAGAAACAGTGAGATACTTTGGGAAGTTATGACTGTGCAAGGGCTTAGTGCTTAGAGATGACTGCTGGAATTTAAACCACCAGCAGATACTTCAGAATAGTCACTTGCTCATCTATTACTCAATCAATCACAGAACTGAAAACTGAAAGGTTGGTAGTTACAGGAAAACATCTGGTTGACACTTCCTCAGCAGTTTTCATCTTACAGCAAAGGATTCCAGGAAAAGTAGTTCAAAAGTAATTCAAGGAAACACTCTGTTTAACGGTTTAACAAGTTTAACAGATATATCTGCATCTCTCTCTCTCTCTCTCTCTCTCTCTCTCTGTGTGTGTTTGTGTCTCAGACTCCTCACATTTATCAGTATCATGGTCACTGGATGAAACTAAAACATGTGTTGCTAAAACTTTATGGTGCTGCCAATCAGCCTCCAACGCTCGTCTTTGGACTGGGGGAGGAAACCCCTGAAGCATGCCCCCTAGTATTAACTAAAAATATAGGTCAGTGAAAATTACCCACAATTCCATGCTTTGTATTCGAACGTAACCTATGGCTGTTAATAGTCCAGTGGATTTTAACGTTTAAAGGTGTATTCTACTTTATGAGGTGACAACAACATTTTTTTTTAAACATTCTTTAAACCGTGTAACTGCATACAAGATGATGAACCCTTTAGGGTTGTTGATTTATCCTTTTTTCTTCTAAGAATGCACCATGTTGTATTTAACATTAATAATGTCCTCAGTATACTAGAACTTTGTTTAAACGAACAAGACATCTTCTATATAATAAAATAGTACAATTTGAAACTCATATAGCAAACGCAGTGGCCGTGTTGAGACTCTGAGCTAGATCACAAAAACTATGAGAAAAATGAAAACCTGACAGACCCGGTAAAGCTCCTGCCCTGGTAATTGTTTAACTTTAATTCCCATATGGGTTTGATTGCTAGCTCCAGATAAGGGACAAAGTACAGAAAAAAAACGTAAATAACTCAGCGGAGAAAACAAGATGCATCCAGACTGGTGTACTGCATGATACAATCAAGCAATTATCATTACTCTGCACTGTGGCATGTATGAAAATAGTGACCGGGCCAAGCTGACCTCGATTTTTAAACAAGATGACAAGAGTAAAATATCTGAGAAAATAAGAATGTGTTGTTTTTTTTTTTTTGTTTGTTTGTTTTTTGCAGGACCATGCTGTTCATTATACAGTCATTATAAATTCAGGAACCAAAAGGAATATGTTGAGCAAATATGTCGATCTGGATATCTTGAGCAAAACATTTAACATTACATAACATTAAAATACTGACCGGGCCAAAGTGACCTTGATTGTGGAACAAAATGGCAAGAGGAAAATATCTGAGAGTATGTGGATGTGGTCAGACTGTCAGGGGAAAAAAAAGACTACATCTCAGAAAGTTAGTTATTCAAAACAGCACACGTGTTACGTCTTAAACTGTTAAGTGTAAATTTGATTTAACTGATTTTATTATAAGGTGCTCAATTATTATACTCTGCCAAATGAGTACATGTATGTGACATCTAAAAATCTGAAGAAAAAAAAAAAGGTTTACTTACTTATAGCAACTGAATCCAGCTTAGTCTGACTAGCTACCAAGAAACCAAGGCCGAGGCGGACAAGCTGGCAGACCTTCTGTGCCATTTTTAAGAAAATAACACAACAGCAAGGCAAGGAACTCTCAAATAATCATTTATCAATTTAGACAAGCAGTAAGAATAGTCAAAAAATAACCTAACAGCTTACCAGATGTATCAGCTCGACCTGTGTTTTGGTAGCTGGTCAGACCAAGCTTGATTTTTTTTTTCAGGATTTTTCAGCATCTGTTCTTTCCAAAACCTGGTGTTCATTTATTGTCCGCGGTATGGTGCAATTTCTCCTAGAAAACTATTAATCTTACACTCACCATGTTTGAATAGTAAGGCTGTCTGACGTGTTATATTATGTCCATAAAACAAGGTTAGCGAAAGAACGCACAGTCATCACCCCCTGACCTCTTTGACGACCGATGCAGGTTATGTTGTGCTCTAAGAGATAAGACGAGATCCTTGAGATGTAGGCGATTTCACAGTAAAAACCATCAAAGTGATACAAAACCTAATTTGTTTGACAGAAAGTAACACCACCAAACATATAAAAGACATATTAAAGATAGAGGGGACGGATCTATTCAGGGTGCTCTGAGTCCAGTCTGTGATGTTCCTACTTATGTTGAGAACTAGGCCATGATGATAACAACTTTCACAGGTAAAAAGTGTAAAATGGATGGAAAGGACGAATTGTAATGTGACGTATGAGGACAAATCAGTTTCCTCTTTCTTCTTTCCCTATAGACCCAATCCAGGCTGTCCGAGTCCATCAGCCCCTGTTGTCTACTTCTCTGTCAAGGGTATGAATAAACTCAGAATCAGAAAGTGTATCTCATGGCACAAATCATTATTTTTCAGAAAAAAAATAAACCTTTTTACGTGAGATAAAATAACTTTTGCAAATTCCCTCTGAAAGAACTCTTCCCCTACCTGAGTAAGAATCAAATTTTAAAGTACTCTGAAGGGACGCAGCTAACATAATACACCATACACCATTCCGCAGTAATGAAAAAAGATAAGAGCTCTCAGACAAGCAGCCAGAATGTGTTATGTGAGATGTTCTCCACGGCTGTCTTTCTGTAACCCCTCTATCTGCAGCTGGCACTTTTGGTGAGGATAGGTGGACAACCACATGGCAGTGTGAGAGCCCTTGCCGACTGAGCAACTCGTCATTTTTACAGTGTTCTCTGAGCAGTAGGTCTTCATGCGGTACATGTTGGCTTTGCTCTCACAGCAGCCCATGGAGCTTAGCAGAATGCAGGTGTCTTTCCTGAAGGCCTTGGTGAAGATGGCATAGAGGAAAGGGTTGGCACACGAGTTGATAGGATAGAAGAGCACCAGCAGGATCTTGGAGTTGGTGACTGTGATGAGGGGCACCTTAAAGGCAGCTGAGATGGCAAAGAAAGAGATTGGCGCCATGCAAAGGAAGTCGGTGAAGATGAGCACGGCCATGCGCTTGGCGATTTTGGCATCAGCAGCACGGCCAGGCACTTCAGGGTGGCGCACGACCATGTAGATCCGCACATAACAACCACAAATCACCAGAAAAGCCCCCACATTGAAAAGCAGCAGAAGAATGACATAAGCCTGGGCCAGAGGGGTTTCAATGTCCATAGGCAGACACATACTGACTTTGCTGTAACTACTTATGCCCACCAGTGGAAGTAGTGCCATGCCCAGGCAGAGCAGCCAGCCAGCAGCCATTATTGCAGCAGCTTGGGGCAGAATAAGTCGGCGCTCTAGCTGCATAGCGTGGGTGATGGTGTGCCAACGTTCTATGGTGATCGTAGACAGTGTGTAGATGGACAGTTCTCCGCCAAAGACAGATAGAAAGCCTGCAATGCTGCAGCCCACTCCTGTCTGCCATTCGATGGCATGCTGGCTATAGTAGCCGCGTGTCCTCAGGTCCACAATGGCAATCATGAGAAGGTACACACCAATGCAGAAGTCGGCAAAGGCCAGGTGACACATGAGGAAGCGTGGCACAGTGAGTTTGCAGCGGCTGGCGAATAACACGAGAAGCACAGTCAGGTTGCCAGCAATAGCCAGGATGTTGATGAACCAGATGGCCACACGGAGGAACCCAAACCCAGCAATATCCTCACAGGGGTTGAAGGCGTCTGCCTCGGGGCTACACTGGAGGGCTGGTCTGATTTGACAGAAGTCTGGGTACTCAAAGTCAACATTGCCAAAGCCGGCTTCAGAAAGTGGATCCAGCATGTCAGAATAGAAAACCTCTTTTTCGGAGCCCCTAAATATATAGTCATAAAGAGAAAAAAATGGTCAGTATTGCATAATGTATGCTTTGGAATAATCCCTATACAAACACATATTACTATATATTTTATCTTTGACACAATAACAATAAGTACAGTATAAGTAAGATCTGGCTTTCTAAAGGAAACCAGACAGCGTGTCAATACATTCACTGTTTCACACACATTGGTTATACTTTGGGGGTCCTGCAAATGTTTCTCATTCCTTTATGAATCTAGTCTGAGAAAACAAACCCAGCTTGTTTCCAAGTTAGCTGTGAGGGGAAGAAAGTTCATGGTTCATGAGAAGGGAAAGTAGGAGAGGGCATCATAAAAGCACATATACAAAAAACACTGAAGAAAAAGAAAACTTGACAGACCTGGTAAAGCTCCTTCCCTGTTAATTGTTTAATTCTCATATAAGTTTGGTTGCTAGCTTCAAACGAGGGACAAATTATAGGAAAAACATAAATAACTAAGTGGAGAAACCAATATGCATCCAGACTGGTGTAATGCATGATACAATCAAGCAATTATCATTACTCTGCACTGTGGCATGTATTAAAATACTGACCAGGCCAAGCTGACCTCGATTTTGGAACTGCTGTTAAAATTCTGTTAATTATACAAGGTCTCTGACATAGCAAATATGTCAATCTGAATATGTTGAGTAAAATCTGCAAAAACATGATACAGCAGCTCAGAAAATGCATAAGGGTGAACATGTAGAGCATATGTTGTAAATAATAAAAACAAAATTAAGCCTATTTAGTTTTACTCTCATTGGTTCCTGACCCTGTAGAATATAGCATAGGATATCTTTATTGTCATCATACAAGTATAATGAAATTTGGTTTGCACTTCCCAGTAGTATAGTGAAAGTTCTTAAATAAATAAAACAATAAAACTAGTGATTAAATATAGGCACATTTAGACAAAAATGATCGACTTGTAGAGACAAATATCAATTTATAGGATCCTGTCTATATGTAAAACTAAATTACAGTAGACCAGATTCATCAAACGTTTTGGTGACCCCCAGAAATGCAATGCTACAACTATATAGTCTTATAAACCTTACTTATCTAACGGACTCTGGTGTTCACAGTATGAAGATCCATTTCTCTGTGCTGAAGATGGAGACTCCCTGTTGAAGGAGACACATAATAATAACGTCTGCTAAAGAAGGATCTTGTACCAAGACGCATCAAGCTAGATGCTTTAGTTCACCCATTTCACTATAATTAAACCTTTAACTATAACTATCTTCTAGAGAGGGTCTTCTGCGCTTCTGACACACCGGACTGAGGGCTTGAGAATGAGCTAATTAGATGATGATGCTGTGTGATTGATTTATTATAAAACAATTTAAAATAATAAGACCATTAATAGTTCATTAATTAATAGTTAATAGTTCATTCATTAATAGTTAACTGTGTCTTTGTTGACAAGGGAGCTCTATTTGCTAATTGGAAGTTTTAAAAAAATATGTATGTAGGTCAAGCATGAGTACAAGAAACAGGAGGGACCTGTAAGCGTCCCAGCTGAGTAGAGCGCAGCAGTGGCTCGGGTAGGTGAGATGAGCCTCTCTTAAGCTCTCCAAACTGTTTAGAGGAGGCAATCTCTTTAGCGAAAACGCTGAGCGAGCCACTAGCATCAGCACCGACTGTAGGCCATGAGACGGCAACGTCTCCAGAGCAGTGGAGGACACGTCTCTAAAATAAAATAACAATCAACCTCTGAATAAATACAGCATGCAAAAGAAAGGGCATAGCATAATTAAACAATATATCTTACATTCATTATATTTTTTCGGGTCTGGGTCTGAATATAACTTTTTTTTTTTTTTTGCTTTTTAATTCCTACCTAGTGAACATAAAGTCTAACACAGGGGGAACTAGTATTTATCTGGCTAACATAGGACATTTAAAGGCATCTCTCGACCAAGTGCCTAAAGTTCTACAGAATACGACTTACAATACAGCTGGGCCAAAAGCTCCTATAAAAGCATCCCTGTGGATTATTTGCAGCTTTCGGTTGTTCTTTAAGGTTCTAGAAAAACAAACAGAAAAGGATTTTAAGTGTCCATGCTAATCTGGTAAGGTTCACAGGGTTAGAGTTAAGGTTAGTGGGCCAGTACTTACAGTTTATCTATTTTTGTCCCATTGAAGGCATGTTTGTGTATTTCCCTGAAGCCATTGTTATATAGATTCCTATAAAAGTACAACATTACCAGAGGAATATGATTATGGAGTGTATATATATATATATGATATATATATACACTATATTACCAAAAGTATTCGGTCACCCATCCAAATGATCAGAATCAGGTGTCCTAATCACTTGGCCTGGCCACAGGTGTATAAAATCAAGCACTTAGGCATGCAGACTGTTTTTACAAACATTTGTGAAAGAATGGGCCGCTCTCAGGAGCTCAGTGAATTCCAGCGTGGAACTGTCATAGGATG
>CM040977.1:25197528-25215172 GCA_022985145.1 Pangasius djambal
ATATATATATTTAAAAAAACACATACGAGGCTTCTAAAAGGAGAGAGTGGCTAGAAATAAAATTTCAAAGCTAGCAAGAAACAAAAGCGAATGGTTCCTGCAACACGTGCCACCTTAAGAAGGTGTGTGAGGATGGTAACGGATTACAGACATTGCAGTACTGGCAAGCTAGTTGATAGCAAGAAATATTAGCTACTGTCATTAATATAACTGTTGAAATAAAAGCCATAATGGCAGCAAAGATCCTCCCACCTGCAAATTAGCAAACTCAAACTTCAGACATGCTCATTATAACAAAAAAGGGTAAAAATTTCAATCCATTGTGTGGCCAGTGGCACAATCTTGTATGGTAGCTGCAAGAGTGAAACATATATTGTTACTGTTAACCACAGATCAAAAGACATGCCAATAACTGGATTACCCAGGTTTTTTTTGTTCCTCCTATTGAATGACTCCCAACAAAAGGAGGCCCATAACATTACAACCGCTGACAGGTGACGTGAATAACATTGATTATCTTGTTACAATGGCACCTGTCAAGCGGTGGGATATATTAGGCAACAAGCGAAGAGTCAGTTCTCAGTCAGTTTCCCTGGAAGCAGGAAAAATGGGCAAGTGTAAAGATCCGAGCAACTTTGACAACAGCCAAATTGTGATGGCTTGACGACTGGGTCAGAGCATCTCCAAAATGGCAGGTGTTGTGGGGTGTTCCCGGTATGCAGTGGTTAGTAGCTACCAAAAGTGGTCCAAGGACAACTGGTGAACCGGCGACAGGGTCATGACACCCAAGGTTCACTGATGTGTGTGGGGAGTGAAGGCTAGCCCATCTGGGCCGAACCCACAGAAGAGCTGCTGTAGCACAAAAAGTTAATGCTGGCTATGATAGAAACGTGTCAGAACACACAGTGCATTGCAGCTTGCTGTGTATGGGGCTGCGCAGCCGCAGACTGGTCAGAGTGCCCATGCTGACCCCTGTCCACTGCCAAAAGCGCCTACAATGGGCACGTGAGCATCAGAACTGGACCATGGAGCAACAGAACAAGGTGGCCTGGTCTGATGAATCACATTTTCTTTTATATCATGTGGATGGCTGCATGTGTGTGTGTGTCACTTATCTAGGGATGCAATGGCACTAAGATGCACTACGGGAAGAAGGCAAGCCGACGGAGGCACATGTTCTCCCTGTGCTTCAGGGGTTTCACACATTTGGCTCGCATCTCTGGGGTTGGAAGTTCGATTCCTGTTTCTGTCCTGTATGTTCTCCCCGTGCTTCTGGGGTTTCCTCCGGGTACTCTGGTTTGGCACCCCATCCAGGGTGCCCACCTACTTGTGCCCCCATGACCCTGTGTAGGATAAGCAGCACAGAAAACGGATGTATGTGTTGAAATGATGAGGCCAGTTTTCCAGCCTTTAATATAAGTTCCATCTTGTATGACACTACAGTGTGCTGATATTTTGGCCATTGCAGTCGGCTTATTGTTCAGGACATCCATGAAAACGAAGCCTTATCAAAATAGCTTGCGTTGAAAGGGAGATATTCACAGATGTGACACACAGCTCCTCTGAAAAGTGTTATTGGGATGATTGTGTTCTCACAGCACTAGTGTTAACATGAAGAACTGTTCAATGCCCATGAGGTTTCACTGTGTTCCTCCTATCTTTTTACTACGCACACACACACACACACACACTATTTCACAGTATTTCTATTTAACTCAAAAGAAAAGGCTCTTTGAGGCTCTTTTATTTTATTACAAAATATTTCAAAATGGCTTTACTTTTTCTTTCACCATCTAGCAATTTAATATTTTGCCATTTGTATGTATAAGAAAACAATAGGAGAGAATGAGCCATTGCAAGGGTAAAATGAAAATATAGGAATGGGACAGAATGGGAAAGTATTTTGGGCAATCTTGGGTAACATAAATCAAGTAACAGTATTTTCATATAAGATAACAGCCATTTTATTCATTATTCAATGGTAGAAGTGAACAGATGCATTATTGATGTTATTTATGTCCAAGAATGCAAATTTTCCCTTGGGGAGAAATTATATGTAGCCATTTAACCAAATTAGAAATAGGAATGTACAAATCCAATACTCTGTATCAAGGTCTGACACACTGCATCAGTATCAGGTCAGGAAAAAAAAAAGAAATCTGAATTACTGATCATTTTATGGTATGAACATGTGTGATATTGACACACTACAAAAGTGACATCATAGCAAGTAGAAATATTGTGACTATTAGTCAAATTTATCAAGTATTTCCTATTATAAGATAATAATAAACCAAATAGAAGATTATTAAACCTATTTCTAGACATGTTTATGCGTTTAAAGATTGAAGCCTGAAGCCTGTTCTACTGGCAGATAATTTTGCATTACTTCAAGAAAGAAACAGAATAAGAAAATAATAAGAAAAAAAAGCCTAGAAATAGGTTTAATAATCTTATATTTGCTTTACTGTAATCCTATGATAGAAAGTACCTGATCTGTTTGACTGTATTCAAGATATTTCCATTTGTAAATTCATTTATTTTTATTTATTTATTTATTTATTTGCCGAGCAGAGCATATCTGTTATCAACAAGTTTTACAGAGAGTCAGCTTTAGTTACTGTGAGAATGTCCAGGTCAGATACTCAGATTTTTTTTTTTTTTTTTTTTTAAATACCTGTATCATGTTTTTAACAGGGGGAGGGCACAATGGTTTAGTGGTTAGCACTGTTGCCTCACACCACCACGGTTGGAGGCTCAATTGCCCCTCCGCTCTGTGTGCGTGGAGTTTGCATATTCTCACCGTGCTTCAGGGGTTTCCTCCGGTTTCCTCCCCCAGTCCAAAGACATATGTTGTAGGCTGATTAGCATTTCCAAATTGTCCATAGTGTGTGAATGGGTGTGTGTGTGTGTGTGTGTGTGTGTGTGTGTGTGTGTGTGTGTGAGTGTGTGATTGTGCCCTGCAATGGTTTGGCACCCCGTCCAGGGTGTCCCCCGCCCTGTGTCCCGAGTCCCCTGGGATAGGCTCCAGGTTACCCGCATCCCTGTGCAGGATAAGTGCTACAGAGAATGGATGGATTGACGGATGGATGGATATTTAAAATGAAATAATGAAAATGATAGGTTCATTGCTTAGATAATTGCAATTTAATTTGTACTCACACTTGAGCTGGGATGTTTGAGAAGAAGCAATGTTAGCTAGTTATTTTGTAAAGGAAAAGGCAAAAAATAATGGAGTTTGTCAGATTGAGCCCCTGACACATTTATGGCACTAAATATGTTATGGATAATTACTAGACTGCATTTATGTCATGAAATGTTTTTTTTTCCTTCAGTGTTTGCTTGCTTAGAAGTTACAGTTATGGATGTATGATTTATTAATTCAGTGTTGCACGCAACAAAGTATTTTAACTTATTTTGTCACAACTTATAACTTCAATGCTGTATGGAACACTAGACATTTAAGGTACCATCATCTCCAACATCTAGATGTGTGTTAAGACTTGAACTGGGTAAGTGTGTGAGATGTCAGCTCTGTCTCACTGAGGAGACATCATGCAGATGTCTTCAGAACATTCGCAGCATGATGGGTTTGACTTACAGTCTGCTGAAGGCGCCGCGCTGTTTCTGCGCCATGGCTTCAGTCGCGCTGCTGCAGCTGATGGTCTTGATGGAGCACCGGCACATCTCCGGACACACAAAACGCAAACAGTCACACTGCCACATCATGAACATGAAGATGAAAAGCGATGTCCCCATTGTGTCTGCTTGTCTTCTGCTCGTACTGATCAGTGTAATGAGCTTTCTTGGTTGGGTAATGCACAGGGGCGAGCGCGCACTAGACAGTTCAGTCAGCTCTTTTCCACATCTCCTCAAAGCACAAAATCAATCATTAAAGGAAATAAACAGGTGGATAAAGAAAAAAAACGTCGAGTACGAGGTACTGTTACAACAGTATTTGAAAAGTAGCTAGAGAGAGAGAGAGACAGAGAGAGAAAGACAGAGAGAGAGAGGCGATTGGATGCGCATTTGCGCAGAGTTGGAACAGGAAATGATCCATCTGCTGAGTCGAGTCGAAAAGATTCAAACAAATTGACTCAATGATCCGTAGAGACTACATAAGGGAAACTTGTTTGATCTGACAGTCACTAAAGCTCTTCAATCCTTTCTTTCTTTTAAAACACTGCCTTTCCATTGGCACCCTTACTTTGGGAATGATTCAAGGTACAGGAAATCCTATGCCATGTGAAGGAGTCATTATGTGCTTAACCAAGAGGTGGAAAATTCTTGAGTAACCGTCGCTCAGTATCATTTTGTCACATTTATACTTCACTTGAGAATTTATTTATAATTGAATACTTCTACTCCTTCATTTTTTTACTCAGACCTTCAAAGTACCAGTTATAAATCTCAAATGTTGAACCGCAAGGCTCTTCAGCGAGTGGTTAGAACTGCTCAGACCATCTCAGGAGCAGCCTTCACATCACTGGAGGACATTTACACCACCAGGGTCACCAGGAGAGCCCACAATATCATCATGGAGAGAACCCACCTCCAACACAACCCGTTTAAAGTCCTACCATCAGGGAGATGCTAGGGGAGTGTAAAATCAAGAACCACATGCCTAAACAACAGTTTTTTTCCCCCTGCAGGCTTGTCACTAACTCTCAACCACTGCCGCACATCCACCAGCACATCCAGCACATACAACTGACTCTGTCCAGTGAGGTGCTGGGCTCAAATCAATACAATCCCTTCAGTCCTCCACACAGACAACCATACTGCTGCTCCCGAAACCTTTCAGTATTGCACATTTTTACACAACACACTTTTTGATCGCAACCTCTTGCACATAAGGACAAAATATCTTGTATCACAGGTCTATAACTGCACTATACTTTACTGTATTTGTAGCATATTTCATTTCATACTTGTAATATATCACACTCCACCTATACACCTCACTCCACAGTGTAATTTTCAACCATTTTATAACACAATCTGTACACTATTGATGGTTTATCAGAAGGAATACAGAGCAGTATTCCTGTATCGGAGCAATCTGATTGAGATCTGGGGAATTTGGAGGTCAAGTCAACACGTTGAACTCTTTGTAATATTCCTCAAACCATTCCTGAACATTTTTTGCAGTGTGGCAGGGCACATTAACCTGCTGAAAGAGGCCACTGCCATTAGGGAACACCATTGCCGTGAATGGGTGTACTTGGTCTACAACAAAGTTTAGGTAAGTGGTACCTGTCAAAGTAACATCCACATGAATGCCAGGACCCAAGGTTTCCCAGCAGATGCCCAGAGCATCATACTGCCTCCACCGGCTTGCCTTCTTCCCATAGTGCATCCTGGTGCCATCTCTTCTACAGATAAGTGACACACACACACCCAGCCATCCACATGATGTAGAAAATATGATTCATCAGACCAGGCCACCTTCTTCCATTGCTCCATAGTCCAGTTCAGATGCTCACGTGCCCACTGTAAGCGCTTTTGGCGGTGGACAGGGGTCAGCATGGGCACTCTGACCGGTCTGTGGCTACACAGCACCATACGCAGCAAGCTGCGATGCACTTTGTGCTCTGGCACCCTTCTATCATAGCCAGCATTAACTTTTTTAGCAATTTGTGCTACAGTAGCTCTTCTGTAGGATCGGACCAGATGGGCTAGCCTTTGCTCCCCATGTGCATCATTGAGCCTTGGGTGCCATGACCCTGTTGCTGGTTCACCAGTTGTCCTTGTACCACTTTTGGTAGGTCCTAACCACTGCATACTGGGAACATCCCACAAGACCTACTGTTTTGGAGATGCTCTGATCCAGTTGTCTAGCCATCACAATTTGGCCCTTGTCTAAGTCACTCAGGTCGTTACGTTTGCCCATTTTTCCTGCTTCCAACACATCAACTTCGAGAACTGACTGTTCACTTGCTGCCTAATATATCCCAACCCTTGTCAGGTGCCATGGTAATGTCAGTGGATTTAATATTATGGCTGATCATATATATATATATATATATATATATATATATATATATATATATATATATATATATATATATATATATATATCAGCCATAACATTATGACCACCTGCCTAATATTGTGTTGGTCCCCCTTTTGCTGCCAAAACAGCCCTGACTCGTCGAGGCATGGACTCCACTAGATCCCTAAGAGTGTACTGTGGTATCTGGCACAAAGACGTTAACAGTAGATCCTTTAAGTCCTGTAAGTTGCGAGGTGGGGCCTCCAAGGATCGGACTTGATGGCCAGCACACCCCACAGATGTTCGATTGGATTGAGATCTGGGGAATTTGGAGGCCAAGTCAACACCTTGAACTCTTTGTCATGTTCCTCGAACCATTCCTGAACAATATTTGCAGTGTGGCAGGGCACATTATCCTGCCAAAAGAAGTCACTTCCATTAGGGAATACCGTTGCCATGAAGGGGTATACCTGGTCTGCAACAATGTTTAGGTAGGTGGTACCTGTCAAAATAGCATCCACATGAATGCCAGGGCCCAAAGTTTCCCAGCAGACATTGCCCAGAGCATCACACTGCCTCCGCCAGCTTGCGTTCTTCCCATAGTGCATGCTGGTGCCATCTCTTCCCCAGGTAAACGATGCACATGCACCCGGCCTTCCACATGATGTAAAAGAAAATGTGATTTATCGGACGAGACCACCTTCTTTCATTGCTCTGTGGTCCAGTTCTGATGCTCACCTGTCCATTGTAGACACCTTTGGCAGTGGACAGAGGTCAGCATGAGCACTCTGACAGGTCTGTGGCTACACAGATAGAATCTTGTGAGAAGTGTACTATTTAGATGGAATAATTCTCCAGGGATGTAATTCCCCACGATTATGTCAACATAAATTATTTAAATTGATTTTATGGAGGGATGAATGTAAGAAATCAATGTAGGAGAAAAGGCATCTTTGGGGTTTGTGCCAAGTGGCTGTCCACAACTGTTTAGGCCATGTTGACCTAGAGTGAGACACCATTTGTTTTCACTCCAGTGTGGTTTGTGACAGATAAGCAAAGAGATGCAGCATACCCATGGACTACGTGAGGATTTTTAGTTGATGATGCAGCTGGCACGCAACTAAAGCATATAAGGAGGTCACTTGTTAATATCCTACATTGAAATTCTCATTGAATGCTTTTATTTGTTTTACAATCCTCATGCTGTAACTATTAATAGTCTTCTGATTGGTTCCAAATGGTTGCATGCACACACACACACACACATGTACTCGCAGAGAGTAAACAAATGATAAAGTTTTTCCATTCAAAGCATTTTCTGGATACATATCTCTCTCTCTCTCAATATATTTCCTAATGATAAGTGTGTTCTATAGAATGTATTGAATGATATTTATCAGAACATAGTCAGTGAGGTGATTGACAGGTATGGGTTGATCTGATTGCATTGTGAACCTGCAGGCACTTGTTATTTGACAGTTTTAAGCACAATGATTTCCATCATTTGACACTAAACTATTTACAGATCAGCCTGACTCAGGGATTAAAGCCCCAGGGAACCTAAATCTGATATCTTGGGAATTTTGTTCTCTCTGGTTAAAAAAAAAAACAACAGCTATTGTAAACAATACACATTCAGAGAGAATTCAGGGCTGCGTACCAAATCATTTTACAGACTAAATATGCCTACGTATATGGCAATGACACCATTGGTGTACTGACATACAATTTAGTAGAGTTTGAAACGCAGCCAAAATGATTGTTGTCAGGATGCAGTTGAGGAAACAAGACAAAGATGTAATCCAAAAACGTTGTCAAAAAACAGGTAAGGGTCAGGTGATGAGCAAACAACGTAGACAAGGGCAGGCAGGAGCAAAACGTGAACAACAAAACTAGGTCAAACCAGAAAGACTATAACAGTAACAAAAGGCTTGGTACCAACTGGAACAAAAGGACACAGAGCATACACACTATATGGCCAAAAGTTTGCAGACATCTGAACATAACATTCGTACATGTGCTTTTTGAACATCCCATTCCAGATTTAGTCCCAATTTGCTCCTCTGGGAAGGCTTTCCACTACATTTTGGAGCATGGGTGTGGGGTTTGCCCATTGAGCCACAAGAGCATTAATGAGGTCAGGTACTGATGTTGGGTGAGGAGTCTTGGGGGCAGTCGGCGTTCCAGTTCATCCCAAAGGTGCTCAGTGGAGTTGAGGTCAGGGTTCTGTACATGACACTCGAGTTCTACCACTCCATTCTTGGCAAGCCATGTCTTCATGTGATAATGACAATGTGTACAGAGGCATCGTCTTGCTGGAACAAGTTTGTGCCACTTAGTTACAGTGAAGAGAAATTGTAATGTTATAGCCTACAAAGACATTCTATACAATTGTGTACTTCCAAATTTGTGGCACCAGTTTGGGGAAGAACCACATATGGGCATGATGGCCAGGTGTCCACAAACTTTTGGCTATATAGTGTACTTTACACTGAAAGTCCTTAAATACTGTGTGTGTGTGTGTGTGTGTGTGTGGCTGTGACTATGATTGAGTACAGGTGTGTATGATTAGTAATCAGGTGAGTGTGAACGTGAATGTTTGGGTGTTGTAGTCCTCTGCGGCCATATTTGTAGGCCGTGCTGAATTCTGGGATATGACAATTGTACACATCAGTATAACTGTCAGTTATACCAGATGAAAGAACACAACCTCTCTCCGTTACAAAAGCTTTTTTTTTTCCATCTAGTACACTAATTTTTGCTGGTTGTGATCCTACAACACTTTATTAATGAGGCCTGCAGAGTAATGTGACCCACTTCATAGTTAAAAATACCACACATGCTGAATGTGTACTACACCAGTTGCTAATTTCTATGTTATTCATCCATTCTGAGTCAAGTTAAATGTATAATTTTATTGCGTTATATATTTTGGGTTACAGTTTGGCTAGCAATGTTCATAAGCATGATCATTTATATCATACATTATCAAATAAACTCAAACCTTTACAGTGGCTTGCAAAAATATTCAACCTGCCTGGAACTGATCAGATGTGTCGAAATACCCATATTCTTCCTGTCAGGATTTTTATTGCAATCTCATGTCCTCTTACAGTGAAGTTTAGGTCAAAATTAATTATTGGTCAGCAAGTATTTCAGAAAACCAAAAACTAAAAAAATGCTGCTCGCGTAAGTATTTGACCCCCCAGGTTCCACGAGGTCCAGATGAAAGCTATTGTCTTAAGGAGAACAGAATTGACTTATAATCATACTATAATTAGTAGTCAGTACAATTTTGGTGTGCCAATTATGCCAAGTAATGCCAATTTTTAATATGTAATGTCAATTATTAATACCTATTAATTTAAAAGGGTACAAATAAAGCTACTACAATAAAGCTAGGTTTAGGTGTATTTTGCAGATAGGCTATACAACTACTGACTGTATACCCTCCTGATCCTGATCTATGGTTTGTCTTAAAACATTTTGTTCTCAGCAGCTACTCAACCTAAAGGGAGATGAAATTGAAGAGCTGTTACCTGGTTGAGAAATAAGTGTTTAACTTGATTTTCTTGGTAACTAGTTCAGGGAACTAAATTTATGTTTTTGCACAATGCGTTTTTGACAATGTATGTTTTGCTAACTCATTTGGCCACAATAACAGCCAGCAAAAAAAACTTCTAGAGCAAAAGCCAATTTATATCCATGTCTTACGTTGGTTCACTTGGCAAGTTGCACAAACTGCTTAGCAACAAATCCAGATCCTACTCAGAACCATCTTTTTATGGAGATCAGAGACAAGTTTTGACAAAAAGGTGTGTGGTTTTCTGTCCCACGGTAACCCAAAGCAAGTCTGGTTTGTTGGGTAGCAGCCACAGAGAGCCCACCAATAACATCAATAGCAGGCAGAACAATGGCCTGTTTGGGATTAGTGCGGCTGCCAACAACACTGATTGCATAGACTGTCAGATGTGCAGCAGTGTAAACTACAACAGAGACAGCAGTTGACAACATTCTGGCCTTCCCTGCTCTGTCTGTGAACCATATTGGACAATGATTTGGCTGTCGTTTTGCGAACAGTTTGACTTACACTCTGCACAAATATTCCAAATTAGCTGAACCACTTTGTTGTAAATTAGCCAGTCCCCAGTCACAGGCTTGTACATAGCTAATCTGCTATCTGATTGCATTGGTGAAGTAAGTAGGCAGCTCTTAGTTGTGCATATGCCCAGTACAATTGTAATGTAGCCACAAATGGCCTGAGTGATCAGACCCAGGGCTGGCTCTAGCATTTTCATTTAGGCTCTCCTCACCAGAATTGCTAACTTCATTACAGCACCCTCCTGTGGCACCCTTCTCAGGTGAAGAAATGGTGACAGAATGGAGAGAATGTATAACTGCATTTATATGTAAGTTCTCTACAGGATAAACAACATAATATAGTTTTGCATAATTCTGAAATGATTCCCTCTTGATTAGATGGACATGCTTTTTTTTCTTTGCTTTTTTTTTTTTACATGCATTGAACATGAATCCTTTCTGCAAATTAAATATAATGTTTGTTTGTTTGTTTCAAATTTTCTCATTCATTACTTAAAATGTGTCATTATAAAATAATTACCGATTAAACAACACAAATGTTTGCATACAATACAGTTCAGTGCAAACGTTTGCATTCTCCATGGCCTTATAACCTATTTTAGTATTTATATCCCAAGAATAGAATGACAAGAATGTCAAGAATGTCAAGACATTAAAATGAAATGTGTGTGTATCCTGTAACAAGAATCAGTTCAAAACTTCGGGAAAAATCAAAATGAAAAATGTACTGTATCTCTTATTCATTTTATTGCAAGTGTATTAATGTACACTATATTGCCAAAAGTTTTGGGACATCTGCCTTTACATGCACATGAACTTTAATGACATCCCATTCTTAATCCGTAGGGTTTAATATGGAGTTGGCCCACCCCTTGCAGCTATAACAGCTTCAACTCTTCTGGGAAGGCTTTCCACAAGGTTTAGGAGTGTGTTTATGGGAATTTTTGACCATTCTTCTAGAAGCGCATTTGTGAGGTCAGGCATTGATGTTGGACGAGAAGGCATGGCTCTCAGTCTCCGCTCTAATTCATCCCAAAGGTGTTCTATCGGGTTGAGGTCAGGACTCATCAAGTGAGTGCAGGCCAGTCAAGTTCCTCCACACCAAACTCGCTCATCCATGTCTTCATGGACCTTGCTTTGTGCATTGGTGAGCAGTCATGTTGGAACAGGAAGGGGCCATCCCCAAACGTTGGGAGCATGAAATTGTCCAAAATGTCTTGGTATGCTGAAGCATGAAGAGTTCCTTTCACTGGAACTAAGGGGCCAAGCCCAACCCCTGAAAAACAACCCCACACCATAATCCCCCTCCACCAAACTTTACACTTGGCACAATGCAGTCAGGCAAGTACCGTTCTCCTGGCAACCGCCAAACCCAGACTCATCCATCGGATTGCCAGACAGAGAAGCGTGACTTGTCACTCCAGAGAACACGTCTCCACTGCTCTAGGGTCCAGTGGCGGCATGCTTTACACCACTGCATCTGACGCTTTGCATTGCACTTGGTGATGTAAGGCTTGGATGCAGCTGCTCGGCCATGGAAACCCATTCCATGAAGCTCTCTACGCACTGTTCTTGAGCTAATCTGAAGGCCACACAAAGTTTGGAGGTCTGTAGCTATTGACTCTGCAGAAAGTTGGCGACTTCTGCGCACTGTGCACCTCAGCATGCGCTGACCCCGCTCTGTGATTTTACGTGGCCTAACACTTCGTGGCTGAGTTGCTATTGTTCCCAATTGCTTTCACTTTGTTATAATACCACTAACAGTTGACCATGGAATATTTAGTAGTGAGGAAATTTCACGAATGGACTTACTGCACAGGTGGCAACCTATCACGGTACCATGCTTGAATTCACTGAGCTCCTCAATGTAATTGAATATCCTCAATTTCACAAATGTTTGTAGAAGCAGTCTGCATGCCTAGGTGCTTGATTTTATACACCTGTGGCCATGGAAGAGATTGGAACACCTGAATTCAATGATTTGGAGGGGTGTCCCAAAACTTTTGGCAATATACTGTATATGCAAATGTATGCATCAACTATATTAGTTACAAATCTCTTCCCTGTGCTCTTGCACCAATATACTTTAAAATATTTGCTGCTGGGATTTATTTCAACACTTACATTCAGCATTATAGCAAAATTATTGTTGGTAAAAAAGAAATAAATCAATATATATATATTAAACTTTTTCTTTTTCTTGTTGTTTCATTGCCACCACTAGAGCAGAAGACTAATCAGTGTCAACATTTAATGTCTATAGCAGGAAATGGAACACCTAAACCTTGATATCTAACCCATATTTAACTGTCTTCTCTCCCTCTCTATTAGACTGCGCAGAGAACGGCTGTGAGAGCATACAAGTGAAAGCTCAGCAACAGAGATCGTGATCAAGCCAGAAAGGCACAAGTTTTCTTTTGTTCTCTGAATGAAGTGCTGCAAAGTTTGTCATACTAACAGTAACAAGTTCTATCCATTTCCCCCATCACTTGTATGCAGTGTATTTGGGACATAGTCATTATGAAACACATACCTAATCCGTCAAATTTCTTTCCTCAGTAGAAATAGAAATGTTTCAAACTTTTCAAACTTTATTGACATTATATTTCCAGAAGTCAACTTTTGTTGGGGTCCCACTGGTGGCTACAGGGCCCTTAGCAACTGCTTATGTCACTTATTAGGTAGATCCAGCTCTGATCAGATCAAACAAAGCATTTGACCCCATTCAAAACTGTACATAGTGCAGGTCACTACTAATCAGAACACACAACATAGACTCAATCCCCACTCCCCACCTCGAGGATTAAAGTTAGCATCAGGTCTGGTCAATGGGGTATATAAAGCCCCAAATCTGGCAGGTCATGTCAGAGCAAAAAACAATTGTTAAGTCAGTGCTGTCTTGTGTTTCACAAATTACTAACTCTATTTAAGTTTATGAATTTTTTTCACATTTCTCCTTGGTTATGCTTAGTCTCACTCTTGTTTTTGTTTGTGAATGATCCTTGTTTCCACTTTGTTTATTTTGTTTGTGTTTTGTTTAATAAAGCCTTGCATTTGCATCCATTTTCCAATATCTGACCTAAACATGGATGCAGCATGATTCCTGAAATTTTATCAGGAATTGATGGCACAGAACCACCTAGTCATGGAACAACAGAAGCAGCTCGACATCAGCTTGCTGCTAGGCCTCACCTAGAAATTTTTTTGAGAGGGAGTCTATAGCTGATGTGTTGAACACAGGTGGCTGCACTGAAGGGATGGCTGGAGACGAAGGACAAACAAAGGCCAAGCCCAAGCCAGAGGCCAATGGGGCAGCCTCTCTAGCCAAACTTAAGCTAGGGGCTGACAGGGCAGCCTTTCCAGCCATGCTCAAGCCAGAGGCCTAGAGGCAGCCTCCCAAGCCAAGCTCTGGTCACTCACCTCACTGATTACTCTCATCTGTCTTCTATTTCACTAATTAGTTCCAGTTTCTTTGTGTTTCATTGTCAAGCTTTTGTTGCATTTCTCCTCAGTTGTGCTTAGTATTATGTATGTAGTATACCATGTTGTTCTTGCTCTTACTGTTGTTTTTGATAGTGAATGATCCTTGTTTCCACTTTGTTTGTTTTGTTTGTGTTTTCTTTAATAAAACCCTGCACTTGCATCTGCTTAACAATATCTGACAACAATACGGTCAGTAAAAATCAAATGAATCATTCATACACCTCTGGGACAGGACTGAGGAGAGGTGCAGGTTGTGAAAAAGGAACTAAAATGTTTGCAGCATTGAAGGGCCTTAAAACCCATTGCCTTCTATCATTCCTAAATAGAGAAAGTTCAGAACTATTGAGACTCTTCCTCTTCCTACTGAGATTCACTCAGTGAAACTATGCAAGCAGGAGAGAAAGGGATTTAGTCAGGGAGGTGGGCAAGTGCATGAAGGTCACTCTGGGGGAACTCTAGAGGTCTTGTGTGGAGATGAGAGAATCTGCCAGAAGGGGAAGGATCAATGCAATACACAATCCCTCAAGCCATAAGAGTGGTCAGACAAAAGACAGTCATCAGTAAAATTTCACGACATCTTGCATGGAGTTTAACAAAAGCCACAGAAAGAACTACTGAGTCATAAGAAACAATATTCTGCGGTTTGACTGGCTTGAATACCAAGCATTGGAGGAAACCATGCATTGCACACCACCTAATTCCATCCTTATGATGAAGCTCTTGCTGCTGCGGCCTGGGTTCGATTTGATTTCCCAAATCAAATACGTAGACCAATGATCTGCTGTGGCAATCCATAACAGGATCAACAACAGCAGCAATATCATAGGATGTATACACGACAACCGTTATTATAAAAAGACCACTGCTAATGCAAAAAATTCCTTTCTTTCTTAATTAAATGGTGTGACGGGTATGGTGGTTTAGTGGTTAGCATTTTTGCATTGCACCTCCAGGAGTTGGGGGTTCGATTCCTGCCTCTGCCTTGTGTGTGTGGAGTTTGCATGTTCTTCCCGTGCTTCGGGGGTTTCCTCCCCCAGTCCAAAGACATGAGTAGTAGGCTGACTGGCATCTCTAGATTGTCTGTAATGAATGTGTATGTGATTGTGCCCTGTGTTGGACTGGCAACCCATCCAGGTTGACCCTTGTATTGTGCCCTTAGTCCCACTGGGATAGGCTCCAGGTGACCCTGTGACCCTGTATAGTATAATGTAAAGCCAAGGAAAAGTGGGAAAGGAAAATAATGAGGGAGGACCTTATTTATTTATTTATTTATTTATGTAAGTAAACTGAGCACATGGAGAGTTTTCAGAAAAGGTTTAACCAAAGTGAGCTAAAATAAAGTAAGTCTGTTTAACATTAATCTTCGTAACAATCGTTACGAGTATGCGTTACGAGTATGCGCTGATGTGACATCATCAAAACACGGAAGTGAAATGTGGAAATAAAAAAAAAAAAAAAAAAAAAAAAAAAAAAAAAAAGGGACCGTCGGAAAAGTAACAGGGGGATCACCGCTGTCTTCCCAAATGTCTCAGAAATATTTCGCTACCAGCCTTTCCAGATATCTTGATGGAGATTTCTGGCAGACCAAAGACATCCTGCGGGAGGAAATTTCTAGATGTGAACTGTTCGAGCACAGCAGGTAGGCACACACTGGCTACAGGAGCAACAGTATAACACAGTCTCTAACTGACACCTGGTTAGATTGATGGATCTCAGCTCTACTGTATGATGCTGTGGTGGACAAACAATATGATATTTAACAACAACAACATAACATAACAGCTCTATCATAACAGCTCAGTCAGCTCAACTTGCACCAGGATAAAAGAACAAATGTTGAATGAATGAATGAATGAATGATGCATGAATTATAAAGTGTATTTTCATTTAACCAAATGTGTTTCATTGAAATGCCTTCTTTTCCATTTAGCCATGACCTGACTCTGGATCAGAGCAGAGAGCTGACTGTACACAGGTTGCACTTTGTCTTGAAACTCCCTCTAATGAAACGCCATCTCAGTGATCAGGTGAAGGAGCCAATACACCAAATCATGCAATGTTCATAGCTAACATTATGGACTTATGACAAGCAAGTCTTGATGTATTTTTTTTGTTTTGCTGTTGTTGTTGTTGCTTGTAGGTTGCTGGAAGAAAGAAAGGTTTCATAAGCAAGAGCCTGTGCATCACAGAGCTGATCTGTTCTGCAGATATGGCCACTGGAGTAAAGGTGCTACTTTCTAATTTCATATGCTTGTTGAAAAAGATACGCTATAGAAGGCCTTCTTTACTCCAGCTGTGAAGATGCATTGCCATTGCACTAATCGACATTTGGTTCAAACAGATCCAGATCTTGATAATTCACCAGTTAGTGTTCAGGTTAGAAAAAATGGAGGTCTGCTGGGTTTGGACTGGGTTTGTGAACCTATATTGTAACATGTACAACATATGCCCAAAGGTTTGTGGACACTTGACCATCACGCCCATATGTGGTTCTTCCCCAAACTTTTGGCACAAAGCTGGAAACACACAATTGTTTATAATGCCACTGTATGCTGTAGCATTGTTTGCCGTTTCACTTCACTGGATCTAAGAGGCCCAAACCTGTTCCAACATGACAGGGCCCTTATGCACAAAACAAGTTTCGTGAAGACACGGTTTGCCAAGGTGGGTGTAAAAAAAACCTAAGTTGCTTGCACAGAGCCTTGATCTCAACCCCACTGAACACTGATGTGCACTAGGCCTCCTCACCTCCTCAGTGCCTGACCTCACTAATGCTCTTGTAGCTGACTGGACAGAGTTTCCCACAGCCATGCTCCAAAATCTAGTGGAAAGCCTTTCTGAAAGCTGGAGGCTGTTCTAGGGGTAACCAACATTTGAATGGGATGTTAAAAAAAAGCACATATAGGCATGATGGTCAGGTGTCCACATACTTTTGGCCATAGAGTGTATCTTTCAGGCTGGTGGGAATATTTGATTAATATGGTCTCTCAGCCTCCTTCACCTGTTGTAACATACGTGTCTATGCAAAGCATTCGAACGGACATGTTTAGTGGTGTCTTATTTGCATATTCTGACTGTATTTGCATTCCTTTGGCTTTGCAGTCATTCGGCTATGTGATATTACTATACCACTTCTTCTGACCTGCAGATGGGAGTTGTGTGTGGACTATATGGTGGGGCTGTGACCAACCTAGGCAGTCCAGAGCAAGTGGAGAGATTGTATGTGCCTGTCACAGTGAGTGTCAAATACCTCACACTGTCCTGCTTGACTTGTTTCATTTGCACAACAATGAGTAAATTGCTTTGTAATGCTACAGCATTTGGTTTGTCTTCAGTTTCAGCCATAGGTTTCACAGTGAATTCTGGGTATAGAGAGATTATGGAATATAATCTGTTTTGATTAGAGGTAAAATTGGGATTTATGATGCAGAGATGGATACCAACATTCCTAGAGCTGTACCATCCTCTTTATATGTTCTCAACACTGGTACAATGGAGATTTGATTAAAAATAGGGCTTAATTTAACTAACTACAATTAGGTCTCCAGACCTTATGTTTACAGTAGTTCTTGTTTATCATGATTGGCATCAAAATTATATCGAAATATCTTCTGATTATTTTTCTGGCAATAATATACAATATAGTAAATCATTTAAACAAACCTAGCAAACTTAACATTTTGCTTTAATGATCAAACCTTAATAAACATTAGTTAACATTGGAGAAAAACATTTTCATATGGAAGCATTTCTCTATAAAGCAGTAAGAAACTGTATAAAATACTATACTCTATAAAAGTATAATCCCAAATATCAGCTCCACTTGTTCACATAAACCTAAGGTGTATCTTTTGCAGTCCCTTCTGATTTAACCTCTGGACTTATGTCCTTCTCTGTGGTGTACTTCACTGGATATTTGTTCTGCACAGAGAAATTTACATCAGAAATGTACAAAAAAATGCTTCAGTAGTGAACTATGTTTGTTTTGGTTGCATGTCATTTGGAGACCTTTGGACTTCAAATGACACGGTTACTAAGAATTACTGACTCTCTGATTAATTTACA
>CM040977.1:25215272-25235272 GCA_022985145.1 Pangasius djambal
CCCCCCCCCCCCCCCCTTAAGGGACCAAAAGTATTTGGACAAACTAACATAATCGTAAATTAAATTGTCCTTTGCAGTCAGTGATTGCCCGAAGTCTGGAACCCATAGACATCACCAGACACTGGGATTCTTACCTCGCGATACTCTGCAGCTGTCTTCAGTTCCTGCTTGTTCTTGGGGTGTTTTACTTTCATTTTTTTTGTTTCAGCAAGAGAAAAGCAGCTGGTCAGGTGATTGACTTGGCCATTGCAAAGTATTCCACTTCTTTGCCCTGTAAAAGTCTTGGGTTGCTTTCGAAGGATGCGCTGGGTCATTGTCCATCTGCAGTGTGATGCCCCATATAATCAACTGTGAAGCATTAGGCTGAATCCGAATAGATAATATAGCCCTATACACTTCACAATTCATCCTGCTGCTTTTGTCAGCAGTCACATCATTAATAAATACAAGGGAACCAGTTCCACTGGCAGCCATTCATGCTTATACCATATGATGAGGTGGTATGCTTCAGATAATGAACAATCTCCTTCCTTTCTCCATACTCTTCTTTTCCCATCTTTCTAGTAGTAGTTGATCTTTGTCTCATCTGTCCATAGGATATTGTTCCAGAACTGTATGTGATTTTTTTAGATTATTTTGGCAAACTCTAATCTGGTCTTGTGGTAAACCCTCAAGTGAAGTCTTCTTTTGATTGTTGACTTTGACACAGATACACCTACCTCCTGGAGGGGGTTCTTGATCTGCTCAATTGTTGTGAAAGGGTTCCTCTTCACAAGGGAAAGAATTCTTCTGTCATACACCACAGTTGTTTTCCATTGGTCTTCCAGGCTTTTGATATTCCTGAGCTCACCAGTATCTTCTTTTTTGCCTGTAAAGTAGTTGATTTGGCCACACCTAATGTTTTGCTATACCTCTTATGGGTTTGTTTTGATTTTTCAGCCTCATGACCGGCAGTGACAGCTCTTTGGACTTTATATTGAGAGTTAACAGCAACAGATTCCAAATGCAAATGCCACACTTGAAATCACCTCTAGATCTTTCATCTGCTTACTTGTAAGTGAAATAATTAGGGACTAACACACACCTGGCCATGAAACAGCTGAGTAGCCAATTGTCCAAAAACCTTTGGTCCCTTAAAAGGAGGAGGAGGACCACATATATAAAGTGCTGTAATTCCTACACTGCTCACCCAATTTAGATGGAAATACCCTCAGATTAAAGCTGAAAGTCTGCAATTTGAGCTCATATTCAATATGTACTCCAGTATACTGTGGCAGATAGCTGTAATAACAAAAAAATTGTTAATGAGCAAAAAACCTTGCCTCACATCACAACTAAAATAATTAACCAACACTTGACACCTTTTTGTTTATTTGAGCTGCCCAGTAAAAACTTTTTCAAACATCCTTTGGCACATTGATTGACATTGTCATTGGTTTTATTGTTTATTTCTCATAGACTCCACCTTTTAACACACCAGATAGTTTCATTTAAATTTATTCACATTTGATTTGTTTTGCGGGTCAGTAGCTTCAGCTTACCACACATCAAGTCCTTTTAAGCCTAAAAGGGGAAGGACCCAGTCATTGCTATCAAATATATGTGAAGAACAGGTGGGGTGTAAATTTCCAGTGGATAATCCACACTAAATATATGGCATTTTTCTATCTGCTAACCACCCTGGGTATCCTTCACTCTGCTGACATTCTACTAGTGACTCATTATTATTGATGAGAAAAAAAGTTCATTTTCCATGATGTGTTATTTTTTCCAAAGCATATGACAAATTCCATGTCCTGTGCTATGACTGACTTGTAATTCTTATTCACAAAGCCCTTTAACAATAATGACTGGTCGCTTGTGACAATCTTTCAGTGGCTATATTATGTTTATGATTAAAACCAGCACTATTGAATTCTCAGTTCTGATTGGTCAGACGGTGTTGATTAATTTTTTATAACAGTAGCTCTGACAATAGTGCCAGCTGCAAGGCAAATCACAGGTTTATATTTATGTGCTCGTTCTAATATGTTGTCGGTTCTTTAGTAATAACCATTCACGGGGAGTTCTAGACACAAACAGCACTTTGTATGGCCTACAGGACAAGTACTGGCTAAGTGTGAGACTAGAGGATTTTTGGTACATTGTAGTACACTCAAAATTGCTTAAGTGTTACAAAAATATGAGTGTGCAGTTATGCAAACAAAGAGTGGCCCTTATTCATCAAATCTGCATACAGTCAAATCTGATCATACAAAAACTCCACAGTTTCTTTATTCATCGATATCAACTTTGGCGTATTTGTACTCACGTTTTGTCAGAGTGCATGTAAAGTTGAGCAAATTTACTATTTGGCTATTATTTTCTATAAATATACTATTAAGTATGTATATACAGTCAGGTCCGGAAGTATTTAGACAATGACAGTGTTTTTGTGATTTTGCCTTTATACACTACTGCAGTGGATTTGAAATAAAACAATCAAGATGTGATCGAAGTGTAGACTTTCAACTTTATGGGGGCAGTCGTGGCCTAATGGTTAGAGAGTTGGCCTGGTCACCCGAAGGTTGTAGTCTCAGGTCTGGCAGGGATTGGAGGTGGGGGGAGTGAATGACCAGTGCTCTCTTCCACCCTCAATACCACGACTGAGGTGCGACCCTTGAGCAAGGCACCAAACCCCTCAACTGCTCCCTGGGCACTGCAGCAAAAAAGGCTGCCCACTGCTCTGGGTGTGTGTGCACTTGGATGGGTTAAAATGCAGAGCACAAATTCTGAGTATGGGTCACCATACTTGGCCTCAGTTCATTTATTTTAAGAGATTACACAAAAATTTTTAACAAAGTACCTCCATTTTCAGGGGCTCAAAGGTATTTGGACAAAGTGACATAATTGTAAATATAACCATAATTTTAATACTTGGATGAAAATCCTTTGCAGTCAATGACTGCCTGTCTGGAGTCCACGTTCTCAAAACTCCAATTCTGAGTTTCCTCCCTGGAGATGCTTTGCCAGGCCTTCACTGCAGCCACCTTCAGTTGCTGCTTGTTTGTGGGTCTTTCTGCCTTCAGTCTTGTCTTCAGTAAGTGAAAAGCATGCTCTATTGGGTTGAGATCAGGTGACTGACTTGGCCATTGAAGAATATTCCATTTCTTTGCCTTGAAAAAGTCTTGAGTTGCTTTCGCAGTATGTTTAGGGTCATTATCCACCTGCACTGTGAAGCAGCGTCCTATCAGTTTTGTAGCATTTGGCTGAATGTGAGCAGAGAGTATAGCCCTATACACCTCAGAATTCATCTTGCTACTTCTATCAGCAGTCACATCATCAATAAACACCAGTGAGCCCGTTCCATTGGCAGCCATACATGCCCATGCCATAACACTGCCTTCACCATGTTTGACACATGATGTGGTATACTTTGGATTATGAGCTGTTCCTTTCTTTCGCCATACTTTTCTCTTCCCATCATTCTGGTACAAGTTACTCTTGGTTTCATCAGTCCAAAGAATCTTATTCCAGAACATGGGAGGCTTTTTTGGATGTTTTCTGGCAAAGTCTAATCTGGCTTTCCTGTTCTTGAATGTTACCAGTGGTTTGCACCTTGTTGTAAACCCTCTGTAATTACATTCATGAAGGCGTCTCTTGAATATAGATTTTGACAATGATATGCCTACCTTCTCCAGAGTATTCTTGACTTCTGTTGATGTTGTGAAGGGGTTTTTTCTTCACCAAGGAAAGGATTCTGCGATCATCCACTTTAGTTGTCTTTTGTGGTCTTTCAGGCCTTTCGATGTTGTTGAGCTCACCAGTGCTTTCTTTCTTTTTATGTACCCAACTGTTGATTTGGCCACACCTAAGGTTTTTGCTACCTCTCTTATAGATGTATGTTATTTTTTCAGCCTAATGATGGCCTCCTTCACTTGCATTGAGATCTCCTTGGACTTCATATTGGTAGCTCCAGTCGAACAGCTGCCAAATGCCAACTCAATACCTGATATCAACTCCAGACCTTTTATCTGCTTCGTTTGTCTTGAAGTAACGAGGGATTGGACTGCACCTGGTCAATTAACTTCTTGTCACTTTGCTTAAAATGGCTGTAATTCCTAAATGGTAAATGCCATATTTTTGTGGAGCCTCTTAAAATAAAGCTGAAAGTCTACACTTCGATCACAGCTTGATTGTTTTATTTCAAATCCATTGTGGTGGTGTATAAATACCATATATATATATATATATGATGTGTGTGTGTATAAAATAGTATATATATACTATTAAGTTTTGTGGATACCTCGTCATCACACCCATATATATCCCCAAACTGTTGCCACAAAGTTGGAAGCACGTGATTATATAGAATGTGTTTGTATGCTGTAGCATTACAATTTCCCTTCACTGAAACTAAAGGGCCCAGACCTATTCTAGCATGACAAAGCAAGCTCCATGAAGACATCGTTTGCCAAAGTTGGAGTGGAGGAACTCAGGCTTCCTCACCCAGCATCAGTGCTTGACGTCACTAATGCTCTTGTGGTTGAATGGGCCACAGTCCCCACGGCCATGCTCCAAAATCTAGCGGAAAGCCTTCCCAGAATAGTGGAGGTTATTATAACAGCATAGGCAGACTCAATCTGGAATGGGATGTTCAAAAAGCACATAACAATGTGCTGGACAGGTGTCCACAAACATTTGCCCATATTTTATTTTAACTACTTGCAATTAAATAATCAAGGTCGACATCATATAATCAATAATGGTACAAGTAGAGTAATATAGGTAATAACAATAAAAAGAGAAAATACAATTCATAATCAGAATTGCACACACTCCACCCGCAAATTAAAATATAGGTAATGCAGTTTGATTAGTGTCAACATTTGTAAACTGCATACTTCATTTAAGTAGTATATTCATTTACCATGTGAAGTGGCATTGTGAAGTGGTGCTTTGGTCTGAGGACCTGAGTTATTCAAAGATGCTTGGATGTCTTTCTTTCTTTCTTTCTTTCTTTCTGTCTATCTGTCTGTCTGTCTTTGGGTTGTGTGCACCAGTGCACTCTCAGTGCCAGTCCCAAGCCCGGATAAAATTGGGGAGGGTTGCGTCAGGAAGGGCATCCGGCTTAAAAACTGTGCCAAATCAAACACGCGGACCAAACACTGCTGTGGCAACCCCTAACGAGGGCAGCCAAAAGAGGAACAGCAACAGCATTTAATAAGAAAAGGCCTTCCTGAAACTGTTGCCACAAGGTTGTAAGCAATTGTCTAAAAAGCCTTTGTATGCTGTAGAATTAACTTTACCCTTCACTGGAATTAAGAGGCCCAAACCCTGAAAAACAGCCCCAGACCATTATCCCTCTCTCACCAAATTTTACCGTTGGCACTATACAGTGTTCAGTGATGATATTATTTACTCCACTGCAGCCGACGCTTGGCATTGGGCATAGTGATCTTAGGCTTGTGTGCAGCTGCTCAGTCATGGAAACCCATTTCGTGAATCTCCCGATGCACAGTTCATGTGCTGATGTTACTTCCAGAGGCAGTTTGGAGCTCTGTAGTGAGTGATGCAACAGAGGATAAGCAATTTTTTTATCCACTTCAGCACTCAGCAACCCTACTAATTGAGTATGCATGGTCTACCACTTTGAGTTTGTCCTGGCACTGCCCCTATAGCCACACAGGCTTTGGAAAGAGACCCCAAAAAAAGGCATACATCTGCCAGAGAAGTTCAGTAGATCTCCTAGAAAATGTAAAGACATCAGTGCTCTCTCCTTTTTGCTAGTGCTCCCCAACTTTATTCCTGAGATATTGATGAAATATCCCTCATTAGCACTGTATCACATCATTATCATTATCACCACATTGTTCCCTGGAAGAGTGTTGGACTGGACTGTCACCCTTTTGTACCACTCAGACGGTCCTACTGCAAATATTTCCGCAACTGGAGCAGACGTTCAGAGACATACCAATCATCCAGTGTCTGGCTGAGAGGCCGGAGAGCAGCTGTGTGTCCATAAAGAAGGGGAAAGTTTTTTTTTTTAAATTAATTCAGTGTATTTATTTATTTATTTTACAATAGAGATTGTGTCAAAGCAGCTTTATAGAAGTTGTCGATTTGGATCCCTAATGTGCAAACCATATGCTGACATTGGAAGAAAAACTTCCTGAGGTGACATGAGGAAGAATCCTTAGGAGGAGCCAGACTCAAGAGGGAATCCATCCTCTTCTGGGTGACACCAAACAGTGGTATTATAAGTCATTACAGTATACTGTTGTAGAACATTAAAGGCAAACAGTACTAAGTGCTAAGTACTAAGCAGCATCAAAACATTAGAGTTTTCCGAAACTCTCTATGCCCATGACCACCTAGATCTGCACCTTAATCTAAGAGAAAAGCTATTTAACAAAATACCTGACTACACAAATAAGTTTTCAACGTAGACTTCAGGACTAAGACTGTGTCTGCATCCCAAATACTAATTGGAAGGCTGTGAAATACAGCTGGATGCTGTGTAGGAAAACAAACTCTACCCCCTACTGTAGTATTCATTATTCTAGTTACTGATAAAGAGCCTGCACCATTTGATTGAAGCAGGTGTGCTGGGTCATAACAAATTAGAAATATAGATACTGTGGGATGAGACCATTCAGTACTTTAAAGGTCATTAGTAGTATTTTATAACCAGTGTGAAATTTTACTGGGAGCCAATGCAGCAGTCAATGTGGATGAAATTGGTGTAACATGGTCAAACTTTCAGGTTCTATTAAGGACTCCTCTGGCTGCTGCATTCTGGATAAACTGGAGCTTATTTGTGCACCTAATGGAACATCCAGACAGCAATGTAACAATGTTGTTGAGATGAATCTGAGATAATATCCTAGTAACATTATCTCCATGAGCTTCAGACATGAGACTGGAATCAATAATCACAACAAGGTCCAGCCAAAGTTACTACATAATCATAGAGTTTATTTCTATTTGCCTGCGGCCCTAGTAGACGTACTCCTGTCTTGTGAGAATTAAGTAGGAGGAAGTTGCTTAGCATCCAATGTTTAAAAACCTTTACATATACTTCAGCTTTATTAAGCTGGTGTCTGTCATCTAGTTTTACTGAAACCTACAGCTGTGTGTCATAAGCATAGCAGTGGAAGCTAATACCATGTTTATGAATAATTGTACCCAGAGGTAGCATATATAGGGGAAATGAGCAGTGGGCCTATAGGGTCTTGTGGAACACTAAACTTGACTTGTGTATGCATGGAGAAGTCATTAACATTTACAAACTGATAGCGGTCAGTCAAATAATACTGCAACAAAATGTTCCTGTATGAATGGAAGATAATTCTAATAATCTATGGTATCAAATGCTGCTCTGAGATCAAGTAATAGAAGAAGTAGCAGTCTTTATTTGTCACAGTATTCTTTTCTAGTATTCTTCACATAGCCCCACTTGTTAAGGTCAAAGTGCATGCTCATCCATGATACAGCATGCCTAGAGCAGAGAGGGTTAAGGGTCTTGCTTAAGGGCCAAACAGGGGCAACTTGGTGGTGCTGTGGCTTGAACCCCTGACCTTCTAAGCAGTAACCAGCGCCTTAACCATGGAGCCACCACTTGATTGCTTCTGTTAGTGTAGTAGGGTTGAATGCGTCTGGTAGTATTTGTTTACTACACTATTGCCTATCCCTGATGTCCTAAACTGGACAAATACATAAAGGAAGCATTAGCATTAAGTTAAATTTGTCCCTCTACTTTCACTGTAGCAGAAGGCTTATTTTATCATGAAGAAAAATGACATGGGTCTTTGACCTTGCACTTATTACTGGGGTTTGTAACACCATCACAACAATGCTTACATCCTCATACATATCATGGAGGGAGAAGAATGAATGACAGCCTTCATTACCACAGCTGGTCAATAAGTATGCTTCCTCATGCCTCACTTTTCCAAGCCTAATGAGGTACGTTGTGAGTTCCTGAATAAGTTTGTTGTGGTCTGCGCACATCTTTTCTTCTGTCAGGTGCTCACAAAGAAAACTGGCCCTACAGTATATCAAACTGCAAATTCCACAACCCTTCAATAACCTTTATTAGCATTATTCTGATTGCATAGAACGATTAAGATGGAAAAATCCAGACGGTCACTTTCTGACTCCAACCCCAGAGTGTCAAGGAGATTCCTACCACTTGCCAACTTCTTTAGGAGAGTCCTTTGGGGCTTCAGTTATGCGGTCACTAATCTCACCATGTTCTAGGGATGAGCCAAGAATTTAAAATGGGTTAGTGCTGTGTCCAAAGCATTTCTGTCACTGAAGGATTGTTTTGCTAGTGCCCCATTTTTGTCAACCGCATCCTGCACTACCAGTGGAAGATACTGGGTAACTTGGACAGTGGTACAAGTTGGTAGAGTTCTGAGCTCTAGTGAAGTCTTCCATAATCTCCCATTACTTGAAGCTTTTCAACACAGTGAATGCTAGTGGCATTTGGTGGCCAAAACGATGTTCAGGTAGAAATCTATTGCATCCTGGTAGAGGTTGCCGAAGGATTTGGGTTCCCACCTTACATCTGTGCTTTCCAATGCTTCAAAATGTTATTTGTTTTTTAAAACAAAAAAGACAACTGGTAACACTGAATAGTTATTTTAGTGTTCGCAAGCACACAGGAAGATATTTAAAGTAGGGATTTTGCCAACTCAATGTAGAAGTATAACATAATCTTTTTATAGCACAGCATAGGGGTTCTAAGGCTTTTGTGTATTTAACCCATCTGCCATATCATTTCCCCATCAAGTTGCATAGCCACAGTAAATAACTAGTTAATGATTTCCTGTTACAGCTGGCTAAAAGCAATGCAATGTAGCCAAGTTAAACACTTCTTCAGTCGATCTTGGGGATGTAGTTAAATAGTAGCTAATGGTAATAACATAAACCTAGTCAATGTGTACACACATAGGGACTGAAACAAATAGCCGAGTCAATCAGCTGTGTTACCAACAAACCCATTAACATTTTCCTAAGTGCTGAGTAAATAAACACTAACTGCATGGTGCTGACCGTTTAGCTTTCTTTGAAATATTAATTGAAACTGTTTTTATCATTTAAGCTTTCCAAGCGTGTGGACAGCATCTCTGCTTTAGAGGCTTTAACAGAAGCAACCGTGGTTGGCCAATCTATTATACATTTACTCAGCTCAATTTATATTCGCTGCAACCATACACCACTGTTTTAACCAAATTTATGTTGAATTGTTTTACGTTTTTACTTTTTAAAGTTAGTGCTGCATCTAAGATGCTATGCAGCCATCACTAGGGGCCTCTGAATGAAGGGTGAACTGACTAAAATAAGGAATGACTTGCTATTTACCAAAAAAAAAATAAATAAATACAGTGCTACATTTGGTAGATGTATGGAAATTCCAGCTGACAGCTGATATAAAAGTGTTGATAGTTGATATGGGGGGCCAGCAGCTGACATGAAATGCTGTCTTCTGGGAAATGTAATTATTTCTGAGTTAATGTTATTTGCAGTTGGTCTCTGCATGTCACCGGAACAGAAAGCTTGGGTGATTATGTCATCTGGGGAATATACTCTTGTCTTGTTATTTCTAATATTTCTATGGCTTTTTTATGAGTGTTTTTATCTATCCTGGCATATGTTATGTTAAAGTCTCTCTCTACTTTTCTTTTCTTGTAGGAGTTGACATTCACTGGGATGTTTGCCATGACAGAAAGAGGTCATGGGAGTAATGTACGGGGCATACTCACTGAGGCTCACTATGACCCGTCAACACAGGTAAATTCCTTTAGGTATTGATTAACTGCTCCCTCAACTATGCTGTTAATCTGGGGCAAAGCTAAGCTTGTGTTAGCTGACCTTTACACTTTTATTTGTTGTTGGACTAAAACACAAAATTGCTTTTCTTCTTAGAAAGAAAGTTGAAAATATGCAAGAAATATTACGTAATACCGTTGATAGTAATAGATAGAAAAACAATAATAGGTTGGAACTCATTCATTAGCATTATGCAAATGCAGTCATATTAGCTGGATCTCTCTATTCACAGGAGCGATGTACTGTATCTGGGTCTCTGTGTTACAGCACTAAGGCATAGTACAGCAGGGTTACTATTACATTGCTGCTCATAAATAAGTTTGTCTTCATCATCGCTGACTGTTTCTCATTTGTCTCGATGACTTAACAGGAGTTTGTTATCCACACACCTTGTGAAAATGCACAGAAGATGTACATTGGAAATGCAATGAAAGGAAACTATGCTGCTGTTTTTGCACAGCTCATGATTAACGGAGAATGCCATGGTATGTATGTATAACCAAAAAAGGTGCATCGCATGTTACAGATACAGGAACTTCTTCTTCCTAGAAGGTTCAATCTGTCAAGCTTTCTGAACGGTCTGACAGTCAACATTAGTGTGATCATTGACATGAACATTGACATTATTATTTCCAGCTCAGGGGTCATTAGCTCCCGTTTAAGAGGACAGGCAAAAATAATCGTATAAAATAAACGCTACACATAACCATTCAAATGTTCCAATCAAATAACTCGTGTAAATATTTACCTTTACTCTATCAGAAATCATTCCCAAATTTTAAAACACAATTCTTTTCTAACATGGAAAACATATTGTGGAAATTTTTTTGTTATATATCCCCAAATAATATTAAGCACAAGCAAATTGTTGTCTGTGAAAATATTCTGGTTATAAATGAGATTGCTCACATTAAGCAGAAAATTGGGTTTAATTGTGTTAATTGTATTTGAGCTCCAAATAACACACATCGCATATGCATATGTGCATTTTTGCTTTTTTTTTTTTTCATTTCAGAAAATTGTTTTTGTAAAGTCTTATCAAATCCACCACTGAACATTCTGATGATGTTCTCTGAGTAGCAGGTTAAGATTATAAATGTAGTGAACAAACATGAATCACCTGCAGGAGGATAGTAATGCTCTTCATGCTCGTACCTTATCATTTTACATGCTCGTTGCCTTCCGTGAGCTTTAACTCCTCTTTGCCATAGCATAAGTACGCAATATATTAGGCCATAGTTCTCTTTTTTCTTATTTGAAGAATTGAGAGTTAAACCCAATAGACTTTTCAGTGTAGAAGCTGGCAAAGGAAAACTGCATTTTATCATAGAATTGCTCACATTTTCCACCCATGAAACATGCATTTGTTCTTATTTTCTCTCAGGTCCTCACTGTTTCATTGTGCCAATACGAGACCAGAATGGGGTCATGTGTCTAGGAGTGACTGCAATTGATATGGAACATAAAGAAGGTGGGGGAAATTGATATAATCTTAAAAAGAAACACTAACAGTTCTTCTAGTATGCTCGGAAAATGATTTCTTGTTTTTTTTTTGTGTTCTTATTAAGGCCTACATGGTGTCGACAATGGTATCTTGATATTTGATCATGTCAGGATACCACGGGAAAACCTGCTGCACAAGTGAGTATATTCATCCCCTTTATCATGTTAATTAACCAGTACTTGGTGTGTATCAGAGTTTGCCTACGCAATATACAGAATACACTATATGGCCAAAAGTATGTAAACACTTGATCATCACAGCTATATATGCACCTTCAGCAGACTGTTACCACAAAGTTGGAAGCACAGAATTTTCTAGAATGTCTTTGTATGCTGTAGCATTAAGATTTCCATTCACTGGAACTAAGAGGGCCAAACAAGTTCCAGCATGACATTGCTCCTGTGCACAAAGCGAGCTCCATGAAAACAGGATTTGTCAATGTTGGAGTAGAAGAACTTGAACTTGGCCTGCACAGAACGCTGAACTCAACCCCACTGAACACCTTTGGGATGAATTGGAATCCCGACGATGCACCATTCCTCCTCACCCAGCATCAGTGCCAGGCCTAACTAATGCTCTCGTAGCTGAATGAGCACAAACTCTTACAGCCATGTTCCAAAATCTAGTGGAAGGCCTTCCCAGAAGAGTGGAGGCTGTTATAGCAGTAAAGGGGAACAAAATCTGGAATGGGATATTCAGCGAGCACATATGGGTATGTTTGGTCAAGTGTACACAAACTTTTGACCATATAGTGTACATAGAGTAGTTTATTTTTCAGTTATTGTATACGCAGAGAAATAGCATGTTATGATAATGATGCCCTGATTTTATAGAGGGCTGCAATATCTAACAAATTTCAAAACTGTTTATTGTGTGCTGTGAGCATCCTGACCAGCCTCAGACAATCCAGAAGGCAGTTTACGTACATTCAGTGGATGCAACCTTTTGAACTAATTTATTCCATTATTGGATCTACTAAGGTAACTAATATTAATTACCTGTGATAATGAAGGAATAGCTGGGAAACCTTACACACTGAATGTCTTGCTGGTTAAAGTAAATGTCTTTGTCCTCCTAATTCTTTTCCTAAGCCCTGATTTTTTATTTGACCGTTGTGTGACAAGATAGAGGAATATAATCACACTCCAGTATTTTGTGCAGCCCTTGCTTTCAAATTGTCAACTGTTTTTTAATGTTGGCCTGTTGCTGAACAAAAACCATTATGGACACCATGAATGAAATGAAAACATTGATTATTGTCATTAGAGAGCTGGGCATTGCTGAATGCACGTGTGCACTTGTGTTGCCATACTATTTTTTGGGTTGGAGTTGGCATTTTCCTTTTTATGTTTAAGTGTTGTTGAGGTGAATGATGATGCTCCTCAAGAGTGATAAGAACATCGTTAGGCTGAATATTGCTGCTGAACGATAGTGATGTCAGAGAACTATTGTGAAAAGCATTTTGCCTTTTAAAAAAGATTTCTAGCTTTAAAATGACCAAGACTGTTCGTATTCATCGTCTCATCAGCCTCTGAAATTACGCTCAGGAAGACTGTAGAATCAATAGTAGAATAAATCTACTAATGGTGAAGCAGTGTAAGGGTTAGTGGCCCGACTGAACATACAGAACGTTTTCCTGTCGTCATAGATCACTTTATAGAGAGGGTCTGTTTCACTAGGGACAGTTTTCATAACATTGGCCTCTATGCCTTTTTTTTTGTTCCAAATGTTGGAATGGTGAGAGACAGTAATGCCCACATTGGGAATGGTGAGATAGCATAAAAGTCAAATAAAACATTTGGTAAAGGATTTCAATCCTTCCACTAAATAATCAGTGGCTGTTCCATGGTTTTTTTTTGTTTTTTTTAAATGTATGACCATATTAATTTTGTGTGATCATTTAACAGACCTTATTAAATGTGTACCTTTTGTGTGCAGGACTGGGATGGAACCCTTAGCTGTCATGTCACATGTGGAGAAATAACCTGTTTTATGTATTAATGTAGTGTATGGAAATTTGGTCACCACAAATTGGTCTCTGTGGTCATCCAAATAACATGTTAATGTCTCACACAGGTTTGGTTCAGTGTCAGCTGATGGGCAGTACTCTTCTCCCATCCAGAGTAAAGGCAGTCGCTTCAACACCATGCTCGCCGCTCTCACCCCGACCCGTTTGGCTGTCACTGTGCAGGCAATGGCTGCCATGAAGGTCCGGAACTCAGTAATATTACTCATTTGTGAATCTGAAAGCTGTCTGATTTTAATAATATATGGTGCTTGTCTCATGCTGACCACAAGGGGGTGACCTGAAACTAAACATCTGACATAGCACTACTTTTATTTTTAATTATGAGGCAAATACTTTGTATGTTAAACTCCCTTCCCTATCAGAGCCATCCAACATGATCAATGTTCCTTTTTGCTGGAAAGACTTTAAGGCCAGAGCTCATCAGGTCTCAGGGTAACTGAGGGATATTTTCAGTGAACACTGGCAAGGAAATAATGCCAAAGAACAAAAATTAACCAGACTAGAAATCTATTAACACTTTTAACTGATAAGCTGTTACAAAAGAGAATTTAAAGCTTTATAACCCTAAACACTGACAGTTAAACAGCAACAGCTCAGCTCACGTCATAAAACCAGATATAACCAGATATAAGATTTCTTAATGCTTTACCAGTGAAGTCTGCCTGGAGGTGTACGCTGTGTTTTTTTATGCCATTAGCATACTATGTGTCCTGATCATCAGAATCATATCTGGATAGAGATTAAGGAGACGCATTTTTCATCTTCTTATCAGCCTTTGAGAAAAAAGTACTTCACACGTATTTCTGAGGTACAGATATTACTCACTCCACAACCCCCCCTTTCCCTCTCCCAATCTTTGCAATAAATCTAACAATAGAAATGATTATGTACATCAAAGACACATTGTCTGCACTTCTTGTCTGCACTTTTTGCCTTTTTGTGGAAATTTATTAGATTTAATTCTGATGATTTGCTATAAAGCCAGATCTTGCTGGAAACAGAGTATCTTTTAAACTAACTCAATCTGGCAACCCTGACATGAACTGTCCTGTCCTGTCCTCTGCTCGTCCCCTGAGCACGGAATAACATGATTCTTGTCCCAATGGGCTTCTATTAGCTTTTTTTTTTTTTTTTTTTTTTTTGCAGTTCTAATTTTTGACCATTAGGTACAGCTCTGTGGAAGCTAAATGGGGTAGTGAGCATGCTCCCCCACGATTGCACAACATCTGGAAAGGCGAGCAAATCGATGAAACATCAGCATTAGAGTTACTGTATAATCCAGATAGAATTATCCACTTAAAATTGATAGTGTCAACACACCTGAGATGCACTGAAATCAGTTTGCTCAAACCAATACAGAAGGTCTGAGAGGATTTTATGTACTGTATAAATGCAATCATTTCTCTAAGATAGATTCCGATATATTAACAAACAAAACGCTCAAGGGCCAGAATTACAAGAAAATGCACAAGGTCACCTTTAAGGAGATTTTTAAAATGGCATACAGTTGTTGATACAACCACAGCCTTGTGCGTAAACCAACCGAAAATGAGAAACTGGGGTAAATGTAATGAGCTGATTTACGTATTAACTTGTGATACAGCAATAGGATTTTTTTTTTTTTTTTTTTAGCTAACCAGAGGTGCTTGTGACTGCAAGTGTAAATGCATGTGGTTAAAGTTATATGCAGTATACCATCCAGACCCAATACTATTCTTAGAATAAAAGAAGAAATTATGGTATTACAATTTTTTTTTTCCCCTTAATAATACCATAAGCACAGTCTATACTTATGTACAACAGAGTGTATTGGACAGTAATGACAGTGCAGAAAAAAAAAAAGTATGTTTAGAAACTGATCGCTGCAGTTACATGAGGTGATGGTGAGTAATAGCTGATAGGACTGTACAACTGATTGTGTGCTGCAAGTGTGTGTAGGACAGAAACCCTGTTCATTTTTCTCTTTCATTTTTCATTTTTCTCTTTGCACACAGTGTTAAAGTGAGAATCTGTTGCAGGCAGACTTTGGCCTTAACTTGGTCTGATATGCTGATATTCAGGGACCATAAGTACACAAAGATTCCATTCATCTAGTCTGATACATGTTTAAAAACGTGTGAAAAGTGCAGTTTTAAAATATTGTAAAAGTTCAGTCAGTCCATACGCACTGAGTCATTTCAATGCCAAAGTATTTTCAGGGCTGATAACTAAAAGTAAAAGTAATACTTAATACTTGCATTCTTACTCAGTTGTATCTTCTTCAATTTTCTTTTATACTTTCACATGGGAGCGGATGACGTGGATGCATTTGTTTCAATTTTATACAATGAAGTAATCAAAAAAGTATGAGCACTATGGTTGCTCCCAGCCCTAACCATAATCTTCATAACATTTATTCACTTATAATTTTGACGCGCTACTCTCATTGTCAAGTCAATCTGGACACAATACCAGACCCATTCTTTCACCCCAGTAAATATTAATATTTTTCTACTTTTTGCACCTTCGCTTGCTTGGTTTAGAAAGGTTCAGTTTTATGTTGCCCACTGTTCTGTCTTTTAACTCCTACTCTTTTGCCTGCAGCTGGGACTCATCATAGCGGTGCGCTACAGTCACAGGTAAGACATGAACTTTGTGTGGGAGAATAGAATGAATCAGCTTCTGTAATAACTCCATCATCCCAGACAACAGGCGGTTACTGGATAATTATGAGCAAGCCAGCGGCAGCTTGTGACCGTAGATTTTGGTGGGGCAGGACTACATTAATAACTACAATCAAAATGAAGTCAAAAAGAAGTCAGTAACATTTGACTTTTGCTATAGGCTACTATCAGTGACTTTCTAGAGTAACCCGTGTTTAGTTGAGAACATACAGTCCTGCATACAGTCTAGCAGCTCATTTTAAATCGGGTTTTAGACGCACATTTGTTCAGCTGTGTTCGAGGTAATATCATTAACCAGGGTTGACAGGTTTCAAAAAACCTGAATCTAGCCCATTTGAGCACTGGGGGAAAAAAAAGCCTTTGCTTCTCAGCCTTTGCATGGAAAAAATATTTCACACATATTTCTGATGATTCTGATGATCACAATCCACAATCCCTTTCCCCCTCTCTCAATATTTGCAATATATCTTTCAATAGAAGTGGTGCTGTACGTCCTAGACACACTGTCTGAACTTATGCGTTGCCTTTTTACAGAAATCTATTACGTTTATTTCTGATTATTAGCTATAAATCAAGATCTTGGTGGCTGCAGAGTATTTTTAAACTAACTCAACTCTGTCATTACTTATCCTATCCTTTGCTCCTCCCTTGAGTATTTGGCTATGTGATCCCTGCCTCTATGGGCGTCTATTAACGCTTCTTGCAGTTTCCATTTTCCAAGTACAACTCTATGGAAGCTAAATGGGGCAGTGAGCATTCTGCCCCACGATTGTGCAAGATCTGGAAATAACAACTTTTTAAAAAAAAAAAGTAAGGTAGTTAGTGTTTCAACGGAAGTTAAAATATATGGAGCTGTGACTGAGGACTTTAACTGCCCCTATGGACGAGCCACTGCTGAAACAAGGACTCCTGAGCGCACTCGGTTTGATTCTGTTTTGATATCTTTCAAGTGCTGACATCAAAAACAGGATGCACATACTATAAAAGGCATTTAATGTGGTCATGGGGCAGAGAGAGCAGAAAACAAGAGAGTATAAACAACAGTGACGTGTAGAGAGTCTGCTCACCACAGAGAGCATCCCGTGCAGAGGGGGGACTCTCGGCCTCCCCACTACTGCTGCTGTGTCTCCTCCTTACATGTGGCTTTGTGCATGCGTGCGTGTTTCACATGTGCGTGGGTGGATGAGTAGCAGGGTTGTCTCCAAAGATGGTATCCCCAGAGACTGAGAAAAAGAGAGTGTAAAAGGCAAAAACGAAAAAATGTTAGCCTTTTTCCACCATTTGTACACATGCACGTTAGAAAGCATATTATATATAGACATACTGGAGGAATGTTTTTACTGCTGTAGTGATACCTGTATTACGCCCCACCGAGCCTTGCTATGAAAGTGGCTTTTGAAATGTTACTCTGTTTACAAAACACTACCCTAAATTATTCTGCTTGAATTTTTAAAAAACTAATACTAGAGTTTAATCTCCCTGGCACAATCTGTTTGTGGCGTTCTTTATAAGATTGGGAAGCACTTTTAGTGAGATACTGGACCAATGAAGACCAGTGAAAGAACTTTAATGTTTACCAATATATTTATATATTAGAGATATTTGCTCTCTTTCATTCAGATCACACATTTGTTATGGATTTTGTGTGTTCTGAATATTTTCTGTGCTGCTTTTGGGTTAATTCTGAGATTGACATCTTGGCTTACCTGCTTGGTTAACCAAGCAGTTTCTTGATACCAGCCAAGTTTTTTTTTTTTTGGTTTAAATTTACTTACTGGTATTTGATGGAAATATTGATTTAAAGTGACAGTCTGGTGTCAACATTAAAAAAACATAACCATCCATACATCTGTTAAAAAAAAAACTTTTTTTTTTAGACATATTTTAACATTTTCAGTACTTCTAAAAGGAGCTTAGTGGCAGTGGCTAGGTCAGTTTATTATCTATGTGGCTTATTTTATTCAAAGGTGCCAGTAATTCTGAATATGTTACTGCACTTTGGCTACTTGTGCTTTTATTCTCTTAGACTGGCACACTGGAAGAGGTTTATCTCTCTACTTGCAGACATCTTTTAGGCATGACTTAGAGTGCTTGAGTGCTTCTGTTCAGGCCTAAAATGACTACTGCACTGTGGAAGTATGGGATTTAAACTATGGCCATCTTTGTTCTTGCTCAGCGGGACTTGCTCAGGACATTACTCACACCAAGGATGAAAAAAGTGTGTGTTTGTGTGGGTTTCCGAATGGTCACTTTTTTTTTATAATTAGAAGGGTAAAATAAAAGGGTTAAGATTATATATATATATATATATATATAAATATATATATATATATATATATATATATATATATATATATATATATATATATATATATATATATATATACACACACACACACACACACACACACACACACACAGTCAGGTCCATAAGTATTTGGACAGTATTTGGACAATTTTCATAATTTTACACCACCACAATGGATTTGAAATGAAGCAATCAAGATGTGACTGAAGTGTAGACTTTCAGCTTTAATTCAAGGGGTTTAACAAAAACAATGCATTAACTGTTTAGGAATTACAGCCATTTTCACAGAGTCCCTCCATTTTCACAGGCTCAAAATTAATTGGACAATTGACTGATAAGCGGTTTGATGACAAATTAAGGAGATAAAAGTTCTGGAGTTGATTCCAAGTGCTTGGATTTGCATGAATGCTCAAAATGTGGTCCAAAGAGATGTCATTAGGCTGAAAAAACAAAACAGACCTATCAGAGAGATAGCAGAAACTTTAGGAGTGGCCAACAATTTGGTACATTCTTAAAAAGTGAGCTCAGCAACAGACCACGGAAGACAACTAAAGCGAATGATCGCAGAATACTTTCCTTGGTGAAGAAAAAGCTCTTTCCCCTTAACACTCAGAAAGAGAAAGGCCAGATTAGACTTGGCTAAAAACCTCTTTAAAAAAGGCCTGCCCATTTCTAATCCAAGATTAACTTGTACCAGAATGATGGGAAGAGAAGAGTATGCAGAAGGAAAGGATGGGCTCATGATCCAAAGCATACAACATCATCTGTCAAACATGGTGGAGGAAGTGTTATGGCATGGGCATGTATGGCTGCCAGTGGAACTGGGTCACTGGTGTTTATTGATGACGTGACTGCTGTTAGGAGTAGCAGGATGCGTTCTGAAGTGTATTGAGCTATACCTTCTGCTCAGATTCAGTCAAATTCGGCAAAACTGATAGGACGCCGCTTCATAGTACAGATGGATAATGACCCAAGACGTACCGCAAAAGCAACCCAAGGCATAGAAATGAAATGTTCTTAAATGGCCGAGTCAGTCACCTGACCTCAACCCAGTTGATCATGCATTCCACTTACTGAAGACAAAACTGAAGGCAGAAAGACCCACAAACAACTGAAGGTGGCTGCAGTAAAGGCCTGGCAAAGCATCTCAAGGAAGGAAAGTCAGCATTTGGCGATGTCCATGGGCTCCAGACTTCAGGCAGTCATTGACTGCAAAGGATTTACATCCAAGTAGTAAAAATAATCCTAATATTAATAGTTATGTTAGCTTGTCCAGTTCTTTTTGAGCCTGTGAAAATGGAGGGATTTTGAAAAAAAAAATGGCTGTAATTCCTAAATGGTTAATGCAATATTTTTGTTAAACCCCTTGAATTAAAGCTGAAAGTCTACACTTCAATCACTTGTGTCCTGAAAAGTTAGAAAAACAAACTAAACAAAAAAGTGTAGGTGTGTGCGTGTGGGTGTTTGTAGTGGGGGGGATTTCTCTTAAAGGATTTCCCCTGATCATACCCACACACACTCGGGTACAGGTGTCATCTCCTGTGTGGTCTAGCTAACGGTCAGAGCTGACATTGTTCTAAACCTCAGTCAGAATCTTACTGAACTTGTCTTGGCTCTTACTCTGATTTATAGGAGCTCTGTGAGAAAGAATCTCGCAACGATAGTTCTCTTTTTTTTTTT
>CM040977.1:25240272-25245132 GCA_022985145.1 Pangasius djambal
AAGTGTGTTACGCTGCCCTGTGACACAGTGTGAGGAGCAGTGTGAAAAGGTGCCTTTGGCTGGCTTTATATGTCGGTATGTCTCAGGGGAAGCATGTGTCAGCCCTCACGTTCCCCAGATGGTAGCTGTCGTAGGGTGTTTATTGGCAGGTGGGGGGCTGTGCCTGGGTGATGTTTTGGCTTGTTTGGCTTTTTGGATGTTTTGGCTTTTTTTTTTTTGTCCTACATTTATAGGTGGTGGTTCGTGAACTTTTGAGCCAGTACTCCAGGCAGATTGGGAAAAGCATGGTGTCTGGACTGATCAAAAGCTGGACCAGTTATGCCTCTGACAGCCTCAGAACCAGGTCCAAATTGTCTAATTTGCCTTTGCATCTGTGTTCAGGTCACATGTTGTTACAGGCTGAAACTCACCGTTTGTAAAGGGCCTCAGGACACATTAGGTTTGCTATCGAATAAAAAATGGTGGCAGCTCAGTAGTTAAGGCATCAGGATACTGGGCTATAGATTAGAAGGTCATGAGTTCAAATCTCAGAAGTGCCTAGCTGCCAATGTTGGGCCCTTAAACAAGTCCTTAATCTTAACAAATGACATGAGGTAAATGTAAAATGCAAAGAATACAATGTTGTAGCCATTCAAGAAGCCCTACCTACCTAGTGTGATTTCAATTAACATGTGTATCTATATTAATCTGGAATAGATTACATACCTACATAGCAAGAAAGGGTAACAGTGCTAATAATGAACAGAAACTAAGCTGTTGCTGTCATCCCTGTCCTCTATGCTGGAACATATAAAACTCAGGAATAAATAGAAATGCTGTGGTTTTTGGTTTTCTAGTCATTAGATAATAGGCCATAGTGGTGTTGCATGCACTCTAGGCTGGAACCAAGCAGTTCCTCAGACATGAAAGGTAGACAACTGTGTTCATAGTACTGAATAATATGCCTTAAAATGAATGACTGAATTGTAAGATGAAAGTTTAAGGGGATAACAAATAATCTCAATTAAAGTTTTTTTTAATAATTATTTCTGGCTCTGGAGCAGATATTGATTTTGCTACAGTTTGTTAATGCAAACACATCTCTTCTCTTCAATAGCTTTCCCAGTTTCTTTGTAGATAAAGTAGGAGACCTGAGCTTCCTGCTGAAAACCTTGAGCTACAGGGAGAGGGTCTTACAGCGTAGCCTTGCTGCACGCCTTTACACTAAGGTCAGTGTCACTGGGGCCCTCTCGGAGAAAAGAAAAAAAAAACAGTTTCCTGTACATGTTTTCAGCTGTTATTATTTTGTGGTGGTGGAGGGGCGCCTGTTGGTGTGTGGCTGTTCATTGAACTTACATGGTATATGCGTGTATATGCTATGACAACAACGTCTAGTTGCATTAGTAAATAATGAATGATCTTTGATTAGCCTTTATAACACTTCTTGTATTATCCTGAGCAGGTTGATAAGAACAAAGAAGAGTTTTTCAGTGCCTGGAACTCGTGCTTGCATCATGTGACCAGCCTCGCCCTGGCACACATACACAGAGGTAACACTTCACACCTTGTTTTTGTTGTGGGGCTTTGTGGAGGTGACATTAGTCATGTTAATACTTGTGCGTTACCCCCTCTTAAAACAGATGCAGAGATAAGACTGTATTTTTCCTAAAGCACTGCCTTATAAATCTTGTCCCATTTCTTAACACCCAGTAAATGTTCAACATTTAGATCAGACCTAATTATTTTATCTGCAGCCAATAAGAACAGCTCAGTTATAGTTAGTAAAGGCCAGTTCACAACAAAGGCTTTTATAAAGTGTCTTTTAGTAGCACTTCTATTTTTAACCAACATTTAAATCCACACCAGCTGCAAGACACACTGTAAAAAACGCACGCAGATTTTTTTTTTTACGCACATGCAAATGAAACATAATATCTGTAGAAACCCATTGAAATCTTTTCTAAAAAAAAAGAAAGTTATTTACATAATATTTCATAATAGTATCATTAATCCCAATAGCTTTCTCATTACACAAGGTCAGATGCTGTACTTTCACTTTTTTTCTCACATGACTTTCCATTTATGCTTTGGGGTTCATCCCTGCTCTCCAAAGATGATCTCAAAAATATAAAATGAAATGATTCGACACCCTACAGAAATCAAATGGTAAATGTTTTGAAGTGTTTTCTTTTCTGTGTTTATAACACTATCACTAAAATATCGGCAGAGAAAACTGACAGCATATTTATTGTAATCTCTGCAAGCCAGCTGGTCATTTCTACCGCTATATGAAATCAGTAAGTGAAATCAAATAGTATGTCATAAGAAAAAAAGAAACAAGAAACAAGTCTGGTTCTTAATGCAAAGGAATCAAGCTAATTTGTTTGGACATCACAGCAGAATGCTTAACCATGCCTCTTAATTATGTATTCATTGGTCAAACCCAAACCTTTATCACGTTTTTACCACTGTGTCACATTACCAGCTCGGCCAATGGTCAAGAATAAACCGAACATGTACAGTGAACCCTTGTTGTGCCTTGCTTTTGCTTATGCAATGATATGCAATAGTCTATAGTTCTGTGAATGTATAACATTATAATGAGCATTTATTATTAAATGCTAATTTGGTTAAAGACATAATGTGCATTATTTCATTCTGTTTGTTCTCATGAGTACATGCTGTGCTTACATGTTTGTGTGTGTGCTCTAAAATACTTTTCAGTATGTTGTTAACCAAAGAGCTATACAAAGCCGATATCCCCCCATACCAAATTTCCATTCTCTCATCTTCCTCCCACACAAACACACACAAATGCACACACAAGAATATGAATCTCATCTGACAGATGTTAGAGAGAAGGCTTATTCTAAAGCCACATTGCAATTTTTATCCTGTACTCTTTAGTAAAATCAATTAATGTAAAGTTCAAATGCAGGTTTAAGATTTCCCAATATACTGTCTAATATTTTAATAGAGCATGTTATAGGTAATTGCACATTCTTTATATAGATTTTTCAGAAAATTTCATTGATTCACATAATGAGTGCCATTAAAGTGTTCCTATGTTGGAAATAAGCTGTTCTCACTCACAGGAGTAAGTGTAGTAAACTCTGCACTGCAGTAAACATGACACTCTTCGCTTTTTGCACACTTTAACCACCTCGCTCTCACACTGTTTGATTCCCATCTAGTGACTTTGGAGCAGTTTGCGCTGGCAGTGCAAGAGTGCCAAGTGAACGAAGACCAAGCCTTGTTAAAGAAGGTATGTGTGAAAAAAAAACAGGTTTCCATTTATCTGTTCACGGCATCTCACGCCACTCTGTTCTTCTTCCGACTCATTACACAGAGTCTATGGAAAGTTCTCAGAAGCGCCACAAACAACTTCTTGTGCCCACAATTGACAGCTCAGGGTTTTGTCATTGAGTTTTTTGAGTAGTGGAAAAAAAAAAAAAGTTCAGACAAGCAGTGTTGACCAGACAAAAATTTTGGATGCATATCTGTGCAGCGTTGAGGGGACAAAGGTCTTGTTCCATTTGTTCTGCTGTAACTGGGGTTTCTCCCCACTCTATCTGCAATGTGCTGTACAGTAATAGAACTACAAATGTTTCCCCACATTATTTACCAACACCGTATGCTGAAATACACACACTTGTCACCCTGTATGCAGAAGTCACGTGCCATCCTCATTTACTGTCTTTCATTATTAGTATTCAGAACTGTCCAAAGCCACCTTACATGCTATACATAATTCAGTGTGTGTAGGAGTTTATTAAAAATGAAAATAAGAATCATTTTGAAAATGTTGAATCAGGGGAGAAAAAAGAATGAGTGCCTTGCGAAAGTATTCAACCCCCTTAAGAGTCATCAGATTCACCTCAATTAGAAATGAGGTAGGTGACTGCTGCTTGCATAAGCGTTCAACTCCTCCAGACTAATACTTGGTAGAACCATCTTCTGCCCTCAATAACAGCTTTAAACCTGTTCCTACCAGCTTTGCACACTGTTTGGGAGTGATGCTCCAGGTTCTTCAGGTTGGTTGGATGTTGACTGCAGTTCCAGTTCAAACAGTGCCACAGATTGTCAGTAAGATTCAGATCTGGTCTTTGACTTGCCAACTGTAGAGCATTCACCTTTTTGTGTTTGGGATTGTCTATTGTCCTGCTGAAAGCTGAAGTTTATCCCAAGCTTTAGTTTTTTTTTTTTTTTTTTTTAAAGCAGGTTCTCTTGTAGTATCCTTCTGTATTTTGCTCAATTAATTCTCCCATCAATTTTAACAAGAAGCCCAGTTTCTGAGGATGAAACTTCATGATGCTGCCACCACCATATTTCACTGTCAGGATGGTGTTAATCGATGTATGGCCTGCACCAAACATAGAGCTTTGAAACTTACAATATCTTAATCTTGGTTCCATCACACCCAAAAAACACATCTTCACGGGGTCACTCTTGTGCATTCATATGGTTTGGACTGAGTTTTGATGGAGGGCCTTGTCTAGGTAGTGCTTGGGTGGTATGATGGCAACTTCCACTTCCTCACTACTGATCCAACTGAGCTTCCTGGGATGTACAACTTCTTTTATATATATATATATATATATATATATATATATATATATATATATATATATATATATAAAATGTATATATACAGTCAGGTCCATAAATATTGGGACATCGAAACAATTCTAACATTTTTGGCTCTATACACCACCACAATGGATTTCAAATGAAATGAACAAGATGTGCTTTAACTGCAGACTGTCAGCTTTAATTTGAGGGTATTTACATCCAAATCAGGTGAACGGTGTAGGAATTACAACAGTTTGCATATGTGCCTCCCACTTGTTAAGGGACCAAAAGTAATGGGACAGAATAATA
>CM040977.1:25245232-25275412 GCA_022985145.1 Pangasius djambal
TGAATCATAGCAGTGCAACAATGATATGCAGTTAAGTGTGGCAATATATAACAGTGATGTTGAATCCCAAGCTCTGGATATGTTACCTTCTAATATGTATTATTGGAAATAAAATATGCTGAAAAGTGCATGTCTAAAAGCAGCAACAATAATGGACACATCATGCTGACAAGAACAACTTCCTTTTTATATAAGGATTCCAGGAAATCCTCTGTGATTCACCCTTTGACTTCTACTAGAAATCAGATTCCAGCCCTAGAAAAATCACACTGCTGTAGAGTTCAGGACATTTAGCTTGTGAAGGGTTTGGCGGTTAGCTGATGAGTTGAACCAGATTCGTTAAAGTGGAAAACTGTTCTGTGCATTATTTTGGCACTTTAGGACATCAGTGGCACAGGTTAACAGAAGTTTCTAACCTTCAGTACAGCATTTATGATGCTGCTTTTGAATTATCTCAGAAGTGGAAAGTGAGGACCTGTAATTACGTCTGTTTTGACCTCCGTGCATTCAAGCTACAAAGTGAGAAAAACATGGATGCCTTCATGTTCGTCTTTTAACAACAATGTAGCCAAAGTTAGTGATATGAGTGATGCATTTACTTCCTCAAAACAGTAAACTGTGTAGTCAATGTTAGAGACTTAACAAGCAAATATGTCTGTATATTGACTGATCTAAAGCAAATACTAATATATACTATAGTATATTAGTAGTATAGTAAAACTCATTTAAGAGTGAAGAAGTGCTACTTTGTTTACTGTTGATGTTGTGAGTGGTCATGCTGATATGACGTCATATGCTGTATCTGGAGATGAGGCGAACTTCCCAACTTTTAAGAATTCTAAATTGAGGGGAGGTTTCCGTTGGTTTCTCAGATGAAAATTTTGCAACTTATGAGCTTAAGTCAAACATAGCCTAAGTCCCTGATCACTGCAGGAGATTTTTTCACACTGGGCATAACAATAACCATTCATTCGGAGATATATAAAGGGTGTCTGACAAGGGGTGAAACATGTCTAACTGTTTTGGGGATTTCTTAAAACAGGACCTTTTGCATTAAAGATGTAGAATGTCTGGAGTCTGCTGTGATGGCAGTTAAGTGTAGTAGAGAGGATAACACGGACACCAGAGATCCAACTGATATAGATGTGCTAGTAGTGCTAGGATATTTTGGTTGAAATATCCCTTTGGAGGACAAAGCCTTGCGCAGGTCTGAACTGCCCTGTGAAAACGTTGTTGGATTTACTAAAGCTCTATGTACACTATATGGCCAAAGGTTTGTGGACATCTGACCATTACACCCACATGTGGGCCTTCCCCAAACTGTTTCCACAAAGTTGGAAGCATTCAATTACACAAAAACCTGTTCCAGCATGACAGTGCCCCCATGCACAAAGCGAGGTCCATAAAGACATGATTTTCCAAGGTTGGAGTGGAAGAATTCGACTGGCCTGAATTGGAGCACTGACTACACCCCAGGCTTCCTCGCCCAACATCAGTGCCTGACCATACTAATGCTCTTGTGGCTGAATGAGCAAATCCCTACAGCCATGCTCCAAAATCTAACGGAAAGCCTTCCCAGAATAGTGGAGGTTATTATAAAAGCAAAGGGGAACTAAATCTGGAATGGTGAATCACAGATGGTGAATCACAAGTCACAGAGGTGGTTCAAGAAACTGACAGATACATTTTTTTTTTATTTGAAAAACATTCACTGATTCAAAAGCTGATTTGTTGAATGAGCGAGAACCAAATCCCAGTCACTACCGGAAGGATTCTCTTCACTACACTGACTCGATCAGGTTAGACACATATACAGTAGCAAATACTTTAAAAAGCACATCATGAATTCCATTATGGATAAGTATGGAAATGTAGTACTTTGGTTTTTATATTTGAGTTTTGTGGTTTGCAGTTGCAAAGTCTGTCAGCGACAACTGAACGAAAGGAATGATTTAGTGCATGGCACTGAGGGATACTGACTAGTGACTCATTCAAAAAGTCCTGGGTCCAATTCTAAGCTCTGCTTGCTGCCTTTGTGAGGTTTTGCATGTGTTTATGTAGGTTTTTTTCAGGTTCTCTGGTTTCCTCCCACTTCCCCAAAACTGTCTGTAAGTGGATAGGCTGGGCTAAATTGCTGAGGTTAAAGTTGGAGAACATAGAACCAAGATAAAAACTATGTTTTTATTGATGAATATTATTTAAAAACCTATTTTAAAGGAAAAAGAGAAAAAAACAAGGTATATATTGTAGATGTATTGATGATAGCCAATACAGACATATTACGGTGCTAGCAAATCCTCATATAACCCACCCATAGTTACTGTATAAGCTTTTTCCCCCTGCTCTTAAAATAAATACTTTTTTGCTTATCACTTTTGGACTGTTTAATGAACTTTTGAACTGCTTTAACGTGACAGTTTGCGGTTAAGATGCTGTATGCCCCTTTCAGGGTTTGCTAAGCTAATCAAAAAAATTTTTTTTATTATTTTCTCTTGTAATTACTTCCAACAATGCATTATAAATTATGAACACAAATAGTTATGAAACCTTCTGACTGGATGTGGAAAAAAGGGTGGGTGTAGGGTGGTCCTTTTCACTCCAGTGTTGTGAAACTGCTCTTGTGGTTCAAACCCTGTAGAATTGGCTCGTGTCAGGCTTCTGGTATGCAACTGCACTCTCAGTTTCATTTTGTGATGCCTTGCTCTGTATTTAGCCGAACCTCAGAAAGAGGTTAATGCATTTCGATAAACAATTCTGGCCTTGTTCACGTCCGTGTCATTTTTTGGTTTTGTACATGAAGAAGAGCAGCGTCGTGCACAATGACTTTGAGAAAGAGAAGGAGATATTTGTCACTAACTGACTGTAGTTCAATTCAGCAAGAATTATGCTCGTACACAGGTGTATAATAATTTCTCAATAAGTAGCAATGTTTGGCCTATAAGCAAGAATACAGTACTGCTTTGCCAGGCCTTCGCTGCAGCTGCTTTCTGTTGCTGATTGTTTGTGAGTTTTGTCTTCAGTAAGTGAAAAGCCTGCTCAGTTGGGTTGAGGTCAGGTGACTGACTCGGCCATTTAAGAACATTTCATTCCTTTGCCCTAAGAAGCTCTTGGGTTGCTTTTGCGGCACTTGTGGGTCATTATCTATCTGTACTGGGAAGCATCTTCCACCAGTTTTGCAGCATTTGTTTTTGCATCAGTTTTGCAGCATTGGACTGACTCTGAGCAGAAAGTATAGCTCTATGCTCTATCTTCAGAATTCATCCTGCTACTTCTATCAGCAGTCACATCATCAATAACAGCAGCGACACAGTTCCATTAGCAGCCATACATGCCCATGCCATAACACTGTCTCCACCATGTTTGACAGATGATGCTTTGGAGCCCTTCCTTTCCTTACTCTTCTCTTCCCATCATTCTGTTACAAGTTAATCCAATTGTCCAATTGCTCAAAAAGTAATTTAGATAAATTACTATCTAAATAAAGCAATAAAGATGCGATTGAAGTGTAGAATTTCAGCTTTAATTCCAGGTGGTTTAACAAAAATATTGCAATAACTGTTTAGGAATTACAGCTATTTTTTTTTTTACAATTCCTAAACAGTTAATGCAATATTTTTTGTTTAATCACCTTGAATTAAAGCTGAAATTCTACACTTCAATCGCATCTTTATTGCTTCATTTCAAATCCATTGTGGTGGCATATACAGGCAAAATTATGAACATTGTGTCGCTTTCCAAATACCTGTGGACCTAACTGTATATTTCTATATTTTATAAGATGAATTCAGGGAAAATAGTGCAATCCCAGTGTTTTATGTGGGTATTTATGTGCTTTTATTTGTTGCCATTATATTGTTGTACATTTATCAGGTTAAGCTGTAAAAGTTTAATATCGTCATCTGTAGGATGTTGGACCATTGCTGGTGTTTGGAGCATTATTAGCGAGCCATAATTTTGGAACATTAATGTTGTTTGTCAGCACTATGATGAGTCGAACAGCGTGTACGTAAGGCTTTAGGTTGAGGAACTCCAAACTGTGAATGATAAAGATGAAGTCTCTGGCGTTCGCTTTGACACAAGTAATGACCAAGGATTTATGCACAGTTTAAACAAGCTGTCCCAGGCCCACACAGACTGTATGTCCTACACAGCTGTGTCAGATTAAAGAGAGAGGTCAATGCTCATCCCAGATGGTTTGCCGAATGCCCTGTTAGCTGAGCTGCAGGGACACGGGTTACGTTATTCCTCTCTGTCCACTCACTAAAGCAAACACCATACTCAGTGTTGCTGCTGCTGTTGTTGTTTTTCCGACCAGCTCTTTGATGCTATGCAGTGGTTAGTTCTCACTTGCCTAAGTCGAGTGGAGATATTAACCTGCGATTTTTTTTTTCCACTCCCCTTTGTCTTCTGCAGAGCATCCTGCTCTCACTGACCTTAAACCACTAGAAACATGTTCCATTCGTTCAAAGACCTGTACACAGACCCTCTTTTATAGCAAAAAAAAAAAATTAGGTATGCCGTTTGTTACAGCTTATTCTGAATAATGTAGTTAAACAGCAATTAACTACGTTGAACAGTCACTTTCCTTTTATTTCACGTCGTTTTTAAAGGTTACCGTCTTCTATCTAAGAATTTAAAAAATACAGTATTAAGCTATTTGACTGTGTTTTATGTTTTATTTCTTCTCTTATGCTTCTAGCATGCACCTATGCTCGTATTTATGTTTTGTGTATTTATGTAATATTACCCATCCATTTAAATACCCTGTACTCTGTTGCTAATCAATATCAGTGATTTGGTGTTTTCTTTATTTTCCCTGTAGTTCTGCCTTCTGCATGGAACAAGTCTGGTGTATCAGGAGCGAGGGTGGTATCTGGAACACAACTACCTTAGTACTGGTGCTAGCAGACAGATCCGCAGCCAGGTACATATTCAGTATGACCACAATTCATTGTCTGTTACAAAGACCTATTAACCACAAAGCACAGATCTTGAAATCATTGCTAACGCATAGGTCTGGTAATCGAATCATACTTCAAAGGTTAATATATCTGAGGTTGCTTACAAATACAGTTGCAATGGTATGAAGAATATACCGCATGGTAACCATACAAACCAATGTTACCATTTTCAGAAGTACACTATGTTGCCAAAATGTGTGGACACCTGACCATCACACTCATATGTGTTTCTTGAACATCCCATTCCAGATTTAATTCGCACTTTACTGTTATAATAACCTCCAGACCTGTGTGCACTATCGCCGCTGATTCATGAATTTGGCTGACAAGAGTGGAACCCAAGAGTGTGATCTTGTGCTATTGTAGCTGTCCACCTCAAGGTTCGATGTGTTGTGTGTTCTGAGATACTTTTCTGCCCACCACAGTTGTAAAGAGTGGTTATTTCAGTTGCCACAGCCTTGTTGTCAGCTCAAACCAGGCCATTCTCCTCTGATGCTTTTTTGATTTTCACACCACTCTTTGTAAACTGTTGTGTGTGTAAAAAAAAAAAAAAAATCCCAGGAAGCCGGCAGTTTCTGAAATACTCAGACTACTCAGTTGGTGTGTCATCCAACAACCACGCCATGGTCAAAGTCATTTAGCGTTTTATTCCCAGAAAAGTCAGCGTGGCACAATAATTCCTGTTACATTAATCAGTAATAATTCCGTATTAAATGCAGGGGTAGTGAAAAAGTAGGAGAATAAAATAGCAAGCAAAGAAATGACATTTTGGACAAAAGTTTGTTTTTTTTTGTCTGTATCGTCACACCGTCATTTGTAATGCATAAGAATACCAATTAGTGTCACGCAGAAAATGGTGGCAGCTACCTTTTTGAATATTATGAGCATTTTTTTTCTTGGCAGTCTTTTTTCATTTCTGTGAAATCCTCTTCATTGTTTTACTCTTTATGAAAAAAAAAAAAGGTTAAGTAGAGAGCTAGTAACAGGATGTGAGTGTCAATAACGGGTATTGATTACGGTCCCTTTAGCCCACAGCACACATACACACATAGCGTGTGGTTTGTGGTTTGACCAGTTGTTCACAATTAGTTGTTACTAAATACAGCGGCAGCCTTATCAGCACACTCCCGCGTACAGGAGCACAGTGAAGCTGAGAGGACAGTAGCTTTAACACCAGTCTGTCAGTATGCAATCAGCAGTGTGTGTTTGCCATTCTTCTAGAGCTAACACAGCCACTGTGTGCACAAATAAGCCTTTCTTCGGTCTCAGAAATAACTCTATGGTTAGGACCACATGTTATTTTTTTTTTTGCCATAAATGCTTAATGCTTAAATTCTCTTAACTTTAAGCTTTTGTTCTAGTGATCACCAGGCTGATGTATACAATTTTTATGGGCCAGTTTCATGAATCTTCCATGACCTAGTCTTATGCGTTGAGTTTGTGGATTTGGACACAGTTATTAAACTTATTTCTTATGGGTTGAATAGAGTTCATTGCTTGCGGAGTGCATGTATATGGAGTAATCCTGTATGGCACTTTGTCAAAGAATTGCATTTACTTGTATATAATTAAAGGTCAATAGGCTCTTGTGGAAGCAATTGGCTGTTAAGCAATCTAACATATTCAGTTATAAGAAGCAATGTGGTTCAGGAGGGTGTGAGTCATTACTGACACAACCAGACCAACACTAAGTGGTAGCAGGTCTTTCTGTGCACACATACAGTACTGGCAAAAGCGTTGACAAAATCCATGGAGTAAAGATTCTATATCCATTTAATTACCAAAAATTAGCTGACCATCGCACCCATGGGTGGGCTTTTCCCAAACTGTTGCCACAAAGTCTGAAACACGTGATTGAAAGAATGTCTTTGTATGCTGGAGCATTACAACTTCCCTTCACTGGAACTAAGGGGCCCAAACCTGTTCCAGCATGACAATGCCCCTGTGCACAAAGCGGGGTCCTTAAAGACATATTTTGCCAAGGATGATGTGGAAGAACTGGCGTGGCCTGCACAGACCTTCTCACTCAACATCAGTGCCCGACCTTGCTAATGGGTACAGCCCCACAGTCATGTTCCAAAATCTAGTGGAAAGCCTTCCCAGAAGAGTGGAGTATTATAGCAGCAAAGGGGAACTAAATCTGGAATGGGATGTTCAGCAAGCACATATGGGTGTGATTGGTCACGTGTCCACATACTTTTAGCCATATAGTGTATCTAGCTCTCTATCTCTGAATGTCTGAATGTTTGGGAAATGTTTGTTTGGAAATGTACTCTTTTGTACTGACGTGTAAATGCAGAAGACGAATTTCATAGAAGAATTTAGGATGCCTAAACCTTGTATATAAGACCTATGTCCATATTTATATGTACTTATACGTCTAGAGGTGTCGTGTGCAATGTTATTCACAACCACATATGTGTTGTTATTGTGTATGTGGGTGTTGGTCCTTGGGGAGCCTGCGTGGTGTTGAGACAGCGGTTGTGACAGGAGGGTGTGAGTTTTCTAAGGAGGCCACTGGCCTTTTAGAATGCTAGTGCTATTGTACTCTTAGTGCTCTCATTACACTTGTCAATATTAGAGACAGCCTCCCCAACCGCACAGCATGGGAAAAAAAAGATTCTCTCTCTCTCTCCTTCCCTCTCCCTCCCTCCCTCTCTCTCTCTCTCTCTCTCTCTCTCTCTCAGAGGTCACTATACCCAGTAGCATTTACTTATAAATAGAAATCCAATAGATCCAGGGTTTTTTTGTTTGTTTGTTTGTTTGTTTTTTACACCAAGCCTTATGCAAATTATTAGACTGGTCTGTTTCTTTTAATTTAATTTAAAGTAAGTTAATTACTTTTTTTCATAATTATGATTGTTGCCACAGAAGAAAAGGCTCCAGTAAATATTTTGCATAGTATATGGTTAGAGTTTTTTTTATATAGTATAGTTAGGAAAGAGACTGGTGCATCTCTTTACCTCTGTGCTTAAATCAGGTAGGCTTTCCCACACACAACTGGCTTCTTTCATCTTGAGAGACATGGAGAGAGTGAGCGGTGAAGAGTGAGGGAGCGAAGTGGTCAAATATGCCTCATGCTTTTATAACCTCAATATGTCTGTTGAGTCGGCTTTCATCTCAAGTGCTGAGCGGTTGAATAAAAGCCGAGGTGGTGGAATGCTAAATTAGTTCTTTGTTAGGCAGGGTGGTGGGAAGACTGTAGTAACCCGAGTGACTCATGCAGGATTTACAGAGAAACAAACAGAAGGTGAATGACTGTGATATGAGTAATGCGTAATAAGTGTAACGTAACTCACCCCATTTGAATCAGAGAAGAGTTTTTTTCCCTCTGTGTGAGAGGAACAAAGCTGTATTATGAATGCAGCATGCAATATTGTTCACAAAAAAGGTAAACGATTTTCACATCTAATTAAAAAAAAAAGTACATGAAAAGTAAAGGCTAGGGTAGATCTTGGTCTTGATCTTTTCGTGGTAGTGTCCAACTGCAACATTCCTTTGAGATTGTTTTTTTATTCCTTTGAGATTATTTTTTTTTTGCTTACTCATATCCTTCCTTGAGGATTGGGTGTTGGTTTATCATTGAATGAATAATTGTAGCACTTCTGTGTGAGGTGAACTTCTTAGTCATGGATAGTGTTGGAGCCTTGAGGCTGAGCCGCTGGGCAATCTCTTATAAGTATCGATTAAACTACCGAATATAGGCTTTAATCTGTCACGTCACTGCCTGAGGGAAAGTGCCAGAACAGGCAAAGCTATCAATGAGGCTACATAAGAGGCACTCAGATCTCCAGATTAGTTCTGTACTGGGAATCTGATGGCAGGCATTCCCCTGGAAATTTTCCAGAGCTTCCACTGCTGTAGGAATACCTGAAATTTAGTAATATTGTTGTAGCTGCGCAAACATACATTTTTTTTCTCAACCTTTCTAGCCGTGCTACATATAGTTTATAGTAGTGTGAGCATAGGTGTAGTTACAAGTTTCATTGTTGGGCAGGCTGTACAAAATACAGCTATTGATACGTTTACAGAGTTCAATTTAATGTAATGGTGAAGTTGCACCATTCGGTATTTTGTGGTTTATGTAATGGCATAAAACATGGGTTTTCAACAATCAGACAATTTTTACAACTGTTTTGCCTTATTCGCCACTAGAGGGCATGGCAATCCCTGCAGGCCTTTGTATTTAAAGACATGTTCTGCTTATAGGCACTAAACTCAGATTTTCTGCATATAGAAATATTTAAGACCTAACTTTTAATTTACCTATTAAGCACATTTCTAGGTCCAGCGCAGTGAAAATGTGTGTATTGACAGTCATTTGTTGTCCACTGTTGTCCACCTAGCTGTTGGAGTTGTGCAGGTCAGTGAAGGACGATGCATTGAAGGTGGTGTCAGACTTCAACATGCCTCCCTGTTGCATCCAGGCACCCATTGCCGGTGTGCCCAACTCCAGGGCACCTTGGGGCTTCTACCCACAGCCCGAGAGCCCCATTCCCCAGCCCCAAAGCCAGCAGAGAGCCACATCAAAGCTCTGAGGTATAGAAAACCTACATACTGCGAACACTTGGATTAAATTGTACTGCTCCCTGTTGGTAAACCTACAATGGATAACATTAGGATGTTTGGAAAGATTAAAGAAAGAATAGCACCTTATTTGTCTTTTCAAAAATGGGTTTTGGGTTTTGTGATGTGAATCTCTATGCTTTATGATTTGCTTGTTCTGCCAATAGCAATGTTATTATATAAATCAAACATTATTATTGAAGGTCTGTTATTATAGAAGGCTATTTATATCTGGTCTTGTTTTTAATAAATAGAAGCAATGTTAAGATAAAGGCTCAAATGTTTTCTAGCACTCTGAAATCATCTGTGTGATGTAAAGTGCAGGCTATTCAAACGTACGAAAAATGGGCCTAAAAGTGAAGCACAGCAACAATTAATGTGTAAACACTTAATTAACTTCAATGTTCATTATCTGGTTCATATTGTGTTGATATTTTTATTCTCATTATCCATAGCCCATGTTAAAAACTTTCAAACGTACATGCCGATAATGAAGATACCACATAAATCTATAGTTGGAAAAATAAACATATTTTATTTATCCCCAAAATGGAAGGTTTAAATAAAGCTTGTGTTAGTAATACTCTAAAAAAAATTGCTGGTTTAAAATAGACTATTAAAAATAGCTCTTGCATTGATTCCTAACATCATTCAGTGAGGACGTTGGATGTCTCTGGGATTGCAGTGCCAAACAGATTTACTTAGCTGAGTGATGCTTATTATCACACTGATCATTCCTCTTGGTTGAGAGCCATTTTCAGACGTCTTTAGCTCCTCGTTTGTTGTTGTTACTGAGTCACTGCAACTCATGATGTCCAGTGTGACACAGTCTCAGAGATTCGCCCTGCAGCCAAACACCTGGCCCTCTAGTCCTCTCTACAGTTGTATTTTGATACAAATCCAAGTTCGTGTTTGGATCTCTTCGAGGTAGTCTTCCTAGTAAACCTTGAGTTTGGTGATGAGTTACTTTGTAGACTCCCTGAGCAGGTCTGGTCTCGCCAGTTTCTACTATGAGCTGAGAGAAACTGAGCTGGGAAGTCCATTAATTGCCCGTTATGGGTGGTGACAAGCAGAACAGCAGGGTGGGGGTACTGTGTGTATTCTCTCTCACTGATTCCAACATTACACGTAATAAAATGTCTAGTACTCATAAGTCTTGGGGGACTAGACTTTTTTACAACCAGCCACACAAAGGGCTGCGTCAGTGAAGAAACCCCTAAGACAGGTTTGCCCAATCTTATCTACAGAGGACCTGCTTGGCTGGAGGTTTTTCTTCAAACCAAGCAGGAACCAAAACTAGCCACAAACACCTAATCTTGGCCCTTAATTGACTTATCAGTTTTGGCTTCTACTTGGCTGGAGCAAAAACCAGCCCCTTGCAGATAAGCCCTGCCCTGGGATGAATATGAAACATCTTCAAAATATCTTTAAGTCCAGTCACGTGGACTACTCAACATTCAAAAGTCCCTTAATGTCTAGGATATGACACCAATATCTGTTCTCTTGGTAGTTTCTATACTGTACCACTCCTTTCTTAGAACTGTTGATCAGCAGCACAAGATATGCTTTCGAGCATTGTCCCCCAATGCAAATTCTGCAGAACATTTTTCATATTGACAGCTTTCCTTGTTGTGACACATCAAAGTCAGTGGCTAATGAGCTAATGATTAAGCTTTTGAGTAGTTGAAGGAGATGAGTTAGCAGAAGGGAGAGTGCAAAGACTCTGAAGCAAAATAGAAAAACTGGTTTTACAGGCACTGTGGACATGCCTTTATAACTGTTGTCACCTTATTTTTGAATGTACAGTTTTTGTATGTATCATTATTCAGAAAGAACCCACAAGGAATTTATACAGTTGGTAAACCCTGTATTATACACTAATATACACTATATTAACAAAAGTATGTGGACATCTGACCATCACACCCATATATGCTTGTTGGACATCCCATTCCAAGGCCATGGGCATTAATATGTAGTTGGTCCTCCCTTTGCTGGACTTTGTGGCTGTGGGGATTTGTGCCCATTCATCCACAAGAGCTTTTAGTGAAGTTGGGGGCTGAAGTCGGGTGAGGAGGCCTGGTACAAAATCGGCATTCCAGTTAAGTTGAGGTCAGGGCTCTCTGCAGGCCACTTGACTTCTTCCAAACCAACCTTGGCAAACCATGTCTTTATAGCCCTTGCTTTGTGCACAGGGGCACTGTCATGCTGGAACAGGTTTAGGTTCAGCCGCTTAGTTCCAGTGAAGGGAAAACAGCATACCAATACTTTCAAGACAATTAAGTAAGAATAATACACTCTATAGCCAAAAGTTTGTGGACAGCTGACCATCACACCCATATGTGGGCCTTCCCCAAGCTGGAAGCACGCAACTGTTTGTTTACATACAAAGACTGGATTTCTTTGTATGCTGCAGCATGACAGTTTCCCTTCACTGGAAGTAAGAGGCCCAAACATGTTCCAGAATGACAGTGCCCCTGTGCACAAAGCAAGGTCCATGAACATATGGTTCACCAAGGTTGGTGTAGAGTGGGCTGCAGAGAACCCTGATCTCCACCCTAAATTAACCTCACTAATGCTCTTATGGCTTAATGGGGGGCAGATCCCCCAAATCTAGTGGAAAGCCTTCCCAGAAGAGTGGAGGCTGTTATAGCAGCAAAGAGGGGACCAACTCACTTTTATTGCCCATGGTTTTGGAATAGGATGTTCAACAAAGCACATATGATTGTGATGGTCAGGTGACAACAGACTTTTGGCCATATAGTGCATAAATAATTATATAATATTATGTGTGCTGATATGCCAGCTTTCACATTCCCATTCATCTAAGAGGAAGTGTATAGTTTATGCTATTTATATCCATTCATTTAAAGGTTCATTTTGCATATTTCTACAATATGTTAATTTTATGCTTCTGTAATGTGTATTTTGCTTGCTGAACTTAGATTATTAGAACTTAAATGATTCATCAAATACCAGTCCTTTATTGTTTTCACTACTTTTTCAACTACAGGCTGTCTTTATGTTCTATATAGTTGTAGTACTAAGGGCAGCTAAATGAGGTGAGTGAATGCCCATGCTAAATTAGAATGTATTTGCCAATAATGAAAGCTGATATGCTTTAGATATTTATCTTTACTCGATTTACAGTTAAATGGAATATTTTTATGATCCACCCCAAAGAGAGAGTTATACACTGTCACCATTCTTTAGATTGTCCTACTCCTGCATTGGAGACATTGTTCATTGACTTTGTCTGTATGAAATGTGATGCTATGTTGATGGTACATAATATTTTCCTAAATGAACTCTAGATGTTATGTAACAAGCAACTGTATGTACTAAGAGCTGCCAGTGTTCTTTAAGCACAATGTTATTATTAAACAACCCTTGCATGGTTTTTGCGTGTTATCTTTTCTCACCATTAAAAATCATATAGAATTTTAAACCGTGTCTGTTTCTCAACCCGGTCTTTGCTTCTTGACTGCAGGATAGACATTCACTGATGATTATTTATATTCTTTATATTCATCAGTTTATGCATGATAGAAGTGTTACAGTACAGTTAGTGTTGTTTAAACAATGAAACATTGTTTAGTATTGTTCAGGAGTGTATAGTTTTATATAGTGTATTGTATAGTAAATAATGCAACAGAGGAGTGTGATCTGAATGGAACAGATTCATAAGTTATATATCAAGTTTTATATTTGCATATCAAGGAATATGATTTGTGGTTAGAAGATGTGATTTTCTAATGCGATTTGTCAGAAGGTGTTGGTGCTCCTTTATAACAGCTCTAGCAGTAATGCCAGCTACATGACAAATCACAGTTTAATATCAATGCACTTGTTCTAATATGTTATGATTTCGATAGTAATAGCTAAATACTATGGACATGGCGGACTCTAAACATAATCTATGTCTAATAATAAATTGATTAAAAAAACTTAGTATTTAACAAAAAAAAATGTATAATTGATATTGTGACATTGTGAAGCTTTCTGTTTATTTAACATTTATGGAAGGAGTCAGTGTCAGCGCTTTACCTCTACCTAGAGGTAAAGAGGTGAAGCTAAAGGTCCCTGCCACAGGGAAGTCTTCCGGAGAGACAGCTTTGCTCCCTGCAGTTTCTCTGTAACAAGCTATACATTTATTATCTTATTAACCTAAAGAGAGAAAAAAAGAGAAAGCATAAGGGAATGACTTTATAGCTGCTACAATGTAAGTGATAACAGAAAGCGGTAATGATGGTCTACAACATTTAAATGTGACTATAACTGGTAAAAGGTGCAAAAAATACTAAATGTACCCTGCCCGGATTAGGGTTCCAGGGACACATCCGTTTAGCCAGGCCTGGGGGTTGTGTCTGCAGACAAGCATCTGGTGACGGGGCCATCCACGTAACCTGGTCAGGCTCATCACCTGCAAGATTAAGGGTGGGGGTCAGGTGCAATGCCTGTCAAGAAGCCGGCATATGATGAACAGTCTTTGATGGACTTTGGAAACATGGAATGTCTCTTTGGTGGGGAAAAAGCCTGGGTTAGTGTGCAAGATGGAAATGTTTGGACTAGATATAGTCAGGTTTACATCCACACACATTAAAGGCTCTGGTATCAGTCTTCTTGATCAGGGTGGTCTCTCTCCTACTCACGCAAGTTTAGGGATATTTACCAGTTCCGGGCTGATGATTTTTTTTCCCCAGTGGAAAGAAGGTTGCTTCAGTGAGATTTCAAATCTCAGAAAGAAAGACTGTTGTTTCTTTGGATATGCAACAAATAGCAGCCTAGAGTATTCAGCCTTCTTCGAGAAGGTGGAGCAGGTGCTTAAGAGGGTACCTTCTACTCCCTAGTGCTCCTGCGTGGACTTCAATGCTCATTTTTGGATTGATGGAGATATTGGGATGAAGGGCCTCCCGAATCTGAGCAGTTTTACCGGAAATGTTATTAGACTTCTGTGCGAACCACAGATTGTCGATAACAAACACCTATACAAACACACGGTTGCTCATAAGTGTACTAAGCACCTTGGGCCAAAGGTCAATAATCACTTTGGACATTAAGACTTGAAGCCCTCCCTCCATGAGGTTTCGGTATTTTGGATCTCTGTGGAGTTGACCATGGTGCTTAGAAACCTTCATAGCAGCAAGGCAGCAGATGTTGATGGGATTCAGCAGGAAAGCTGTGTGGTTACCACACCTCTTCATAAAGGGGGCCGTGCATTTGGACTGGGAAGGTGGTCCCAATTAAAAAAAAAAAAAGTGGACTAGACGGTGAGTTTCAAATATAGGGAAATCACACTCCTCGGCCTCCCAGGAAAAGTCTATGAGAGGGCTCTGGAGCAGAGACTCGGTCCAATAGTTGAACCTAAATGAACTTAAGAAGAAGGTTGCAAGTTCAGGCGGTGGAAATGAGGTTCCTTTGTAGGGATGCTGGGTTTACTCTCTGTGATAGGTTGAGGAGCTCAGCAATCCGAGAGAGCCTCAGAGTAGAGCCCCTGCTCTTCCCAATCGAGAGGAGCCACTTGAGGTGGTTGGGACACCTTATTCTGGCTTCCGCTAGAGATTTATCAAGACTCCAGGGCAGGCCCAGGACCCACTAGAAAGATTATATTGCACAATTGGCTTAGGAACATCTGGAAATCCCACAGGAGAAACTGGAATCTGTGGCTGGGGATAGAGAAGTCTGGGCTGACCTTCTCAGCTTGCTGACACCATGACCCCCACCAGGTGGAAAAGGAAAATGAATGGATGAATGTAAACCGAAACATCCATGATGTTATTCCTTAATAAGAAAGTGTTTGCAAATTTCTGTAGTATAAGACAAAAAAAAACACTTCCTAACATGCTGTTATGGGACAATAATCAACTTCTGGATATTAACAGCATCACTTCACACTGTTGTTGAGTATTTCCTGTAACAGCATGCCCCATCATATTTTATTCCTTACATAACAGGACCTTCATTCAGAAACTGAGTAAAGAAACAACTGATGTTTAGAAGAAAGAACATGTCTTCCTCCTAGCTTATGTCCCATCAATTTGCATCTGTATTTCGTTTATGGTGATGAAATTTCCACGTCCCTGTCCCCTTCCCACTCTTCAACAGCTCCCGCGTGTCCACTGTGTCTTCTCGGCTGTCTAGCATAAATAATAAGCTGCCCAGAATTCCAGCCTAAGCCCCCTTCCCACTTTTCCAGTTCCGCTCAATCACTCTGTATACCACTACCAGTTGAAGGAGTGGTCTGCAAAATGATAATATATAATTTGTCAAAATCTTGGTAGCTAGCTAGCTACCTAATTTAAGTAGTTTGGTACAGTATAAAACATCGTGCTCATAGCAACTAGCAAAATTCACCTCCTAAGATATGAGTTAGTCACAATACAAATTGCTAACCGCTTCACATCAGCTAGCCAGGTTCATTAAGATTTTCTTTAGGATTTGACTCCAATCCAGAAGTGTTCCAAGTGTTCAGATGTAACACTTCTTTCCGTTTCCTGGTTGTTCTGCATGGGGCAGAACATTTTACTCCACGCCCAAGATTCGTTCGTCTTTCTGCTTTCTACAAAGCCAGATTTATTCATAATAAATGATGAATAAGAAAGTAGGTGTGCATTGTGCCACAAGTAATGAATTGATTCGAAAACAACTAAAACAACTAAAAAAAATCAAGTCTTGATGGGATGTATAGCCTGTAGAGGACAATCCCTGCACAGTATTGTTGAATGCAAAGTTTCATTGTTTCATATGAGGGAAAAGGGGAAGATGTACCTCTATTTTGCAATATCTACAAAGAAACAAAAATATGAGTGCAACAAAACAATAAAACAATGTCTACAAGTGAGAGGATCCAAAAGCAGCAGATGGTTGGATGCAGTTATAAAGGTGGGCAAGCAATTAAAGACCATTTAACCTATATTGCTATCACATTCAGGAAGGGGTGTGCAAACTTTTGACCTGCACTTCTTTCTTTTTTTCTTTCTTTTCTTTCCCATTATACAGCTTAAAATCTATCATGCACATAAATGATACAGTATGCGCACAGTTCTAAGTGATCCAAGGTTGCCTCCTGTGCTGCTTTTGTGTTAAGTTACAGACCCCACCCTCTGTGAGGGGGCGGGGCCATAGAGCGCTTTACTGCGTGACCGTAACGGCGAGCTGCCACACAGCCGCGTGCGCGCGCTCGGAGTCGCTCTGAGGAAGTACAGAGAGAGAGAGAGAGAGAGAGAGAGAAAAAGGAGAGCGCTTCTCTCGGAGCGCCCGCAAACAAAAGAGTCGAAAACAAACACCGCGACGCTTCTCATCGACAGCGCTAGAACTGGAAGAGCTTTTCTTTCTTCCTGGGGTTTTTTTTTTTTTTTTTTTTTCCCTTTTCCTTCCTGCTGCTCTCAGGACAACTCGGAACTTTGTGTTCTGCCGAGCTGCCTGCAATCAGAGAACATCTAAATGCAACTTCTTTTCTTCTCGCTTCTGTTTTCTTTTGTAAACGCTGGATTGCTGTTGGTGCATGCTCTCTGCGCGTCGTCTTCTTCTTCTTCGTCGCCGTCGCCGCTTTTTCTTCTCTCCTTGATCTTCTAAGCCGTATGCTCCAGCACCATGTCCAGGTGAGTGGCTCGCGCACAAGAGTGCGTCCGGAATTCCACCTTTTTTTTTTTATGATGTGCATGAGGTTGCTTTTGCTTACAATCTGTCTTTAAGTCGGAGATTTTTTTTGTTCCCCCTCTAGCACGAAATGACAAATAAAAGGAGGAGAGTTTGCAATAGTTTTGCGTACAAGTCTGAAGTCATTCCTGCTCATGGATTATTTTGGACTTTTGTCTTTTTTTTAAATGCACTGAAGTTAGCATTGCTTCTGATTCCAAAAAAAAAAAAAAAGAAAGAAAGAAGAAGAAGAAGAAGTGAATAATAGTTACTCGGGGGCTTTAATATAATATCTGTTTATACAGAAAGAAATAAGCCGACAATGCCGCGCGGGGTTTTATTATTATTTTTTTTTTCCCCGCACCATAGCTCGTCTTGCAAGTCAAGTCGAATATGAAGATTAAAAAAAAACAACACAAGTCCTTGTTGGTGTGCTGCTTGAGCATGCTGAATTATTTAGCTGTGTTGTGGAAAACCCAGTCGAGCACCTGTTTGTTGTTGTTTTGCTCGCTGTTGCACGCGCACGAGCGCTGGATCAAAGCAGTCGGGATTCACGAATAAACTCCAAGCAACTGGAGCTTTTTTTCTTCCTAAGACTCTGAGACAGCGTTTATTCATTCATAAAAATAAGTCCAATATATAAATAAAACACACACACATACACACACACACAGACTACAAAATACTGTGATGTATAACTTATTGATCTATAGCTATCTATCCATGTTTTTTTTGTTTTTTTTTGGATGCTGAATATTTTTCGGCTCAAACTTCAGCCACTAGGAGGAGCTCCTATTTCCAGAAAACTTTATTTGTGGATTTTTTTTTTTTAAACGTGTGTATGTGTGTGTTTGGCTTTTTGACTGCCAGTCAACTGAGCGGTAATCCAATCGTTTGTGATGCCGAGGACACGCGTTTCCGTTTGACGCTCACACACACACACACACACACACACACACGGCTCTCCTAATGTTTACAGCAGCTCGGAACAGTCGGCAGTGTGGAGTCAGCTGTACACTACATTACCCGTGAGTTAATCCATGTAATGACATTGTTTCGAAATGCTGGCACGGGAACACAACAAAAACAACAACAACAACAAGCAGACAACAGCAGCGCTCTGGCACATGCAGTCGCGCGCCGTAGTTACGACTCTACGCCACAGTGCGTTCAGTTTCCTCTGTGCACGAGACATGATTTGTAAGCGCGTACACACGGTCTGCTCGGTGGACGTGCGACTTTTTTAAATTACACAAGCTCGCGTTGTTTTGCCTTAGCCTCGCCGACGCTTAACGTTCATTTCACGTGAAGAAGACGGTGTGTCTCGAGCGTCGAAGGCAGAAAAATAGGAAGTTGGCTCGGAATGAAGTTGACTTGTGACGCAGTTTGACCGGAGCTTCTGCCGCGCGTGACCCGGCCATCCCAAACCTGGCGTAGTAAACATAGCGGGGAAGCAAAAACAGCCAAACAGCCAAACAGAATTGAGCGACAGTACCACAACCTGTCGTGTGCGCAATTAAAAAGGAGTTGCAATTTAAAAAAAAAAAAAAAAACAGCCAAACTTTTCTCGGCATGCCCGAAACCGTAATTCCTGCTGTTTTATTTTATCCTGCAGACGGCAATACCGGGCTGATGGCGCAGCCTTCTTAAAGGAGCAGGGGCAATGCGGAGAGAGCGCCTCCCGGGCCGAGCCGTGTGAGAGCCCTCAGCCTCAGCCGAGCGAGCTGGAAGTGTTTATTAGGGGAGGGATCGCGGCGGTGCCCAATAGCCGTGTGGCTTACCAGTCCAGGTCGCCTGTGTTCCGAACCCTCTCCAGGTCGTCGAGTGGATATTTTTCGTTCGACAGTGAGCCGAGCTCTCCGCTAATCACCCATAGCACGGCCACGCAGACCCCGAGTCCGTCTAGTCAAGTGATAACGCACGCCCTGCAGCGCATTTCCGAAGCGCGAGGCGACGCGCGCGCTCACGGTAAGCTTGATTTCCCCCCCTCACCCCCACCGCCTCCCCTTCCCCCGAGTGGTGTGTGTAAAATCTGTCCAAGTGCTGGGATTGCATGCTGATATGAACTTCTCCGCGTTATGCTCTCGCAGCCATATCTCTCATTCATAACGACTTCTGAGCTGTGAGTGCTCACGTACTGCATGTGTCTGAGAACTTAAAATAAAATAAATAGATAGATAAAAAATAGTCTCCATGCATGTTATTGTGTCTTGAATGCTTTTTAGAAATCTGGGCAAAATGTGCATGATCAAGTTTAGTTTTCTGTAATTACAGAAAGAGAGTTGTGTTGTTGTGTTGCAAATTATAGCCTGTTGTATCATTGTAATCTTCTCTTGTACTCAGAGTTATTAAACAAACAACTACTTATTGGATGATGCCCAACAAAAGTGTGTGTGTTCCAAAGTCTTCACATTTCTTCACATTTATTTCTGAATCTTTGAACCTGTGTTTAGACATGTGACTCTGCTTGCATGTGCATGAACATCCGTTTGAGTTGGGAGGTCCGTGTACCTTTTCACGTACCCACAGGAAACCTTTTTTTTTTGTCTTTGCACCGAGGGCAGCCCCCATGTTTAGAGTGCACCTCTCCTCACAATGGAAGTGATGGAGTGAGCTGATTTTCTTGTCGTCTCTTTATTTCTGCGTACTGCCACAGAGGCTTCAGGTGACCGGCCAGAGCAGGAGCTCTTATCCTCTGCCAGTCAAAATAGTCTTTTGTGAAGCCCAGACACAAGATCTAACCATTCCTCCTCTCTGCTATAGAGAAGCAGGAGATGAGAGCCTGTGATAAATCATGTTCCTGAAGTGCCTTGCGAGCGACCTTGTCTCCGAGAAGCCGCTCTTGTTAGAGAAGCAGGGTTACCCCATCAGTAATCGCTTGTTTTGTTTGGCGTCATTGTAGCAGTCTGTCATGGAATCAGAACACAAACTTGGCTGTGTTTTTGCTTCGCCAGACGTATCGAAAATCCTCATGTCAGTCGGCCGACCCCGTGACTGTGACCCTGTCTGGTTGCCAGTTGTATTAGCATTGCTGCCAGCTGAGATGAAATAGAGAGCACTCTGGCATACATCGTGATATGTTTGACATAGAGAAACCGACTGTATCATGCTAGCGTGTAAGTCAAAACAGAGCACAGTCACAGATCCATCCGACCACAGTGACAGTTCACGTGTAAACAAACAAACGCTATATCATCACCCGTCAGTACTGCTGTCATTGGCCTGTGGCCGAGCTTGTAAAAGTGGTGAATGTAATTGAGTAATATCATGAGTGAGTTTTTTTGGCTATTTTATAGTGAAAGCCTCAGCGAGTGTGATGTGTGGAAATGAGTAGCACATGGTCGTAATATGATTGGGCATGAGAAATAACAGTAAAACTGGTTCTCGCTTGAGTCATAGCTGGAGAATCAGTGCACCTTCAGCCAGATTGTGGTTGTATTATTAGCGCTTAGCCTCGGTATTCTCTCCAGTGTATTCTGACCACAACTCAGATTTACTGCAGTTCTTCGAGTTTCAGCGCTGAGTTATCTCACTCGTTCAAACCGTTGTCCTAAAGTTCACACGCTCCGATCATGTATGCGTTTCAAAATCTTTTAAGGCACGGCAGCCGAAAAGCTTCTTAGGATTTTAAGCGTTTCAGAGAGGGGGCGAAATTTGATTTGTTATGGAAAGACGGGAGCCAGGAATAAGATAACGACAACAAGTCAACGGTGTTCGGTTACGTGACGTTTGAGATCCCACTACAGAAAATATTCAGACCGAGTCACGTTTTCATGAGCACCAGTGCTGAACTGATGACATCACTGAATATAAAATAACCTCTTTCTGTATTACTTTGCAAATTTTCTTCATTGTACTATTAGTGTATCTACCTTTTTTTTTTTTTTTTTTTTTTTTTTTTTTTTTTTTTTTTTTTTTTTTTTTTTTTTTTTTTTTTTTTTTTTTTTTTTTTTTTTTTCTTTCCTGGTTGCATGGCATGCACATAATTGATCTTTCCCTTGTTTCTTTGTTTATCTTTTCTTAGAATTATGGCCTGCTCTCCATAACCACTATCCACCCCACGGAGCAGCATCTGCGGGGGACATGCAACCGGAGTCGTACGTTGCGCAAGAGTTGCGGCGCATCGGCGATGAATTTAACCAGCTTTATTTTCATGAGGTGAGAAGCATATAGTTGTGTGTGTGTGTGTGTTTAATAACAGGCTGTTTGGTCAAACCTATCTGAGATCGTTATGAGGAGCTAGAGTCTTGAAAGCGTTTGAGATTTCCTCTGCCACTGCAGGAAAAGGGAGAAACTTGAGAAGTGTTTACTTTTCTTTACGTTAAGGATTTGTGTGTGTGTGTGTGTGTGTGTGTGTGTGTGTGTGTTTTTTTTTTTTGTTTGTTTTTTTTGTTTTTGACTGCATATCTGAACGTTGCATCACTTCATTTACAGTCAGATATCAAGGTCCTCGCTTAAGAAACCGCCTCTCATGAGTCATGCAGCACGCTCTTAGAAATAGAAATTTCTCAAGGGTTCTTTGGAAGGTTACTAGTTCTTGTAAAGAAGCTCTGCATGAAACCTTCACCGAAAGGGAAACACTGTTTCATTTTAGGATTCTATATATAACACAGACCTATAATTATCATAATTATCTACTATGCTTTTTCGACTTGAAGTAAGCAACAGATGAGAGACTTATTATGCATTTATTATACACAACATAATATAGTTGTGTTTTTTTTTTAATCTCCATTTTCTTCCATGTCGTCTGCATTAGACGTAACAAACATGTTTTCCAGACATGTTGGATGACGGTGGCTTCTTTTTGGGCCACGTAAGCTGGACTTTCTGAGTCGTATCAATCAATATTTAATCCAGAATCCATTAGCTTTATGTCAGACGCTAATATAGCATTGTGCTGCTCGCATAATCTTCATACTCGTCCACATACCCTGAGCTCTTTATGCAAATAGCAACTTATCTCACATGAGCTGATCTCTCTCTCCTATTCATCATTGTTTCACTTGTTTAGCTCTGTAAAATAGATGAATTACTGTTCCAGGGTTTAGAAAAAGCTTCTTTTTTTATTTTATCATTGTAAATGGCTTAGAGGTTCAAATTTGTATTTGTGTTTCAGACCTCATCATAACACTGCATTGCTTTCACATGCCTATAACACACTTACACTGTGAAGCGTAGCGGAAGAGAAGCTGTGAAGTGCTGGATTTAAAAGGATACTTCGTTATATTAAACTAAAGTATTAACATACTAATGAATTTACGCTCTCTAGCTATATATGCATCTATGCGTGATCATAATAGCTTTGCTGTGTTGTTAACTATATTGTCATTCTGGCACATTCCTCTAAGTATCACACAGATATCTTGATGAGCAGGAAGCACCAGCGTGACTACAAACTATTGAAACAGTGACTAATATACCGACTCAGAGACAGCCTGTCACCTTTATCAGAGTTGTTTTGTTTTGGTTATGTTTTCCTTTACCTCCATGTAGAAGTGGCTAAGATGTCGGTAAGAGAACGATGTCATATGCCAGAAAGCAGAACAGGTGCAGTGTCATGTGTCCCACGTACGATGTTCTGCAAAACATGTCTTTTTCTTTTGCTTTCCACTATCGCTATCTTTAAAGTTCTTTTTGCAGAACGGATGGTTTTCCCTCTCAGAGAAGGGTTATCTGAAAACAAGCTTGTAATGAATCTTGTAGTTACAGAATTCAGCGACTTTTCTATTGACTGAATTTCAGTAAAGATCGCAGCTTTGGATTTGCTCTTCAGACTGAAATCGGTCCTAGTTTACAGTTTTTAATTAACTGTTTTGATGGCAAAAATTTTTTTTGTTTTTTTAAATTTTTTTTTTTTGCTTTATTTTCTTACACTTACATTAATCCTTTGTGACAGTCTGCCTGGTTCTCATGCTCTATCCTCCATATTATAGATAAATACTTTGCTTGGGGGAAGTAGTGGCCTAATGGTTAGAGAGTCGGACTTGTAACTTGAACTTGGGTTCAAGTCTCAGATCTGGCAGGGGTTGTAGGTGGGGGGAGTGAATGACCAGCGCTCTCCTCCACCCTCAATACCACGACTGAGCAAGGCACCGAACCCCCAACTGCTCCCCGGGTGCTGCAGCAAAAAAGGCTGCCCACTGCTCCGGGTGTGTGTTCACTACTGTGTGTGTGTGTGTGCACTTGGATGGGTTAAATGCAGAGCACATTATGGCACATATGGGTCACCATACCTGGCCACAAGTCACTTCACTCACTCACTTTTAGAAGTAAGGATGTTTGTTATGATTACGTCTCCGTCGTAGACCGATCTCTGGTGGACATTAGAAGTTTCTGTGTATATAAGAGAGCATTACATTCTTAGACTTTAAATGCGTTACCTGATGTGTGTTAGAACATGGCTCCAAAGAAGGCAAGGAATATTTTGATCTTTTCTTTTTTTTTTTTTTTTTTTTTTTTAAACCTCCTGTTTAGTTCATTTTTCTTCTCACATGTGCGTGATGTCACTGCTTTGCTTTGTTTTGGGATAAATGTCACTTGACCTACTTTCAGAGATTTCTTCGGTGCCTTCATCCATGTGTTCCCATGACAAGCAAAGGAATGAATAGAAGAGATGTGTACCATGACCACACCGAATAAATCAATGCTGTTCATTTGTGTTTTTAGCACGTGATCGAAGATAGGTTGCGGATCGCGATAGGTCTCACGTAAAATTTTCAGGATAATGAGAATGAAATCGCAACGAAGTCTATAACTGCTAGGACTTTCCTTTTCACTGATTTTTAACTGTCTCTTCATAGGAGTGTGCTCATGCGAAAAGTTTACACCCACACAGGCGTGAGACCATGATGGCCTCCTTCACCACTCAGTTGCTACACCAAGCGTCACGTCAGTATTACTTTACCATTGATCAATTATGAATTCGGCTTGAATTCAAAAGAGAAAATAGGAAACATTTTTGCTTGGAGCCTATCTTGCCACGGCGCTGTATTATTCGCAGCTCTGCTTCCGAATCCCTAGTTGAGAGCTAGCAGTGCGAGCTATGGAACACTGCAGTATAGTAAGAAAGCTACGCACTAATGCAGAGCAGATGTGTGGCCTCAGAGTTGGTGGCACCGTTCAAGCCCACTCTGTCGTCTGGATCCCACTAGTCACACTGTTGACTTTTGTCAGCGATGTGCATCAGTGCTCTTTTGTTGCACATCTTCTTCCCCCCTGAGAAGCAGAACAGCGTCTTCCTTTGTGCCTGTGGACGTTTCTTTATTCAGGCGGCCACCTCTCAGGGGATGATGGGTGAAGGCATTTATGTTCGAACAGGTTGTTTGGCAGTGCATAACTAGCACTCTGTCTCTGGCAAGACACTTAACGGTTTACAAGCGCGAGGAGACTTACATTTATCAAGGTTAAAGCGAAGTATTAGACAGTCCATCAAGAAAATAGCTGTTATTGTCTGTACGTTATCTGTTCGTGCTGCCATTATTGCGTTTAAGATAAAGGAATTATACGTACGGTGTTATTGATGCATTTTGTCTGCTAGTGGCGTCATGGATTTACTCAGATTTTGGAGATATGGTTTAATTAATTGGAGTTGGTTGTAAATTAGTGCTGTAATTTGTACCAGTTAATGGAGCGTAAATCAGCCATTGCCAGTCACAACAGCTTAAACGACTGTAGACAAGGCAGTTGAGTAAAGTCAGCAAATAGATTTTACAGGTTAAGTATCGTATTAAATTGTGTATAATTACCCCCAGATTTACTTTACTTGCATAACCATGCCACTAAAAAAAAAGGATTTTTAAAAAAAAAAAAATAATTCATAGCAGCTATCAAATAAAATGAATATGAATAACTGAATAATAAGCTAACGTTTTCCAGGGATAAGGGATCATTTAAATGCACTAACTTTCTTTTGAACAAAGTAAGCTGTTTCTGCTAAAACAGCCTTAATAAATCTCTGAATATATTAGAAAAAGTGTCATTTCGTCCATACCGTGGCAGTTAGCTGGTCGGAGCTGAGTGTTTTTGCAGTTCTCTGGCTTCGTGTGCTTGTGGCTTCTCTGCTTTTCTTCCATGTGGTCTCACGCACCAGCTTCCAGTTTTCTCTGAGAAATGACTATGAGTGAGTGACTCTGACATGCTTAACCACTATTTTCTTCTTTATCGCTCCCTTTCTCTCTCTCTCTGCACTTCACTGTTTTTATGCTAGTATTGTGTTGCAGTTATTTGGCGAAGATCTGATCATATACGGTCTAGATATGCGCCGTGTACATATACTGAGGCTTAAAAAGAAGTGGTCTTTGACTGTAGCCATGATTCTTTGTCTCTTGTTTACACAGTGGTATGGAAGTTAATTGGAGTTGATTAAAGGGATGCTCCCCCTGTCATTTGGCTCTGAACTGGGACTGCATGCTGTCTCAGCAGAAGAGCAGATTGAACCGATTGAACTGAGACGTTACTTACCAAAATACCCAAATGTTTGCGTGTGTGTGTATGATAGTAAAAGAAAGCGAATGCAGTTGTGCTTGATTGGGTCTTGTTCATTGGCTCTTGGTAGTTTTTGATTGGTAACATGAGAGTAGAGCAAAGTAAAATGGCTTCATATAGCTCATGTTGGCATGTTAGGTGTAGCTTTTACTCAAAAAGTCGACGCGTGTGCGCTTATTTCTATGTTTCCTGGTCGTTTGATTGTAAATCTGGGTTGAAAGCCATTGGCTGAAAGTGATGTGTGACTTGGCACCGCATCTCAGTAATCCAGTGCGACCCTGACTGACATTGAGCGATGTGTTCAAACTTAAACTGTTCCTTTGGCATACGCAGTCATTCAGGGTATTGATGCGGTTCACTCACTCTCGTACTCGCTCCCTCTGTCTCTGTGCCACACCACAGGGTTAAATGTCCCTCCATTTTACTCCACTTCCTCCTCACCTGTTTCCTCTGGCTGAGCACACAATCACTTCTTGGGCATGTTGTGGTTTTTGGCTGGCCTTTTTTTTCTGAATCAAACCCCCCTCTTATTTTTCACCCGCTGTATTTGTTTATTAAAAAAATCACGTTTTAGCCAAGAGGAATAATCGAGGCTAATTCAGACCACATGCTGCAAGTCAGTATCCTCTCGTTTTCCTGTTTTTTCCTCTCCAGGCATTTGCACCTGCCTTAATCCAGATTGAATTCTTTTTATTATTCGTCCTTGATTGTTAGCTCTTATAGCTGACCTTATTAGCCTGAGGCAAACGATTCTTATCCTGGAGGTGAAGTAGAGGCAGCCCTCTCGAGCTTGGTGTTTTTCATCCTTCTTTTATTCGGTACAGGAAAGGCTCTTTTCTTTTCCTTTTTTCATTCTGGAGTGTGTTTCCTCGCTAGTTCCTGCCAAGAGTCCCCAGGGGGAAATGCCCTGTTCTTATCGGGGTCACTGTGTGTGCTCGGTGTGAAAGTACGCCAAAAGCAAGGGCTCGAAGAGGCCACCTGATTCAGCCTGACTGCTGCCAGATCTCACAAAGCCAAGCTGTCTTTAACAATGAGACTCCGTTTTATTGTCTGAAACACTGCTAGCTGACCGTGATCACAAGAGCCCTGAGTGGGATAATGACATGAAACTAGAAGCTAGCGCTGTGATTTTAATTCAGTTCAATTAATTTTTTTTATATATATAGCACTTTTAACAACAGGCATCGTCAGAAAGCAGCTTTAAAGAAATCCAGATATAAAATTTTAATTTAAATTTTAAATTTATCCCTAATGAGCAAGCCAGAGGCAATGGTGGCAAGGAAAAACTCCCTGAGAGGACAAACCTTGAGTGGAACCAGACTCAAAAGGGGACCCATCCTCTTCTGCGTGACACCAGATAGTGTGATCATAAATAATTTCTTGTCTTTAACTGTATACTGTAGTCAAATACTGCTAAGTGTGTTAACAGGAACTTGAGTATGAGCATCATTAGAGTTTTAACTCTAGCAAGTCTGTTGGATCATGACTGAAGTTATTAACTGATCAGTGATGGAGACTTGAGCGTAAACTGCTCTTAGCAATTGCAGTATTTAGGTTGTCCAAGGAAGTGTCTGTGTATGTGGGGCATCAGGGTGGAGCAGGCAGGTCCGGAGAGCAGAAGGAGTCAGGATCAGTGGTAACTCGGGATTAGCGTGTGTACATTGTGCAAGCAGGGACTAGCTATTACAGCGATAACTAAAAGGGACAGCCAGAAGGTAACACAGACATGAGGGGGCCCTGGGACATAAAGCGACCAGCCACTCCACCATCAAGGCAACTATAATTCTGACAGATTTAGTATAAGCCTGAAACCTCCTCATCATGGACAAGTAGAGCAGTGAAAATGGTGTAGGTATGATGTGAAATGTTCTTAATCCTTGGAGGACGTGATTGCAGTTCACATCAATGGTATACTCTGTGTGTGTGTGTGTGTGTGTGTGTGTGTGTGTGTGTGTGTGTGTGTGTGTGTGTGTGTGTTTAAACTAAGGGTTTAACAGGTGTGTGTCTGAGGTGATTTTATTGTTTAGATTTCTCATGGTTGGAAGACTGGATTAAAACTGTATGTATGTTTAATAAAGCTATTTAGTAAATTTAGTAAAATTTCGTAATCATTATCATAACATTGACCACAACATTAACCTGTGATTGATATCACGGAAGGCCGTATTGCACAAATAAGCCCTCTGAGAAATCCCAGAACCGTTCATCACTCACCATCTTCACTCAGCCATTCCAGAAGAACTTCTGTGAGTGATTTAATGAATCACAGTATACACACGCTGACACAAATGTTTTTCCTCTCAACAGGCAGAAAGAAATGGTGGCGCAGCCCCTCAGCAGGCCCAGAACGAGCCCGCCATCATGCTGTGGGTGGGGCTCCTGATTGGACGGCTATTACAATTCCTCCTGAGACAAAGATGATGGACAAAGAGAACACCCAGCAGACAAGTAGCACCCGAATGTAGATATGTAAATACACAACATCAGAAACTGTGCTTGCTCTTTCTCTCTCTCTCTCTCTCTCTCTCTCTCTCTCTCTCTCTCTCTCTCTTTTTCTCTCTCTCTCTGCCTCTATCTCACTGTGAGAGTATCTGTTCCTCTTTCAACTGCACGCTGACGCCGACATTCCCTGTCCAGAGAAGAATTTGGATCTGGATGCCTGGAATTGGGTGGGGAATTCTGGGATGTAACCTGGAGTCATAGACAGCTATGTTTCCTGCATAAACATGGAAGCTGAGCCATTAAAACACTGGGTCGAGAAGGTGGTGAGGCCTCTGCGTGTCTCTGGAGTTTTTCCGTTTTTCGCCAAGTGAAGACGTGTTGAAAACGTGCCTTCGTGGCCTCAGTGCTCTAATCTTTCCCTTTCAGTGCCCATTCGCTGTTTTTTTTTTTTGTTTTGTTGTTGTTATTTTAATTTTAACTATGTATTCCTTTTAAAAACTTGCCTGTGTTCTGTATTTATTTGCCACTGTTGTATTTAAGTTGTGTTTTGTATTGTTTTTAATGGAAGTGGATTAGTTAGCGGTAATGTTGCAGTTCTGCCTGCCCTTCTTTATTAACTCAAAATTTGCACTTCTGTTTGAATAGTCTACACATAACGTTACACAGGATTATTTGATTATTCATGTGTTGCCTGAAGATCTTGGTGGAAACAAGGAAATCTCCAACTGGTTCTGAGCAGCTTATGAGAGCTACAGAAACACACCGGGTCAGACATTCAGCGACTTGTTAATTTCGCCTTCTGGCTTTTCAGAAACCTGAGGGACAGCCAACCTGTAGCACGCGTGTGATTTTCGCACTGTTATTTGCCAGAGAAACGTTAGCCTTGGCTTCATGCCCTTTCATGTTTCGAGGCCAAGTGATTTAATACTGACGAAATACAACACACACCCTCACAAGGCAGTCTTTTTTTTTTCCTTTGGTGAAAATGAATGAAAGTGAGTGACTGAAATTTTCTAAGGACAGACGAGACAGACAGGTTTCCACGTTTAAGTGATTTGGATGAAATTTTATTTCTAGCAAATGATTTTAATTGTTTTAAATTTGGCCCATGGTGTAATTTCATGAGTGAAAGGTTTAATAATACACGTGCGGTTGGTCAGCTGTGGTTGCATTGGGCATTTCATCGTGGGTGGTGTGTCCACTTTTAATTGTGTGTGTGAGATTAAAGCTATTCAGGGGATTTTCAAGTGAGGTTTTGTTTCTTGCTGACTTTTGACCAAGAACAGCCTTAATCGCCGAGTCTGGATTCAAGAAAAGTGATGTAATGGTGTTCTAAAAATAGCCTTAGTGACTCAGGGGATTTATACCTGTGGAGTTTTAAACAAAATGGGCTTTCTTCATGATCCAGTCCATGGCTCTACCCAAACCTTTTTTTTACGCATTGCCATTTTTCCCAGTATTGCATTTAGCATTCCAAAAGATGGGTCATATTCTACACTTACATTCTTGGCACTTAACAACTAATATGTTAATTATGTTAGATATGTTAACTGATGACAAAAGACACCCAGAGGAATTGGCAGGTATTAACGACACCCACAATCCGCTTGTTAAAATGCAATTATGGGCATCTCGTTTCCGTCACGTTTTCATCATTTCTTTCATTCAAAATTGAATTTCTTGTCAAAATGACAAGCTTTTTTTTTTTTTAGTTTGCCTTTGACCTTTTCAGGTTTACCACTCAAACCAAAGAACACGTTTCGACGTACTGTATGTAAATGCATGTAAATGCATTGTGTTCTTCAATATTTATGCATTACGCATGCACAATCATATGAAGATTGGTGTAGAATCAAACTCCCGGTATTGGAAATGTCATATATTTCATGTCAAAATATTTGTGCCCTTATTTTCCCCAGAACAAACATTTTCACAGAAGATAAACTTCAAGCTGATCTGCATTCCAGTTCACTGGATTTTTTAATAGATTCAGTCTCATTACCTGCAAATTAACTGATCCACCTCACAGACCCAGTACGTTTGTAGCAAAACGTTTTTCTTTGGTTCTTTTTTTTTTTTTTTTTTT
>CM040977.1:25283721-25303721 GCA_022985145.1 Pangasius djambal
ACACACATTAACTACAGTAGGGCACCTCTACACACACACAAACACAAATCACTGAAATTACAAACAACATCCATGCAAATGTAAACCCAAGAAAGATAAGTACAGGGCAGACATTATAGAAATGAGGCCGCATTCTTCTGAGATAAACTCGTAAAACAACATCAACCATCTGATCCGACATCTATCAGCGTAACAAGAAGGTTAAACAGTTTAAGACAAATCAAAACACAGCTTCAGAACTTTAGATGACTTTTTTTTTGGCATATTTACTGACAATGCCTCAGACACTTTGGATGTGCTCGTTATGACCCCATGTGTCTCAAGTGATTGGATCACACGTGGTCAGTTGAGACGGATAGCCGCATACCTGGTCTTTTCATGCGTCTCGAATGCGTCCTCACTGACCACTTGTCAAAAATAACACAGTAATCTAAACCCTTCTGATCTAATAAGCCTAACCAAACTTAAACTCAAATGAATAAGCCTTAGAAGTAACCTAACCAGGAATGCATTTCAGTGCGGAATGAGGGAAACATACTAAATAAAATCACGAAGTGATCTGTACGGTTATAGTGATAAGTGCTAAGCGCTCGTGCATTTTGGGTGCCTGGCAGAAAGTAGTGGGAGCGGTGATCACACAAATGTGTTATTTAATCATTTAGGGTATCTCCAATCAACCAATCTTGCTATATTAAACAATGCCATAAAATGCCATTGAGAATGGTTTAAATAAATTATTTATCTCATTAAACCTGCCTCCATACTTCTGTCACCTCGATATCTCTGAGCTCACAGTAGTGCTGACTTTCAAACAGAAACAGGAAAAATGCATGATTCTGATTGGCTATTAATGTTTCTTCCCACAGGAGCTGGTAGCCAATAAAATGTAATTAAACAAACTAAGCGATGCATTCATTTGACGGTGGTTAATCGTAATGATAGCTCCATAGACCTTCTATGAACATCATTACAGCACAATGATGGTGCAAAATGTTATTCGATGTCAAATAACAGTAAGAGTAATTGCACTGTAATGATGTTCATTAAAGATATATATAATATGCTAAGTTGTCTGAGTGTTATGTTCCGTGAATAAGCATTTGGAACAAGAAAATAGGCTGTTTCAGTGGGGTTCAAAGTAGAAATCCTCTCTCCTAGCTACGCCTCTGGACCTAAGTGTATACATTAAGCCGTCGGACGGTATTTAGGCTACGGTTTAACCCATGAAACCGGTGCTCCTGAACAGAAAGGCGCTGTTGACTGAAACAGAAGGGACAAATGTGTAAAATGTGAGTTGGAGTCGCAATTTAAGTTACTGTAGGCCTACAGCTCTTACATACCCACATACACCTACATAGCCTGCTGGTCACAATCAATATTATCCAACAGTGTAAGCAGGCTTCCTATAAAAGTGCCATCTGATGGCTGAATTCACTCTGCCAAACTAAAATATACCCATTTCCAAACCTTATATACTATTTTAAAGTAAAACATCAGGACCATCAGTGCAAATGTAATATTCAAAATGTGAAGTCATACTGCATTTCTTAATGAAGTACCATTAAAGCACACAATTTCCCAAAATAGTGCTAAGAGTTGTTAAATTGTTAGAATAAATGTGAGAATAAGTAGGTTAAACAGTTTCAATCACATATATACATTCATACATTAACAAAAGAGCTCATACTGAGAATGGTAAGAAGCCCGAGGTCTAGAGAGATTTAATAAATATAATGTTTCTAAAATGCTCAGCATGTGGACAAAAGTGGATAAGTAAAACCCTCTTGTGTATATCAGACACAACAGTGTGGTTAGGCTTTTTAAGTAGCTCTTTTGTGCATGAAAACCTGGTAACACTGGTGACTAGGTGGTCCTTCAATGTTGAGACATATTAGTGTTTACTCTACAAATAGGTGCACATACAATAGGTACGCACATCACTTCCCCATGTATGTGGTTTGAGTAAACAGATCACAAAGTGTCTCCAAGTCACACATGGCCCCGTGTGCTCTTGTACTTAGCGCTCACCACTTGTGAGACATGTTAATACCAGGTGTAAAAGGAGCCTAACAAGAACACAAAATAAGCCTGCAGGGGCACCATAAAGGACAGAAAAGGGGGTGATTCCAAAGGATCTGAGAAGACGGGGGAATAAAGAGGACCTGCAGGAGTCCAGAGTCGGCTGAAGGTACTGGTGCCTCTGTATTGCATGAAAAATATGGTGCAAAGGCTAGTATAGACTTTTGGACTTTTTTTGGCTAAGTCAATCTGTCATTTTATTTCAAGTAGCGGAAACTTTTTGAGAGGTCAGAAATACCTCTAGAAATAAGACGCGAAATTGAATGCAGATCGAAAGATTATGGAAATGTTGTCATAAGTATGTGTATGTGCTGGCCCAGAATAGCACCTGTAACCGGGTAAAAATGCTCGCATCACTAACTGACTGAAACTAATAATAAACACTGTATTTAAATATATATACAGAATGATATATATTTAAATACAGTATATATATATATATATATATATATATATATATATATATATATATGTAAATACAGTGATATACAGTGTTTATTTATATATATAAATATATATAAATAAGCACTGTATTTAAATTATATACACAGAAAGTACCAGAGACTTTGTTTTGAAATGAATACAATACAGTACACCTGAAACTCTGTCCTGTATCTCGTGCACACAGAGTATACCGAACAGAGACACTCCCCCTTAATTTGAGTGTTCATGTGAAAAGAGAACTCTCTCTTCCTCCAAATGGGCAGCCTATCAGAGCTAATCTGCAAGACATGGAAAGTACGGTACCTTCCACACAACTTGGCATAAACATGTGGACATAATTATATAGCTTATGCTGAGCTATTCTCTGCTTTGGGTATGTCATTCTCTCTCTCTCTCTCTCTCTCTCTCTCTCTCTCTCACACACACACACACACACACACACACACACACACACACACACACAAACACACTGGACAAGAGTAGGTTTTGTGGTTCTTTCCTCCAAACAGTGTCTACTGTACTTTATTACAGTAAATGTGAGAAACCAGTTTGTTTATAACTTCAAATAAACTCCTTTAATGATTAATTCAAATCATGTTCTCTGCTGCACATAATGGTAGACAGAGAGGTATTTTAATGGCTACTTCACCATCAAATCTTCATCCTGGACTGAATACAGAAATGATTAAATTATTAAATTAACAAATTAACTCCAAATTATCTGCAGTCAGGCCAAGCTGGAGAATTTTCTTGTCATAAATATACACTTATAATGTAATGTATGAAGAACAGGAGGTTACTTTTGAATAGCACTCAGATACAAAAATGGATCAGAGATTGAATTTTCCTATTCTATGCAAAACATATGTTTTAGCTTCATCTAGTGATCATGATACAGATAAATGTGTGTGTGTGTGTGTGTGTGTGTGTGTGTGTGTGTGAGAGAGAGAGAGAGAGAGAGAGAGACAGACAGACAGACAGACATATTTGTTAAACTTTCTGTTTTTCCTTGAACTGCTTTTACTGGAATCCTTTGCTGTAAGATGAAAACTGCTGAGGAAGTGTCAACCAAATGTTTTCCTGTAACTACCAACCTTTCAGTTTTCAGTTCTGTGATTGATTGAGTAATAGATGAGCAAGTGACTATTCTGAAGTATCTGCTGGTGGTTTAAATTCCAGCAGTCATCTCTAAGCACTAAGCCCTTGCACAGTCATAACTTCCCAAAGTATCTCACTGTTTCTGCTATCGATATATGCCTTATGATCTGTGCACAGTATATATATATATATATATATATATATATATATCCATTTTTTACGATATTTTACGATTACGAAGAAATGATCGAAGATACAGTATATAAGCATATTTTGTAAAGAATGTTTGAGTTGAATTTAAAATATAATATAATTGATTACGTTTGTAATTCAAACTATGTTTAAATTCTGTTATACTTTATCAAATCTCAGATCAGTGGTAAGGGATGTGGCTTGACTGGTCTTGGAATTGGTTTGATCCATATTTGGAAAATGAAGGATATGGGAAGTTTGCTGATGTCTATCCTGGATTGATATTTCTGATCAGAAGTGTTCCTGATCATTCATTCATTCTTTTTTGCTTCCACCTTTGTTGTTGGGGGTCATCATGGCAACAGACTGAGAAGTTCAGTCAGTCTTCAGTCAGTCAGTTCAGACTTCTCTACTCCCAGCCACAGATTCCAGCTCCTCCTGGAGGATCCCCAGACGTTCCGAAGCCACCAGTGAGCTATAGTCTCTCCAGGAGGAGAGGTCTCCGTCCAGTGGAATATGCCTGATACAGCTCTACAAGGAGCTGACCTGGGGACATCACTGTAAGGTGCCTGAACCACCTATGCTGGCTTTTCTCAATTCGGCAGAGCAGTGTCTCTACTCCGAGGCTCTCATTGATTGTTGAGCTTATTATCCTATCACAGAGTAAACCCAGCAACCCTGCAGAGGAAGTTCATCTTCATCACCTATATTTGCGACTTTATTCTTTCGGTCACTACCCATAGCTCCTGACTATAGGTGAGGATAGGGATGTAGAGTCCTGCTTCACCACCACAGACTGGTCCAGCAACTATAACACTTCTGCTGCTGAGCCGATCTGTTTGTCATTCTGCAAAATTCCATACAGAATGGGGATGTTGTATAATCTACAGTATTTGCATTTCATTAAAAAAAAAATCATAAGTAGTTTCCTTAAAGAGTACTTTTCCCCCCTGCAAAACACTGCGTCAGACTTATTTGCATCAATATGTAATGAAGCCTCACATGAAAAGAATAACTGCACTGAGCCTCTTCCTATAAAGGCTAACAAGGTTGGCAACTCTTGTAGAGGATCTTGGTCCACTTCTCAATGCATAACATTTCGACAGCGTTTTAAAGTTTTACTCATGTGAACTTCAGTTCAATTCAATTCATGTTTAACAATGGACTTTGTCACAAAGCAGCTTTACAAAAATTATATATACATTTTAAGGTTATCCCTAATCAGCACGCCAGAGGTGACGGTGGCAAGGAAGAACTCCCTGAGATGACAAGATGAAGAAACCTTGAGAGGAACCACACTCAAAAGGGAATCCATCTTCATCTGGGCGACACCAGATAGTACAATCATATGTCATTTCTCTTCTATAACTGGATACTATAGCGTCAAGCAGTGCTAACACATTACGTCTATCGTATCAAAGTGAAATGATCAACTGTTAAGTGATTGAGACTTGAGTGTTAACTGTTTTTGGCAAGTGCAGTCTTTAGGCTATTCAAGGAAGAGCATCCACAGCCATCTTTATCTATCCACACCAATCTCATGGTTAGTTAGTTCCCAATTAGTTCAGACCACAGCTTTTCAGTAGGGTTCAAATCTGAAGACTTAGGTGGTCATTGCAGAACCACCTTCTTCCAGTCTTCTTCCAAGACCAAGACCAAGATTCAGCTGTTTGTCTTGCTGAACTCTCTACAGTCTTAACCTCCTGGCAGAGGTGACCAGGTTCAAACCTCACTTTATTGCCATAGGTTTCCAGAACACAGAGTATAAGAGAAACAATGAAATTCTTATGCACGCCCCTGACATAAACTCTGTCCTTATGCTGTTATTTTATGTCACTGAGAAAAACAAGTATTGCACAAGTGGAGCTTGCACGTGGAATGTGTACTGCGTACTGCGAATTGCGCAATATATTTTAAAAAAAAAGCGTACAGTGTGGTACAAGTAATGATTAGGATGATTGTAAAGATCACTGAGCTGTGCAAAAAAGGATGTAATAAGTAGTATGAATGAAATAAGTATGTGAAATGGTGCAAAATGTACATGTATTGAGAAAAGATACTATATGTAAGAACAGTGGTCTATTTTTAGGCTAAAATACCAAAATTAATGACGCCATCACCAACTGCAAAACAGCCCCAAAACATTAATGAACCATCACCATACTTTACAGTGGGTATACAGATGGTCTTTTATGATCATCAACTGCAGTTCCAGTGAGGCTTGGTGATGGTGCTGTATTTTGTTGTCTGCTCTCAGAAAGTCTTCATTCATGAAGCCCTGCCGAACAGCTTGTTGTTATGGAAACTGTGAGGGTCTTTGAGGTGTTTTTTGCCTCCCTCAACAGGATATCACATCTAAAATCTAGCAAATTCTCAACTGTGACAGTCTTTTAAAGCAGGTTTATAAAATGGCCCTGATTTTCCTTAATTAATAATAATTACAATAATAATTTTATTCGATTGTGTATTTTTATATCCATTACCCAACATATTTTTAGGGAAGTCAAGCAGTTTCTCATTTTGTGAGTGACAAATTTGAATCAGTCCATGGTTTTATTTTATTTCATACAATCATTTTTGCTCTAATTGCCTGTAGTTCTCACATTAAGGACCTGTTTATGATGTTTATTGGAGATACAGAGGCCCAAGCATTGACCCCTGTGGAACATCAGCACAAGGAATATTAACACAGATGATTTATGCTGGTACATTCACTTGAACTGGGTTTATGGATAACAAAGTGCTTTTGTTTAGTCATATGTCGTATAAGGTTTATGGATGTTTATTTACTATATCTCGACTAAACCTGCACTTCAATTAGATCAGAATGTGCTCCTTGCTGAGAGAGGTGCCATATACTGATTCCTAAGTGACTCCCCTGAGGGCACATAAACCTCAGAAGAAAGCATTGAAATCCCTCTTCGGTGTCCAACAATCTGTATATACACTTTCAACAAGTGCTGCTGTCATTGCTTACTGCTGTGGGCCAACCAAACCTCTAGCAATCTTCGCCGCTTTTCAATGTTTTGACCACACTATTCAGGAAATCTACATTCTTTGCCTGGAAAGGCACACAGATGCATTAACACTCTCTTTCAACAAGCACAGTAAGTCGAACCCTGAGCTGCAGACAAGAGGCAGTGTGCTCAGGATGCTGTGGTTAAAGACCCCAGACAAATGTCTTCCTCTATTGAGTTCATTCACACGAAACTTTCCATAGTACTACCCACTTTCTGGTATTTTATCACATGCCCATCACACACAAGTAAGCCCCAGACCTCACAAGAGCTAATTCACCCTTCCTTTAAGACCGTGTGCTATTCTTTAGACCTGCGAATGTTATACAAATATGGAGACAAGGAGCTCTGTTAACAGAAAGTCCTTTCTAACAATTTTATACACACAAAAATCAAAGGTTCACTTGGTTTTTTTTTTTAAAAAACATATAGGTTTACTTTTTTTCACTTTCTTTGCCACATGATAAAAATTAATCCTGCATATTTTTTCCAAAAAGGAGAAAATGCATTTTGCTTTTCAAACTGAGGAACCAGTGAGAAAACTAGAAAATACTGCATATTTATAAGTGCAAATACGTGTATGGCTTTTTTTAGTCACAAAATAAATGGAGTGCATGACTTATGTTCTACATTTTGGCAAATTACAACACAAAATATACGAAAAATACAAATATAAAATATAATACAAACATATATCAACAGATTTGATAAAATGAATGCATGAATGGCATGAGTTAATTAGCACTGGGCAAAATGAGTCATTTTATTAGTTTATAATTAATTTAAGAATTAATGATGGGTAAACGGATGAATTAATAATTCCTTTTATATTACACAATTTATCGGAAATTTGCTCTATAGTCTATGACCACTGATGTTGGCACTACTTTTCATAATCACAAATTATTTAAAAAAAAAATACATATATATACAGGGTCGTGGGGGCCTATCCCAGGGGACTTGGGGCACTAGTTGGGGGACACCCCATCACAGGGCAATAATCATGCACACAATCACTCATGATGGACAATTTAGAGATGCCCACCAGCCTACAGTGCATGTCATCAGACTGGGGGAGGAAACTGGAGTACCCAGAGGAAACCCCCAAAGCACGGGGAGAGCATGCGGGCTCTGTGCATGCAGGGCAGAGGCAGGAATTGAGCCCCCAACCCTGGAGGTGTGAGGCAAATGTGCTAACCACTAAGCCACCATGTCCTTCTCTATATAGCTACTTTGTACTTCCTTTCTGAATGCTGCAATGTCTATGTGGTTCCAATAGTTTAATATTTACATACAATTGCTTGTACAGATGCCTTACTGGCATAAAGTTTGCAGGTGATTACCAGGATGAAGACCCAGCCTTGTTATTGACAAAACATGAACTGTTTGGCCATAATATTCAGCAATATTTATGAATGAAAAATTGTGAGGATTTAATTCAATGAACACCATCCCACCTGTAAAGCATGGGGGTGGCAGCATCATGTGGGGGTGTTTTGCTCAAAAAGGGACTGGTGCACTTCACAAAACAGATGACATCATGAGGAGGGGAGATTATCTAGAAATAGCGAAGCAACACCTCAAGACTTTAGCCAGAAAGTTAAATCTTAGTCACAACTGGTTCTTCCAGCAGGACAATGATCCTAAATATACCTCCGAAGTTGTAACAAAAACAAAGGGAAAGTATTGGAGGGCCATCACAAAGCCCTGACCTGTATCTCATAAAAAGTTGTGAACTGAACTGAAAAAGCATGTTGCGAGCAAGAAGGCCCACAATCCTGACTGAATTATACCAGTTCTGTCAGGAGGCATGAGCAAAAATTCCAGCAAAGTATCATGAGAAGATTGTTGAAGGCTACCCCAAGCATTTGATTCAAGTTAAGCAATTAAAAGGCAACGCCACTAAGTACTAACAAGGTACAGGCAAACTTCTGACCCACTGAAAATCTGATATTGTAAATGAAAACTGAAATAATCTGTCTCTTAGCTATTATTTTGAAACAACCTCCTATGGAACTAAGGTAGATACCCTAACTGACTTAACACAGGAAATGTATGGTCACATGAAATGTGTGGAGTTGTGAAAAATTTAGTTTGAATGTATTAGCCTAGGTGTATGTAAACTTCTGGCCACAACTGTACATTGTAGTCAGTATAGAATAAAATTGTATTGGTACATATGTAGAATACAGCCGTAAAGCTCTATCACAGAACAACCTTCTGACAGCCCAACCTTCTTAAAAAATGGAAGAAATGGCAGATCCAGAGTCTATCCCGAGGACACTGGGCAAGAGGTCAGAAGACACTCTGGTTGGGATGCCAGTCATTTGCATTGTGCCATGTTCACACACAGTCACATACTCAATTTCTCTTAGCCAATCCACTTACTGGCATGTTTCTGGGAGATGGGAGGACACTAGCAGAGCATGCAACATCAACTCTGTACAGACAGTAACCCAGACTCATGATCGAACCAGGGACCCTGGAGCTGTGAAGAGGCAACGCTACCCATGATGCCACAGTGCTGCTATGTGAACACACGTGTACCAATTTGACATGAACCACAGAGAAATTTGCAAGTATATGCAGAAAAGTAGACATCTAGACATTTGAAGGACTTCTTGATTGTGACAATGCTCAAGTAAATGTAAGGGGAAGAAAAATTCAATTAAATTAAATTACTTATTTACTAAATAAATGTTGCTGTGCTCTTCTTATGGGCTTCTTCAAGGATATTAACCTCTAGATGGCTTATTTATTTATTTAGCAATATCATTTCCACCTACTGAATTACCGGTATTTTGTGTCAGTAGTTGGTCTACACTTTACGGCTGTGCACTTTACACAGCGATGGCAAGCACCACAATTTTTGTTAAGCTGTTCTCATTTTTTCCCTTTTGTGGTAAGCATCATGTAGCTTGGTTTTGGTTAGAAGTCATTTATTTGCGGTATCCATAGAGGCTGGTCTGTAGTAACATGTAACAATAAGTAATCCTAAATGAATAATCCTAAGATCCCAAGATTTCAAAATAAATGATATTAATATATTAATATGCACATAAGTTTACCCACAGAAGTTCACATTTAGTGTCTTAAATCCTCTTACTAAAATCCTCTTAGATGGTAACCACTGTATTTTGTTTGCAATTTATTTAAGTCCACACTAGCTTTCTATCTGAGAAATCAGACTGATATTAAAATTACTTACAGCTATTTGACTGACTCTGAGCCTAAATCACCACACTGACCACAATTCAATTCATTGCTTGGGAAGTGAACACAACACCACGAGTTAAGGATAAGGGCAGGACTATTGATTTTCGAAATCTTCGGACTAAAATTTGGTGCCCTGATGCAGAAGTGAAGCGAATAATGTTACATTTCAAAATCTGAATGCGTGGTTTCAGGAGTGTGGCTTTTGGAACAAAGCAAAACGTCACTGCAAAAAAAACAAAAAAAAAAAACAAATCAAGGTACAGTGAAGTTCCTCAGTTAGTATGAGTTAGTTTATGTAAATAAAGGTGGTTGGAGAGAGGCAAAAGGAAGGTCCAAAAGTGAAAGAGAAACCCGTGGAAATAGGAAGTGAGAAACCGTTCAACTATTGTATTTGGCTTAATACCACTGAAGTACTCCTGACTTCATTTCCAGTAGTGTACAGAAGAAGTACGAAGGTCAAAGCACAAAGTTTAGTGTTCCATGTTTTAACTCCTGATTCAGCTGATCATCATCATCATCATCATTATGCTCATCATCATCTGCTTTCTAGGTGATTCTACTGTTTACGTGGATATCCCTCAGCAGGCCGTATTGTAATCTAGTCTCTTCTTTTCACTGGTTCCACTGATAATACACAAAAGCCAGAGATGTGGTTGAAATGTGGTTAATATATAATTTTAATATAAGTCTTCCTGTTTAGTTCAGTTTCTAGGCCTACTGTAACTAGTCTACATTAAAATCTTAACAGTAAAACATTTTTTTTTATCAGATAAAGCCTTTTATTCTAAGCATAATACTAGTAATCCGAACAGATTTTATTCAAATTGTAATGACAATGGAAAACAAACAAGTACACAGTTTTCTATTCTTTTCTTTCAAAAATGACAGTCAACACATTATCGGTTTAAGTCCATAATTCCACTTTAATTTCACTTTAATTTCATAATTCCACTTTAATTAAATTCACTTTAATTTTTTTTATTCTACTTTAGTAACATTTTTCACTGGCAAATAACCATACCAATTCATTCATTCATGCATTCATTCATCTTCAGTAAGCGATCAGGGTCTCAGTGAATCCGGAGCTTATTCTGGTAACACTGACCGCAAGGCAGGAGAATTCATCCTTGATGGGACATTGTGGAGCACAATGTGAATCATTTCCTTTATTAACTGGTGTGTTATATTATGTGTGGGTTCATCACGGGTCCGTTACTTATAGAAACAAATAAACAAGCAAACAGGAGGCAAGAAAATAAGATGGATAGGACACCAGTGCATCACAGGGCACCATGCACGCATACATTTGCACACAATGCTAAGGGCGATTTAGACAGACAGACAGACAGACAGACAGACAGACAGACAGACAGATAGATAGATAGATAGATAGATAGATAGATAGATAGATAGATAGATAATTTCAATTCTCTCTCTCTCTCTCTCTCTCTCTGGTCTCATCAGACTCAAAGGAGGATAGGCACAAGAAGTGCCCCTCCCTGTTGTAATGGAAAAAGTGTGTCATTCAACCCCTTACAAAGAGTAAATATATGGTCTTAATTTCTGCCATTGTTTGGACAAATTGAGATACACTTTCCACACATCTTTTCTGTGTTTCTTTGCATTTGATAACACTACAAATCAAATACATACTGACAGAAATGGCTGCTGACTGAGCAGCCGTCTGGAATCTCACAAAGAAAACAAGAAAAAAGAAAAAAGAAAAAAACCCTGATTGTTAGCTCAGTTTTTAGTGACGAAACTCTCATGTCTAGTTTGCAAAGTGCAAATAAAAACCTCCATCTTCAAAAAAAGTTGAGATGTATTGTCACTGACCATCAGTGGAAAACAACAAGCAACAAATGAAAGTTCAGATCTAAATTACGCTGACTCACCGTCATTTGCTTCGATCCATCATTATTCACTGTCAGCATTTCTGGGTGAAGTATACCTTTAAAAAAAAAAAAACAAACCTCAAATCACGCCGGCCCGCCATAGACTCCTTGAGGGCAATGACCCTGCTCACCTGTGGGTTGTTTGCCCCCTGATTCACCCTGGGGCAGTGGCTTGCTGATGGGAATGCTGTGTACTTTCCAGAGGTGTTAGTCATCCCATGGGCCTATTCAATCTGTCACCTCAGGACTCCTCCTGAAAAATCCCCACCAGGAAGTGTCAACAAGTACACCACCAGGGCCTGAGGGTTCCTCCTGAAACACTTCTCACTCAGTACTTACCTTTTACTGGCCTTTAAAAAAAGCCCTTTTGCTGTTTTTCAAGTTTTTTTTTTATTACAAATATATGATCATGTGTAATTTATTGATTTGAATGATGATTGATATTCATTATTTGTGTAAAAGCCTTTACTTATTTACGAATGCATATGTCCATTGCTGGTATAGTCATCAAGAAGTACATTTTCTTCTTTCCTTTGAAAATCAGCCCAGGACCAACCCATGCGTGCGTGCTTTGTGTACATCCGCACGGCTGAGGGAACAGTTGGACAACGTGAGTGTGTGCAGGTATACCAGAGCAGTGAGTCACTGTGTACTGCAGTCTGCTAATTGGCTGATCTAGGCAGGGTTATTTTAAGCAGGTATAAAGTTCAGGTGGCCTCAGCTAGTCAACTTAAATGCTCCTTGCAGTGTAAAATGGATAAACAAAACAGGATTTCCTGCCTGATTTACCATTTCTGATTTTTTTTTTTTAAATTAGAGCCAATTTAATAAAGTGAATTTCCACATCTGGAGCATAAATAGTTAGCAAAGATGATTTGAAATTAGTCAGTCTAAAGCTTTAAGATCTCAAATTTCAATTAATAAAAAAAAAAAACACAGTAACAAGAGGGGAAACATACGGAAATATAATACTAATACTTATATATTTGCACTAGTTTGATTTTTAGAACCTTTAGTATTCTTTTAAAATAAAATTTGGCTACTAATTAGTATCAGTCACACCCTTTTTTTTTTTTTTTACTTGGCAGTAAACATTTTGCATGTGCAAACCAATTCAAGTCAATACCTACTACTGAACAAGCCAGCAACTGTAGATTTCATCGTATGAAACAATAAGCCTTTGAAGTGAATTAATTACAAATGTTTGTGCTGTGTAGATTGTTCAGAGGTTCAAAGAGAGGAGTGTGTGTGTGTGTGTGTGTGTGTGAGCGAGCGAGCAGCGTCGACATCAGCCTGTATGACGTGAGTCATCACATTTTGTTTCCAGGCTGAAAACACAGCATCCGCCATATTTCAACACCATGGCATTTCTTTCTTCTTCTCATTAACCCTTTCATGCATAACTTAGAGTGGATATAAAAAAAGTCTACATGCCCATGTTAAAATGGCAGGTTTTTGAAGTTAAAAAAAAATAAATAAAAAAGAAAGAAACTAATATAAAGCATGTCAGAACTTTTTCCACCCTCGGTGTGAAATTACAACATATAAAATGAAGTGAAAAAAACTATTTGTTTAGGAAAAAGTAGGGGGGAAAAAAGGTCAAGTGTGCATAAGTGTGCACACCCTTTTATAATTGGGGGGTGTGGCTGTGTTCAGATGAACAAATCACATTCAATCTCATGTTCAAAAGTAATTATCATACAGCTGTCTTCAGTGTCTTCATACAGCTGTTTCTGTAAGATTTTCTTCACATCCTCTTGGTTACATCTGACTGCTGAAGCCATGGTCCACAAAGAGATTACAAAGCCTGTACAGGGTCCCACTTTTGAAAACTTCTAACCAGGAGAGGGGTTTCCAAAACATTAGATGTATCATGGAGCAGTGCCATTACCAAGAACAGGACATTATGACAAAATGTACAAAAGGACAAGATAAAAACTTACCAGGGAGGCTGCCAAGAGACCCACGGCAACATTAAAGGAGTTGCAGGAATATCTGACAAGTACTGATTCCTCTCTGAATGTGACAACAATCAACGTTTTTGGAAGGAAGAGTGGGAAATATTGCTAAGTCAAGAAGTGCCACGCTGGTAGACTTTTACCCAAAAAAGACTGAGTGATGTAATAAAAATAAAAGGTGCTTCAACAACGTATAAGTTCAGGGGTGTGCAAACTTATGCAACCAGATTATGGTAAGTTTTTTTTTTTACTTTTCCTTCTTTCCCTACAAAATTTTCTGATCTTTATTTATATACTTTGCAATATCACATTAAAGGTGGGAAATTATGAGGTGTTTTATCTTAGTTTCATTTTTTTACTTCACAAAAACTTGCCATTTTAACAGGGGTGTGTAAACTTTTTACATCTATTGTATTAATATGCATATCCAGATTCTTTTTTTTGCTTCTTCTTAAAATTGTATTTGAATTTTGATTCTGTTTAATATTACTGACTGAAAAGTCTGGACTGTGTTACTTATATTGAAAGGACTATCTGTAGGTAAAAAAGTTTTAAAAAATAGTATGCCTGAAATAATAATAATAATTAGAAATGTTCAAAAATGTTCAATATTCAACATTAACATTAGACAATTTTAGGACAAAGTTAGTTTACAAAGATTAAGACTGTTGAATGATGCAAGAAGGGGAAAAAAATCCCCCAAACCAACACTAATTAAAAACAAACAAACAAATTTTTTTTTTTAATTTTTATTTTATTTTTTTTTTTTATTGAAGGTGATTAGTGGAGTCTGGCACAAAACCATTTTTACTTACTTTTTTTTTTCCATGTAGAAAGTAGGTAAAGACTGAGAATAACAAATAGTCACAGATGTTTTTTGTTAATTCACAGTAATTCTCCCAAGTGATTTGGAGTTGATTTACATCTTAGATTTTTCTAAAACTTCAAAAAAAAAAAAAAAAAAAAAAATTATATATATATATATATATATATATATATATGCTTGAATGTGGACACGAAGCATGAAAGGGTTAAAAGCAACATCAAATTATTGTATTATATTATATTATATTATTATAATATGTATTATATTATATTTGATATATTGTATCAAATATAGTATTATAACATGAGAAATATTAGCTCAAACCTAAAAATCGGTTCAGTTTTAAAATTATATGTTTAGTTTCAGGTTCGAGGTATGTGACAGGATGGACTTTTAAGATTCTGGTGGTTTGTCCAGTTCACTAGGCTTCACCGTACTCTGGTTGGCTGAAGACTAGGATTTTCACTGCAAAAAATAACATCGTATCAAGTGAAAATATCTCAAATCAAAAGTATTATGTATCTAGTATTATCTGTTATAAGATTACAATAAACCAAATATAAGATGATTAAACTTATTTCAATTTCATTTCTTTGTTACTTTTTTCAAGCTTGAAATATTCCTGTTCTATTGGCTGACAATTTTGCTCATTTTAAGCACTGATTTCTAGAAAGAAGCCTTGAAATGAGTAAAAAGAAAAATCTTAAAATAAGAAATGCTAGATAAATTTGACAATATTCAGTATTTTTGCAGTGTTTTTAATAGGATACTGTGATGTTTAGCCACATGAAAGTTTAGGACATATTTACCTTAGGCTTATACTTTGTCCAGCTCTTAAGTTCTTATAACGTTTAACCTCTGAACTAAGAAGAAGACAGACTCCATTTTTCTTCACCTTGTACATAGACATGTATTTGAACAAAATACCGATGTAGGCGTTGTTCCAGTCCTTTGCTTTGATCAGGGATCTGGCCACTCTGACCAGGCTTGTTAGCCTCCCCCCTAGAGACCGTGAGCGGTGACAGATAACACACGCAAAGCTGCAGTCACCATAACCAGCACAAAACAAAGCAGTCTAGTCAGCATATTCAACTCAAGTCATTGTTTATAGTCTTCAAATACAATAGAAGTAAAATGCCAGAACAGGAGCAATACACCAAAAAAAAAAAAACTACAGCCTCAATATAAAGATGAAAAAAAAAAAGACACAATATGAAATCACCATAAATTACACTATCGTACTGTTTCAGTCACATCATTTTTCTGTTGCGGTCGACATATTTGCGACCAAATTTCTGGCTTCGCTGCACAAAAGGAACATAACTAGAGATGAATGATCATTAAAATTACTACACATTTACAGATGGAAATAAATGGTACTTCAGCAAAGTCAGTAAAATAGACTGTGACCCTTATGTGCTTTCCCCATAACTGCTGATTCCACTCAAACTGGCACACACACACACAGGCCACTTTAATGGGAACACTTGTATCCCTGCTCAATTCAAGCAATTATCTAATCATGTAGAATGATTATTATAGAAGCAGCATAATGCATAAAATCATGCAGATACAGGACAGGAGCTTCAAGTAATGTTCACATAAAGCAAAGCTCATCTCAGTGACTCTGGCCGTGGCATGGTCGTTGGTGCCAGTATGACAGGGTGTGAGCATTTCAGAAACTGGTGGCTCCTTCGCACACAACAGACACTAGAATGAGCGATAGTTCTGTGGCTGAAATTGACTGGTTGATGAGAGAGGTCAAGGGAGAATGGCCAGACTGGTTTGAGCTGACAAGAAGGTTAAATAAACACTCTTTACATCTGCGGTGAGCAGAAACGCATCTCAGAATGCACGACCTATCAAAACTTGATGTGGATGAACTACAACAGCATATCAAGACCATATCAAGCAGGAATCTGAGCCTATAGTAGGGACAGGTTCACTGAAACTGGACAGTTGAAGACCTGAAAAAGTCCGAAGCCTAACTTAATGAGGCAGCATGACAGGAAGAATCCGTGGCCCTGCCGCTTGTTGAAGAGGTATCGTATGTAGTCGATTATCAGTGAAAGGAATGAATGAAATAGAAATGAATGCAAATGAACTCCTATATTTCAGTGCTAATGAGTTACATAACAAGCTGGAAATAAAAAAAAAAAAATACACAAGGTTTAGCAAGTGCTTTTACCCCAAGGCTGAAGGAGCAGCCCTTTTGTTGATCTTCAGGGATGAGTCAGACACCCGGGATAGAGCATGGATGAGAATGACACTTTGGGCTGTGTAGGGGATTGTTTCATTCTGTCCTCATAATATATGCAGTGGAAAGTTAACACGCGTACACACTTAGTTTTGTACCCTTGGTGTATTAAGAATGCAGATAGATAGATAGATAGATAGATAGATAGATAGATAGATAGATAGATAGACAGACAGTCATACATTCAAAACCTTCTGACTGGCAGTGTATAGCTAAAGATGAGTGTAGTACACAAAGTTTCCAGAGAAACCGGACATTTCAAAGACAAGTCCTTAATTAGTTTCACAAACAAAGTGCTTCCGAGGAATATCAACTCGTTTCACCTCCTACAGCTACAGAGCCACTTTGCTTACACAGCTGATGAAGGATTTTTGTCCAAAACGTCTCGGGAAACTATATGTACTACACTGAAATTATTTTAAACGTAGTAAAAGCTGCCCACAGCTCAGTCTTCTTGTGAATGACCGAGATATTAATAAATGATTCTGAAATAAGATACATCCGAGGTGCACTTTCCTCCTCCTGAACATCTATCTTGTTCATGCAGTGTCTAATTCCACCATTAAACTGTCTGTCTCGCTTGTTTTTCCCTTGTTTGCTCCTGGCTATAAAACTCACAGTGTGAAAACCCCAAACCAATCTTCCATGAAAAGCAGAAGAATATTATAAAGATTTGTCCCTCTGGTCAACCCTTAAAGGTTCTTTAAGACATACGTAAGTGTGTTTCAGAAAGGGTTCCATGTAGCACTCCTATCCAAAACTATCCAAAAAAAAAAAAATGGAGGAACACTTTTTTTTTTTGTATGAATTTGCAATTGTGAGATCATGTTGTGATGCATATTAACATCCTTACATGCTGTGTGTGCTTGCTTGCCTCAAGCTAATGAAACCTTCGTTAAATAGTTTGAGGTGTTATTCAGGGGCGAATCATATGCCAGTGCATGAGGTAAAGATGAACAGTTTGCTGAGAACAGTAAGCACCGTGGTGAATGTTTAAATGGTTGCAGTGCCGTGAGTGTCTAATTCTTACATCATGCCTGGGGCAAAGCGTGAAGGGAGGGTAGAGAGCGTGGGGGGGAGGGGTGGAGGGGGCAGGTTGGGGGCGTTTCGGAGGTTCAGACCGAGCTGAGTAAAGTCTATTCTCATTGCAGCAGCACCCGACTGCATGACTTTTATTTACACAGTGCCGGACAAAGCCACAAGGAGGGAGAGCAGAGGCAGCTCAACATGTCAGGGCGTGTATGTGTCGCCCCGGGCAGTGAGCACTCTCACTGAGGCCGAGACAGTTTCTCTCTTCTCTCTACCTCTTCCTGACTTCCTCTGTCTTCCTCCCTCCTTCCCTCCCTCCCTCTTTCTAACTACTGGCACTTTTGGAGGTGAATAAACAAAAGGCAGACTACTGTCTCAAGATAATGACCTTAGTCAGCCTAATAAAAAGCAGCAGACAGGACAGGGGCTACTTGGCTCAAGCGGTCGTGGAGTGGTTGGTGATTATGATCTTAGGAGTATGTATTATGATCTTATGTATATCATCGATTGTGTACACTCCATGACAAAAATCAATTGTACCAAATTGTACTGGTAAAAGGTTAAGCAGAAACTCCCTTTGACTGCACAGAAACTCAAATAAAAGTTATGCACAAACAATTAGCATGCAGGTGAAAGCCCACGCCATGCTTGAGTAATATCTGTTTGCCACTGAGCCATTAGCACATCTTTGTTTTCTCCGCGATGTAAACTGCAGCAGAATAAACCGGGGCAAACCATAGGCAGAATGACTGATCATGTTAGAATTATTTTTGATGGTCTGTCAACTGTTGGCGCCTTAAGTCAACACACACAACATTGTCTGCGGTTGTGTAAGGACAGGGTTAATGTCTCAGGATGTGTCTCAATGCCATGAGTCACCTCAGTCACTTTTTTTGTGAGGTGGGTTTCAGCAGCCCGTAAACAGATAGTCATCATATCTGTATCACACGTGCTTTGGCTCCTAGATGTCTGTCGGACATTTTTTTTTCCTTTTCCCTCCTTCACCTGTGTTCACTTACTCATGTACACAAAGGGATCACCGTGACACACTGCCGCTCATAATCATAGAGATAAGATCCCTATTATAATACGGGCTCGATTTTGCCTGCCATTATACGCCGGTTAAGATGACGAGGGCATCGGGTTTGCCAGAGTGAAGTGCTAGCACAAATAAAACGAGACAGACAAAGAACAGTTACCATGCAGAGACATATAGTGTCGCACAGCTTGGAAGTCACACAACTTCCTGTGTTTTTTTTTTTTTGTTTTTTTTTTTGCCGAGTCATGGGAAAGGGAGGGGTCAGGAAGAGACGTGGCGTACAGGTTCTTCCTTATTATTTCTGATTCAGGCTCACATACTGACACAGTGTTATCTCACAGCCGCTTCACTGCTCATCTGTTAAACAACTTTTTCTTCTTTTTTTCATTTTGACCAATAGCTAAACAATGCAGTGGAAAAGGGGCCACTTACATACATATATATATATAAATATAAGACTTTTGTTCAAGTTATGTTCAGAAATGATTCACCTGAAACCAAACTACAGTCAATAGTTTTTTTGACATAGTCTTTAAATTGCCCAAGTTAGTTCTGAAGGCTGCTTTTACTTCTACGTGAAACTGTAAAATAAGAATACTTTCACTCGAGTGTGGTTTTCAGACTACTCTCCCCAGCCAGTGCCTAATAAGGCCAAAACAAAATTTTCCATCTGCATACGAATTCAGATCTTTTTATGGCTTAACCTTGACGATTTCACTTCAGAGACATGAGCTCTGTGTTTTCCCTTAGATGACAGGCCACCAAGATATGCCAAGTTGCTAACCTAAAGCCACTTCCTAATTTTTATTTTAGATTTTGTGTCAAACGCAAAGGAGACTTAGTCACGCAGTGACTCATGAAGCCTGCTGTGCAACACAGGTGACCATTTCATCAGATTTTCTTTTGAACCAATCAAGTCATCAGCTTTGTAAGATGCAGCCTTTTTTTTT
>CM040977.1:25308721-25320206 GCA_022985145.1 Pangasius djambal
TTTCCCTCTGTGCTATAGACATGGCTGTAATAGCAGGGCTGAGGTTTCACAGCCATAGGTGCTACTATCGAATGCCCAGGTTTCCTTTTCTTTTCTCCTTTTGCTCCCCCCCTTGTCGACTCGAACGAATCGAGAATTTGGTCATTTTGTAGCCATAAAAAAGACAGATGTTCTCTTCTAAAGCAAAATTTGAGATGATGCATTTTAAATGTACTTACCTAGACTGTACTGCATTATACAAATACAATGCAGGACGAGTAGTCTTATCTATTCAGTGCACCTTGTAGTCATTATATGCACATCCTACTCACTACACGTGCTATTTGCATGTATTGTTTCATTAACAATAGCAACAAAAAAAAAAAGGTCTTGTGGCAGATGTACTCTGTGAATCCATGTAAACATGCAACAGCTTTTTTCCACTACATACAGAATTTAAGCCTACAAAACATGTCATGTAATCCCACATAAAGCGTTAGCTACGCACTTGAAGCTTCAAACGCTATTGCATTTAAACCCACACATTCTTGAATTTGAATTATTCAGTTTTCTAGACCCCCCGACACGTTTGTTCTCATTTGTGATTTTAACCACATCTTTCTCTGCTGTTTCCCCTTTCCTACTAACTCATTAACACGAGATACATTTTCGGTTTATTGGCAACGATTTGTCTCAAAGCCCACATCCTGAAAGCAGAACATGATAAACACTTCCAATTTAAGAGAGAGAGAGAGAGAGAGAGAGAGAGAGAGAGAGAGAGATACACTGTTAGGATATAGAGGTATGTTATAGAAATGGGGTGAAAAAGGTAAGAAAATATACAGCAGGAGGATGTGGTATGAAACTTGACACTGCAATCAAGAGTGCCCTGGATACTTTATCAAGGACTAAGACACACACAAACACACACGTTAAATGTGAGGACTTAATACTGGCATAATTATTAGCTAATTAATGCTATGCCTACACCTAAATCTAACCCTAACCCTAACTTCAGTAACCAAAAGGAAAAATTTTGGGGTTTTTTTTAACTGAAAGTTTTTTAAACTAAAACAAAACCTAAAAACATGCCTAAAAATACACATCCACACACACACACATGCATCCAAACCCCTCTCATTCACCCAGGACCATTCACACATTCAGTGTGTTTCACTCTCCATAACAAGCTTTAATGATCACAGGGATTATGTTTTTATTCCTAATGTACGATGAGTTCATCTCAGGTCAGATTAGAGGCTGAATATTTAACATCCCGCTCTTTAACAACGTAAAATAATCAGAAATACATCATAATGTTGGCTTGACCCACACAATCCTGTCTGCTTGATTAAGAGATGTTGATTACAAACGGCCAGTTAGGACACACATTTGAGCGGTTCTGGTGCATTTCAGGATGATTTAGGATACAGTGTAAAAGCATTGTTTCCCTTTCCTGCTTTTGATTGGGAATATAATTAGACAAGACTGACAGACTGAGAAACTGATCCCAGGAGCGGAGGGTGAAATATGGCCGAGATTACGCAGCTCTTCAGCCTCTTCTCTCCTCCCCTCCATACTTCCTCTAGAGAGCTCACAAAGCATTTAAATGCGTACTGATTGACGATCCATATAAAAGGATTTGATAATGCTCAGGATTCTATACTTCATTCCGAGGTTATTAATATACAGACGACCTGTGACAAAGTATGAAAGTAAAGGGCCATTAATCAAGTACAATAAAGTTTGTGTGGTGTGTTATATATATATATATATATATATATATATATATATATATATATATATATATATATATATATATATACACACACACACACACACACACACACACACACACACACACACAATGATGAGATTTGAACTGTTTGCAGTCAGGGACCCTTTAATTGTAAAATAAATTCCACAGAACACATTCCTATTCAAACTCCTCAAATATTAGGCTCATTATTTTATCTGTGTAAGATTATATCTTGGCTATTTATTGAAGCCACAGTAGTCTTTGGTGGGTGGTGATTTCCACCAGTGTAACAACATTTAAAAATCACGAATCCCACTTTGAGAATCCCTGGTGTACACCACCACCAAGTCCTGTTCTGCACAGTCCTCCTTCATTAACACAAAATGTCTTTCTATAGATGACATCAGGGTCTTGCGCGTCACATGTTTGCTGTCTGTTACGATAAAAAGAACGCGTGACAAACGTGTTGAGAAACAGATGCAACTACATCTAGAAATTTCATAAATGTCTTTGTAGAAAATGACAGGAGATCACACTAATCACCGGTTGTCTTCTGCTGCTGTTTCTCAGCCACGTCAGCACAATTTTTACATGCTTCGTGTTTAATATTTATGCTTTGGTCAGATGTTTAACAATGAAATATGCTATTTTACGATCATCGAATCCACAGTACGGGCCTTCGGTCGCATATTTGGAGCGTGTAGCAACGAACAAAAATAGCTTTCCCACTTCAGCTTTTTCAGACAGCCTGAATAATCGCTACCACTCCACATAACGCACAGAGACCTTTGTCACAGACACAGCGCTTCATGTGCTATCTATTACTGACTAGGAAATGAGTTTGAAAAGCACGGATCCATTACTTGAGTCAGCGTCAGATCTCGGTGATTAGTAAACACCTCCCCCATGGTGGTAAATAGAAGCAGGTCAACGAAAGGAAAAAAAAAATGATCTGTCTTATGAGTGGGTGGAAAAGGTGTGATTTCTGTGTGTCAAAAGTACCAGAAAGTAATTAATCGGTTACTAATGAGAAAGAGAGAGAGAGAGAGAGAGAGAGAAAGAGAGAGAGAGACTGAATGAAACATGCAAGCTCTGGTAAAATATCAGGATATGTGTAGAGATTAAGATTTATGCCATGTTACAAGTACAAATGATATTTGCCACTATTACTACTTGAGTTATTCAGAGAAACGCAATACTGTTTCCTAATGACTGTGACTTCTCTCACTACCGTCTACATTACTGAACATCACCGGCTAATTTTGACTGACAGTCTGACTGCAAAATCCCTCTTTAATTTCATCTAAACATCACCAGGTTCAATGAAATGCATTCTTGCATGGTGGCCTATCAGAGAGTTGTTTTTTTTTGTGTCTGTGTGGTCAGAGGTTGTGTAGTTAAACAGATCTTACAGTGAGTTTACATTCGTTTCCCTCTCAAAAGTCTCAAACGGACAACTGGTGACAGGGTTAAAAATATAGCACCTTCGAATGGTAAACAACACAGCCTTAAACAGGAAGTGGGAGGCTAATATCTGTGTTCCAACTAAGAACAGCTCAAAGACACAAATACATTTTAAAGCTGCACAAGATTAATGCACAAACTTTGATTTAAGACATGCTTCCAAGTGATCGAATGTTCACAAAGAGAGTCGTGTTGAGTGGGACGGGTCATATTGAGGCGTGTATGTGCAAGAGGTGATAATATTACAGTAATACAAGAAATTAGTACTCTTAGGTTTACCTGAATTGTTCACATGTTAAAAACTAGACTTCAACTTCTATATGAATGTACAAGGATATAATCTACAGGAAATATTAAAACATCTGGTGAACCTATAGATATATTTTGAGTTTTTCCAACTACAAGCACAGACCGGCAACATTTAAAACAAGGAAAAATAAAACTAATAAAATGCTATTATCAAACTGGGAGTAAACGATAACTTGCATGTAAAATTCACCAAGCAATCTACAACCAGCCGCATCATTCAAATCCATGTGATAAATGACTATTAAATCATGGTGACATCTCTTAAAACAGTCTCCGGGAAGAGAAAAAAAAACTAAAACTGATTCACAAACTCATGGATCGGCCCACACAATCAACTTTATCAAGACCTGACACTGACAACACAGAAATATTAGATGTGTCACGATGTCAGGTATAAAACATTCCCAGGTATATTTTTAAAAACTGAAAAACCTAAAAATACAAATCACACATTTTAATTTTATGTGTCTGGGTGTGCAAAAAAATAGCAAAAAGTGTGTGTGGCCTAAAAAAAAACACTGCTTAGTCTTTCTCTCTCTCTCACACACACACACACACACACACACATACACTCTCACTTTGATGGGCATTTGTTAGAGCTGAAAAGGTTAAAGATTTTTCCTACGAAACTGAGTGGGTTGTGAAAGAACATGTTTGAGAGACAAATTTCCCCCGAGTGTCTCTAATATCATCTAAACCATCAGTTTCAAAATGACTTCAGGATTTATTTATATAAAAACAACTACAAGACACTTACCATTTATCAATACATGTCACCGAAAAACTAAATTAGCCCTGAAATTTCAAATGCCAGTTCATTTCCCCCGCCGAAGATCACTATTCCTTTTCCCAGTCACAACATTTCACCATATTCAATTTAGTTCTTGGATGTCTTTACAAAGCCGGTGATTTATTAAATTGAATAATATTCATTTGGTGGTCAACAACATGATAGTTTTATATTCTAGTGTTTTAAAGTACTTTTTACAGTCCATTTGTATACCTCTTTCATTTCTGAGTAAGCACCTTAAAAAGAGATAGGACTAGAAATCTATTTATTTCCATGTCATGATATGAAATACACACACACACACACACACACACTGTTGCTGTTGTTTTTTTTGTCTAAATTAGTCATTTGAAGATGACAGAAGCGCACGCAGAAGTGTGTTTGATGGCTCCGTGGTTAAGCGCAGAGTAAAGGGCCGTGGCCAGCGCATTTGTTCTACTCAATCCTGCTTCATCAGGATAGACAGAATAACAGTGGAGTCCAGATCAAGCACACAGCAAACATTACAACTGCAATTAGGTCTTAAATTATAGCACAGACAATACAGTACTGCTGTGTGATTAGAACACAGCAGGGGAGGAAATGCAACCAAACCCTCATTTGTGTTATTTCATTTTAAATGGAGCTTTTCGAACAAACCTCGCTTTGTTTTTCGTTGTATCAGTATCACACAATTTTATCCAATAACATATCAGGATCTGCTGCTACAAATGCCTTCTTTCACAGACATTACTGCATATTCTTGGGGACCATTTTCTTTTCTTTTCTTTTTTTAAACCTTCACCCACAAAAACCGAAGACGAGTAAAAAGGGAATCATTTAAAGAATTTCAAAGCAATACGAAGCCACCCTGGTGTTCGTACAATATGAGCGATTTTAATAATAAAAACGTAGAGTGAAATTCGATGTTCTGTTTTGACTGGCTGCTGATAACAAGTTACACCTACACGCAGACGCAGTGACAATTAATACTGAAACTCTCACAGACAACAAAGATCGAATCTCCACGCATGTCATCTAATCTTACTCATAGCTTCATAAACCGTACAATTTAATCACACATTTTTAAATAGTCATGCCTAACCTAACTAGTAACAGTCATTATATTAAAAAAAAAAAAAAAAAAAAAAAAAAAAAAAAAAAAAAAAAAAAAAAAAAAAAAAAAAAAAAAAAAAAAAAAGAACAAAGCCAAAAGAGCTTCAGAGCTGGATTACATTCAGTGCCTGAAAAACAGTGCTACTAAACTCTACCTCTGTTGTGCAGTGAGGTCTGCAATGAGAAAATATGATGTGGTAAGAATGAAGCTTTTACAGAAATGTTTCAAGTAAAATTGCACCTGCCTAATTAAAAGTATACTGGTTTGTATAGCTAGCATTAACTGTGAATCAGACAGATTAAGGGTTTCAACTAACAACAAAGCAAACAAAAACAACTAGAAACAAACTAAATCAACAGTGTCCATTTTGTGCAACTTTTAATTCTGTTTTTTTTTTTGTTTTTTTTTTTAAAGCAGGAGTGTTTTTGTGCCTACCATTAACCTCTTACTGTTGTCTGTGCGCAAAGCAGCAAGCAGCACACAACCACAGGTGGGAGTACTGATACACTTGGTGAGATACAAAACACACACACACACACACACACACACACACACACACAAACACATACACTTAGACATATGTAGACATACAGACAAAAAGGCTGAAAGTGAAAGATACATATCATGATATGTATGTTTTTTCATGTTTTTTTTTTCCCTTTTGAAATAGATGAACCAGAATGAACCAGAATGAACAGCACTCATAAATAGTGCCTTTATGAAAAATATAAAACGGGAGCATTCATGGTCATTATTTTAGTGTATAAACTAAGAGCACCGATCTTAAGGCAGCCGGTTGGGGTTTTTTTTTTTTTGTTGTTTTTTTTAAATTGTGTTGGAAACATACGCCCACCTCGTGGCTTTTGAGAGTCGACTAATGTTAAGGCAGCATGGTCAAAACAAAATAAGAAGTTTGTGATAAGCAATAAGCCACAAAAAAACCCCTCAGTGATCTGTAATTACAAATGCAGAAAACTCACATCCCTGTTAAATGAAGAGTTCTTTGCTGAGTCAAATCCAATCTATTTGTATAGTATAGTTGCATAGTTGTATAGTTGTTTATTTGTATTGTTCTACAGTCATGTGCATGGAGTTAAGTCATCCTGGTGTTAAGAGCTTTTTTATATTTCTGTTTTAGCAGTTGACAAATGCATTTTAATTAAGTGTGTCATGACATGTTTTCATCAAAAACTGAAAACCCAGTTAGAATCCATTACACATAAACCATAAAATCTACGAATAAAATAATACAAAACAAATAAACAGCTCATTTAAACACTGCCACATGACTGTACTGTACTGTACACATTACACTGCAACCTGCTAACAATACAAAATAAAATTTGTGCAGGACAGCAGATTGATGTCGAAGCTGAAAAAAGTTTACATATCAGTTTTGTTTTTACAGCCGTGCACATTTCTAAATATGCTGTTAACCTGCAGAGGTTCGAAGAATGTTTGTCTTAACACAAAGATGATGAACTTAAACACAAGCCAAATTACGCCCGAAAAACAAAACTGAGAAGGCTTGTGGTTTTCTGAAAAAAGAAAAAAAGGTCATGTATATTATTCAGGGCTGTGCAATATTTTGAGAAGGATTCAATATTTCTATGTGGCATTTACACGTCCTATGTTTCTACTTGGCATCTCGGCATTCAAATTCAGCCCACGCTATCTCTTCCCTCTCACACACACGCACACAACTCACACACACGCACACACTCACACACACACACACACACCTTTTTCATTGCTCATCCTGAAACAGTATTTTAACTGTTCATATGTTATCAGGCAATTGTCACTGTGTAAGTGCGCTTGAAAACTTAAAAAAAAAAAAACTATCTAAGTAGACATATTTCTTTTTAAAATGGTGAAAAAGTGAGTACACATGGAAAACCTTACAGCGACTGGTTGAACTCTTGCAGCTGGGCAAGCAAAAGGTTAAAGGTCACAGCTGTTAAATAGGCCACACTGCTCCAAACAGTCTCCCAAATGAAATTACACAGACCTGATTGAGTCTAAAAATGCCCTTAAATGAATAAGACAGTGTTCTGTCCTAAAAATACTTTCACGGCAAGAGATTTAAGAAACCCAATGGTGAGAGATGACTCTGTAATTCTGTATTTCTCTCTGTAATTGTCTGTTATTTTAGCTCTTCACACTTTTAGTAATTGTAAAAAGTTTATCATTCACGGAATGTCAGTGCATAAAATGTCACCCATCATTAAATGTCACATCACCCACTCTCACAACCTACTATTACAAATGTGTATTTAGGGACTCATGAAGCTTGGGAACCATTTTTCCAAGAATGTGATGTTTCCTTATCATGAATTAAATAAGGTCCTTGGCTCAATTTCCTCATTCAAAGCAGAACTCGATGCGCTATTAAATTCTGCAGTGTGGAAGTCCACTTTAGTTTCACTCTACCTCAGCGACGTTTGACGATGTTCAGCTTTTAAAGATGAAATCGCCTCACAGCATCGTTAATGTCACTCTCTTGTTTTCACTTGCAATCACATTTGAGTAGCAGTCACACCTGATATTACTGGCCTGCTATAGCTAGAACAGCCAACTTTACTACTTAACTAAAATGTCTGGCACAGTGATGAAATTATTTTGAAAATGTTGTTCTAACATGGCTCAAATAATGACTGTGCGAAAAAAACTATACCAAAAATGTATCAAGAACACAACTGAGGACAAGATTTACAGAACGCTACCAAATGATACCACTTCCATCATGAACTCTGCACTTTTTTTTTTGACAAACGGTGATTTTTCCATTACAATGTAAATAAGTGCTTGATTCACCATCATCTTCCTGTTCACATGGGGTTATACGCTAGGGCACAATTGTTATTTTCTGTTCATTGCTACGTACAGCTTCCCTTCACATGCTTGTTAGTCATACTGTTACCAAAGATTACAAGACAAGAAAAGATAACAATTTTGAATTTCCTGTTTGCTGTAAATTGACCGATTCCCAAACTCCCAAAATACAACAGTGCAAATAACAACACAACTTTTAGAGATTTCAAAACTCTACATTTTGTCTTTGAATTAATCGCTCATGCCTTGAGTACTGGAACCTAACAATACTTAACTATAACATGGCTTCAACAGGCTTTGTTCTGAAGTCCATGGTATATACTCCTGGGCAAAAGAAAAGGCCCAAGCCCAAAATGGCAAAAAATATTAAGCTTTTAATGTTCTTAACAACATGTAATTGGTCAGAAAATTAAGAATTAATTAAGGATTAAACAAATAGATAAGGGAACTTAGTGTAGGATAGCTTTTCCCTTTGATTTTTCAGTTGTGGCAGATATCTTTTAAGAAAAAAAAAAAACATCCCAGAAGATATTTTTGGAAAATTTTGTACATCCAGACATATGTTAGTTTGAATTTTACATCAAATATCAAACATTTTAATCATTATCATGATTTTACCTTTGTGTACAAGAAGACTATATAAGTGAATTTCCCTGTTTCTAGCTTTTCCCAACCAGCAAAGGTAAACGAGAAAATGGTGGCTCAGGACATCTCAGGAGTGCATTTGTTTCATTCTTGCTAACTTTCTGACCAGTGATTTGTTATTAAGACCATTAAAAGCTTAATATTTGCAATTTTGGGCCCTTTTTTTTTGCCCATGTATATTTGAGATACATAATTACATAATCTTGAATCTTTTTTGTAATTAGCTGTTTTAGTGAAGTACAAAACTAATGACTAAAAGAAATAAATGAAATAAAAGACCATGTTTTGTCAACCCTTCTACCCGATGATGATGAATGGCACCATTAGGTACTGCATGTTCTCACAGACACACACACACACACACACACACACACACACACACACACTTACCTCTGCTTGAATGCACAAATGACAACCAAACAAAAACAAGTACGTATAAAATATGATTATTCCACCGTATGATTACACCCAGACACAATGTAGTGTTAAAAGACAATTCGGTGATCATAATGATCAAGTAACATAATAAATATCATTAGTTCTAATGTAATCCAGGTTCCTCGATGCAGACAACTTTAATCAAGCCATACCTTTAAAATGCAGAGCAAATTGTTTCCATCAACTTCATTCTCTTATTAGGAAAACAGTAATCACTACAGAGAGTGAAAGTAGCTACTAGCGCTACTGACTGAATCTTGTATGATGGAGGGGGAGAGAGAGAGAGAGAGAGAGAGAGAGAGCGATAAAAACACAGACAGAAAGATAACAGGTATTCATGCTCAATTCGCTGAGTACAGCTTGTAACATTAACAAACCAGGCCGAGGTTAGTTGAGATATAAACAAAGGAAAATATTCAACCTGTACGCCATAAAACATCAATATTCTATCAAAGCAAAGGCATAAAGATTAACGTCCAGCAAGCATTTGTAAGTCATAGCCTATATTTTAGCTTTCTCGTCACGTAATTTCATGTCTGTACACTCCCCTGTCTGTACAGTGAAAGCTACATAATTTCATGTCTAAATTTAAAGTCTATTGTCATAAACAATACGGCTTTGTCACAGAGAAGTCAAAATGTATGCTACCCACTGGACAAATACAAATGTGATTTTTTTATGTTCTGCAAACGAAAAGGTGTACACACACCACACTAACTTTCATATTACCGTCCTCATAGCCATGAGTGATGTGACAAAAAAATAGTATTCAAAAGAAAATTTGAACTTAGAAGAGCATTTGAGGTATTTTGGGGTATTATTTCATTACTTTATGAAAGGAAAAAGGGCAAGCCAAGAAGGAAGCAATATACACTCCTGAGCAAAAAAAAAAAAAACAGGGCCAAGCCTAAAATGGCAAATATTAAGCTTTCAATGGTCTTAACAACAAATCACTGTTCAGAAGATCAGCAAGAATGAAACAAATGCACTCCTGAGACGTCCTGAGCCACCATTTTCTCATTTACTTTTGCTGTTTTGGGGAAAAGCTAGAAACAGGGAAATTCACTTATATAGTCTTCTTGTACACAAAGGTAAAATCATGATAATGATTAAAATGTTTGATGTAAAATTCAAACTAACGTATGTCTGGGTGTACAAAATTTTCCAAAAATATCTTCTGGGATTTTTTTTCTTAAAAGTTTAGACATTATTTGGTTATCTGCCACACCTGATATAGCCCATCAAGGGCCACAAGGCTTAAACATTTAAAGAAATCAAAAGGAAAAGTTCTCTCAAACTAAGTTCCTTTATCTATCTGTTTAATTCTCGCTAATTTTCTGACCAATGATTTGTTCTTAAGACCATTTAAAGCTTACTGTTTTGCCATTTTGGGCTTGCCACTGTTTTTTTTTTTTTTGCCCAGGAGTGTAGCTCAGGCATTTTGTCAGTCATCATTCTGATCTGAATAACCAACAAAAATGAGGCCTCATACACACATTCTAAACACTTCACATTTATGTCACAATTTTTGCTATACTAAATACTCAAGGAAAAACTCCCTGAAACGACATGAGGAAGAAACATTGAGACGAACCAGACTCAAAAGGGAATCCATCCTCATCTGGGTGACACCAGAGAGTGCGATTCTAAACAAATCCCTTCTATGACTGTGTACTACATGGTCCAAATGTGCAGTTGTGTAACCACGAAAATTCATTGCAGTTTTCACATGAAGTCTGTCTAGTTATGATGTTATGTCTAGTGGATACCATTAAGGATCTATAATGGCAATGGTAATAGTTTTAATGGTTAGCTGATGGTTTTTTAATAGTCTTTGTAGTGGAAACCATTAGAATTTCTGTGATGGTTTCTATTGTTTGTTTTTTTTCCAGCAGGGGTAGTAAATGATCAAATTTAGACACATTATAATATTCTTGTAATCAAAGAATTCAAAACTTTTAACCGGACACAAAAAAATTAAATAGTGGAAATAATATCACATCATATCATATCATAGCATATCATATATTAAAGCACATATTAACTCTCACATCAGTACATAGTTTGTTATTTGTGTGTGTGTTTCTGTAATCATTGTTTACATTAGAAATTACAGATGGAGATAAGATGTAAAGAGTATAGGTTATATATATATATATATATATATATA
>CM040977.1:25320306-25389169 GCA_022985145.1 Pangasius djambal
CACACATATATATATACATATACACACACACACACACACACACACACATTACTATTTTATATTATATTATATAGGCTATTTTATAATGAACATGACATTTGCATTGCTATGAAATCAGAAGAGATAAGCCGGGACTCACAGTCACCTACCGACTCACATAACAGAGCTAGCCTGCGTGTGGAAAAACTTCTTTAAACAGCTTGACCTTTCTGTTTTTAGCGCCTGTAATTGACTGAAAGTGGTAACTGGGTCTAAATCAGACATTAAACATGACTAGGGTAATACATTTGTACAGGTACATTTCATTTCATTAGCAACATGTCGAACAGTCAACATGGCCTATTAGCTTAAACATGACACATGCTACAGTAAATTAGCCACCTTTCTCCATACAACAAAATAAACAGTCTGTTAAAGAAGCCTGGGCTGCTCTGTTTTTTGCTATGCACAAAGGAAATGATGGAAGTTTATTTCTATTAGCTATGGAATTTTACTCTGGTTTAAGACATGTAAAGATGTCTTAAGTTCCAAGACAATTCCACACAGAAGATTATTACTACCGAGGAGTGTGATAATACACTGACTTTGTGTAAAACAAAATGTGGTTGTTTTTATCCACCCTCACAAGAAGAAAGCACTAGAGTCAGCTCTATACTGTCAAATTAACTGCCACATTTAATGTCAGCTGATATACTAAAATAAATACACTGCCAGCAATGGTCCGTATACGCTACATATACTAAATGTACAACAATCACAAATGAACAGAGAAATTCACATTCAAATAGCCAAATAAAGCACATATGAGACTCAAAAATCTAAGTCATGTTTATCATATGTGGTGGACTAATGACAATAGTTAATAGCCCACATCATATACATGAGCATACATACATAACATAAATAGCGTCCACATTTAGACTTATTAAACCTCTCAGATAGGCCTGTTTTACAGTCATTTTCCATAACATAGCTATTTATTCATCTAATGGTTTATGGTAAGTAAATATTTATAGTCAGAATACAAAAGGGTCTAGATTTTAGCTTTTTAAAATGAATTCTAGATCATTGGCAAATAATAATAATAATAATAATAATAATAATAATAATAATAATAATAAGTAATAATCTGACAGAGATGAGCTTCATTTTGCTATTCTGCTATTCAACACAAATATTGTGCTGTATTACAATAATAAAAGTGCTTGTGTAATCACTTTTAGTGACAAATGCTGTCAAATGAGAGCCTGACTGTTAATAAGGGAGTTATTAATTATGTTAATTAGACTAGGTTATATAAGATGAGATAACATATATTCATCTTTTTGCGCATTTCAAAACTGGGTGACTTATAGTGAAGAGAAAAAAAACCCCAACAACAACAACAACAACACAAAAACGCCGTGTCTGTTGTCTCACTGAGGAAAACACAGCGTGTTGATTAGTTTAGAAACGCTGCCCCCTTGCGGTGAGCACGAGTAGTGCAGCCTCTAGCAGGAACACGTGAACGGGAATGCACATGCGAAAACAAAACAGCCCTGAAACAGCACCTACTCATGAACCAAAAAAACAAAATTGCTCATGAATGAATATTCAGTGTACATTTCTGGCAGGTCTAGCATTTCCATGTAATGGAAAAAAATGTAGAATTAAATCTACATTTCACAATATGACTAGACATTCTAACAACAGAAAATAATACTATATTACTCTTTAGCTCACAGCTGTATTGTATTGCAGTGTAAAGTAGGTTACATATAATGTAATCTGTTTTTGTGTGGAAGATGGTTTCTACTAAGCCTTTACTAACTCCCAACTGTTACTACATTGACACTACTATACAGATAGCATAGAACTGCCTTCCTCTAAAAGTGAGTATAATTTAAGATGCACTGAGCACTTTATAAATCCAGTAGGTAAGTACTTAGGTGTAAAAAAACAAAAAACAAACAAACAAACAAACAAACAAACAAACAAAAACACTATGTAAAATTAATCATATCAGTATCAGGGGTAAGATGTAGGAATAAAATTGTTCAGGCTGTATTCTGAACAGGTAAGAATTTAGCTGTCAGGAGGATTAGTGCCAGTATACTGTAAGCAAGAATCATGCAGCTCTGTTTTTCTTTCACTCGAAAATACTCCTCTAACTGTTTTTATTGATAATAAGATATTGCACATAATCAAAACAAGTGAATAGGATAAAGGCAAAATAGGAAATGGATTACTTCAGTGATGGAAAAAGTAAAACAGCAACAACAACAAAAAAGAACCCCCTCAAAAAAAGGTACAGTGTAATATGTTTGCACTTTAAAATGTGCCACAATAATGTAGGAGTTTCGTATTCTCTTACAAACCTCTTGAGTTTAGTCAGATGTGGTCAAATATAAAGCATCAGGTTTTTCAGTGCCAGAAACACATTGTTAGTAGCTGCTTTTATACGTGACAATGCACAACAAAGTATCACCGCAGAATTCAAAAGGGAGGCATGTTTGAAACAGAAATACTGTAGTAATTCTCAACAAAAGATCACTGATTTAAATAAAAGCAAATGTATCCACTGGGGGTTCAATCTCTAGGTCACAAATTAGTGAAAAAAAAATACTGTCTGAAATAACTAACACCAGACTAATTATGAATTACAAATTCATTTACATAAAGTATGTCAAAGTGCATTATGGTACAAGATGCTTAGCAGGCAGGCAGCTAGTAGGCAATTAGTTGTTTGTTCTGGGAGAGATAAAAATCTCTGCTGAGTATGTCCCAGAAGGGGAAAACAAAATAAAACTAAATAAAAGCAACTAAAAATAAATACATTGGTTAAATCATGTAGTATTTACTGTGATACAAAAGTAGCAATCTGTATTAATTCTATTCAATGAAGAGAAACATTTATAAGCAGACCAGATCATGAGAATAAAGGTTTTGTTTTTGTTTTTTAAAAAAGAAAAAAAACCTCTAGAACAAAAAGATATTAGTCAGTATAATTTCTCAAAATGGAAATTAATACTCACAACTTCTAAGACACACACGACTACGCATGTGTGCTGAACATAAAAGCACCAAGTAAAGGTGCCTGTCTATATCAAGTTCGATCAGCACAGCACCTAACAACACTTTCCTTTCACATCAACTAAAATAGAATCTCTCCCAGCCCATTACACACACGGCCACCACGATCAGGTATTATCAATACCAGTGTGTCAGAGGTATTACAGACAAAACTGAAGTCTAATTTCTCCAGAATGTTCCTGTAATTCCATATATTGATCATCACTTCTTTACACTTGCGAATAATAAGCTTTTGTTTTTAGCATTTGCAGTTTGCAGTTGAGCTGACTCAAAGCACAACCCTCGTTTTGGGCCTTGACCACCCACACCCACACAGTGCATCTGACTTATGCGTCAGCAACCTTATTTGAACCTGGTGACTTCTTCGAGAAAATTTGCTGATTCTTACCAACATTACAAAGAAACATGCAGAAATGACTATCAGCTTCACAAACAAGAATTTGTTTAGTTCACTATGACCATAAATAAGACTGAAACCTGACTTAGATGATCAAACAGGCAATTTCTTAGTCATGTTATACCAGATCTGATACCGATACTGCTCTTTTACCTGTGACATTAAAGTGACATTTCAAAATCGTTGCCTTATTTCATATTTACCAGAAATTTCAGCTAACAATAAAATCAGGCAGTAAATTTTGTTTTGGTCTGTTTCCATGAAATTACTGTAAGTGGGGCCATGTACTAGCTTATTTGCCACAGTATAATATATATAATAGGATTTATATAAGATACAATTTATTAATGATTGTATTTAGTACTTTACTGTTATTAAAAGTAATAGTAAGGTTAAAAAATTTTTTTTTTTTTTAACCTTACATCCATGACAGTTCTACACAAAAATATATCTACATATAAAACTAAAAAATCTGCATAGAAGTAAATAGTGTCTATATGTTATAAGATATTTAAATGATTTTGAATTCAAATATATTAAATATTAAACTGTAAAAGACTTGCCTCAATTTCTGTAAATCTGCACGGAATAATTTTATGTACCGAGCTAGACTCTAACAAATTAATAACAATCAAAGTGCCAGAATCAGTTTGTGTGTTGATCAGTGCTTGTACACTGTACTGCCTGTTTTTTGGTCACACAAAATATTGGCATGAAATACATGATGTAAAAGCAAACTACCAAAAGCAATATTTAGTGGTCAGTTATGGTTGCCATAAATGACGTGTTGCCTATATGGCGGTCAGATATGTTCAGAAAATGACATGGTGCCTGAATAAAATGTACAGTTCAGCAAACAAGTCAAGTTAGAAAGAGGCTGGTGAAGCATGACTAAAAACCAAAAAAGGCTAAACTATTTTTTTAATAAATAAGGAATTGTTTCAGATCAAGATTTATATCAGACTTGTAGCATGGATCTGCCATAATGGCCACTGTATATATAGAAGTATGTATAATTTCTTACCTTTTGCCACTAACTCCTGTGTCTGATAGTAATACATCAAATAATTTATACTCGATTTCTAATCTGAACTAACCATATTATAGCCGTGAGTGTTTTTTTTTTTTAACAAATAAATAGCTAAAGAATTCTTCAGTCTACATTCTAGATCAGTTTACATGAGTTATTAAGGGAGTTTTTTGCTGCTGGGTGCTGAGTCATCTGTGTCATGGCTGCCCACACACAGCCCCACGCAGCTTTGCTCAGTGCACCGTAAGCTCCCGGGACAGCGGTTTGCACAAATGTCTCAAACCTTCCTCGCTTACAGTAAACGGTACCAGTGTGGGGTATTTGCCTCCATGAAGGGGGTATTTGAACCGCGCCATGCTCACTGACATCAACGTGTCACTGAAATATACACAAGAAAACGTGTAGAGTACAATATTACTCAGATCCTCTAGAATGTCTGTTTTGTTGCCCTTCATTTTTGATGTCTGTACAAAGTGGAATAGACGAAACTTGTCTTTGCGACTAGCTAAAACAGATTTGAAACTCTGAATTGAAAGGAAGTAGCCAAGCTGCCATTGCATGAGCAAACCCAATCTCATGCAAGATATGCAAGAATCCTAATAAGTGAGACAGATGTAAATGGATTTCATGAGTTGCTACAAAAAAATAAAAATAAATTAAATAAAATAAGAGCACCTACCGGTTAATCCTGCCCCTGTCCTAATATTTATTGTTCACAATTTTTCTTACAAGGTGGCTTGTGTGAATCCTGACGGATTTGCAATCATGAGGCCATGCTGAGTTTACATGAGATCACACAGCCCTCCCCGTACGGCGAATATCCTGAACTAAAGATAGACTGGAGGCGGGTTCTCCATTTTTCCCACAATGAGTAGAGAACAGATCAAGAGCCTCACTGGGAAAGCCAAGAGGTCAGATGGGCTTCCTTTTTCGTCACGGACTCAGCAAAAAAGAATCTGTACAATAACTTTTCTTTTGTGGAAAAAAAAAAAGATTCAGTATTTTTCTTTCGTTTTGATCTGGAAAAAATGCATTTCTTTGCTGTTCTATCCTAGTTAATAACTGTGAGGTAATTACTAGCAATGTAAGTAAAGTAGATGTAAAAGATTCTGAATCAGTGGAAACTTTGCATTAAAAATGTATATACATATCATCTAAAGAATCAGAATTTTGACTGTCTGTTACTCTTACAATAACTGCAGGTCACTGCAAGGGGTTACAGTGGAACTGGAGCCTATCCCGGGAGCACTGGGTGGGAATACACCCTGGACTGGATGCCAGTCCATCACAGGGTTACCATGCATGCACACGCACACACACACACACACACACACACTCACACCTCAAGGCAATTTGGTGTAGCCAATCCACCTACCTGCATGTTTTTGGGAGGTGGGAGGAAACCCAAGCAGACATATGCAAAGCAAAACTCTGCACAGACACTAACCCAAGCATAGGACTGAACCGGAGATCCTGGAGCCGTGAAGCAGCAACACTAACGAATGTGCCACCATGCCACCTACTGCAGAATATTTTTACTGGATTCGTATTCATAACCGAGTTTTGACTAACCTCAATTTAAAAGGCAACTCATCACACATTGTCTGGGCATAAACTGATGACCTACAGTTGCAAGAATATTATGAAATAGTGAAATCTTGTGCCAAATGCCTATTATCTTAAAATAAACCTGTGCATGTATCCACTGTCGTGCCAGTACGGATCATAATCTTAGGCACAATGCAAAATGGCACTGTTATTGTCCTATTGCAAACAACGTTCCAAAACACTTTCAGCAGCAAACACTTCACACTGATTCATTCACCGATTCACTCACTGATTCGCTCACTGATTCGCTCACTGATCATCAGCCTCCATTCAAGTAGTATTGATCATGTACTGACTTACCATTCTGTTCTTCATTCTCCTAGAAGTCATAAAGACAGTACTGAACAAACCTCCTATAAGAAAGAAAAAAACAGCTTGTTTCCTCCCCCACATTCACACACACCCATCTCAAAGGACCAGAGGGATCCAGATGAGTCAAAAAAGCTAGAGTGGAAGGTTAACAGAATGGAACGCACATAAGGCGCTGACACACCAACCACGGCTTCCTCTCCCCCACATGCCTCTCATAACTCCACAGATGACTGGCCAAGTTCCCACAGCAGTGCAGGGGAGGCCTGAGCGGACCTCTAACACCAAAGGAACACAATCTAACCCCTGACCAAGATGTGTGTGGGCATGTGACTGTGTTTGTAAAAGAGAACGACTGAGTTAAAGTAAACCAAATGTCTTCTAACACTTCCTACACAACATCCCAGACAACTAGGAACCCATCTTGAGCTTTCTAGAATAACGGAGGGGGGAAAATGGCTTGTTTGCTTTAGAGGAAAGGTCATAAAAGGCACAGGCACTGGATATGACGTAACAATGCTTTTCAAGTTGGAGTTTGTGGAAGCATGAAGTCCATGGGAAAAAATCAAGTTCCTCCTACGCAACCATTGCAAGCATGTACATTCTGGTTTGCTCTGGTCTCTTTCTTTGTTGAGTCAAATCAGATTGTAAATCTCGACAATTTTAGGGTACTTTTTTCCAAAAGGTAGGCCGTCTACAAAATATACCGAAGATCTAGTTCTTACTAACCCACTAAAACTACATACAGTGCAAGTTTTCCATAGGAATAGATTTGCTGCATGGTTTCTGTGCATCTTCTCCCCGTGTCTGTGTGGGGTTCTCTTCACGATTTTGCGTTTCTCAATTTATTCTTCTCAGTATCGTTCCGATTTTAATATACGTGCTGGCTTCCTCCCACCTCCCAAAAACATGCCAGTAGGTGGATTGGCTGTGCTAAATTGCCCCTAGTTGTGAATGAGTATGTGAATGTGTGTGTGTGTGTGTGTGTGTGTGTGTGTGTGTGTGTGTGTGTGTGTGTGTGTGTGCGCATGGTGCCCTGCTATGGACTGGAGTTTATTTGTAAAATGGTCTAATATCATTTTAATGATGCATTCCTGCCTCATGCCCTATGTTCCCAGGATAGGGACAGTGAGTGAGAGCGTAAATTTGCCTGTGAATTTCTCAGTAGCTATCCAGCTAGCTAGCTATGACTGTCTATCAGTACAATTTTATGCACCATATCATTCATTCTTAAATACAGACAGAAATGCGTAAAACTTCACCGCTTCTACAGATTCACTGATGACCATGGGCTTGATTTTAAGCAAGTAATATCTAAGAAAGGTACTACTAGCAAGTCAAAAATAACTGGGGAGAAACACAATGAATAAGGTCGTACTTTCAAACACCTCTGTCATTTTAAAGATGCAAAGGCAAACCTACTGAACCAAATGAAATGAATGACTCATGGTGCTACAGTTTCTGCCCTCTGTTTCGCTCTTGTACCCTTGTGAATAATCTGCAGCAGGGATCCTCTTAACTTTCAGTTTCACGAAAACTACATCTTATATCATATCATATGATATACCATGTGTCAAATGAGATGATTAAAAAAATAGTAAAAATTTGAATTTTGAAGAAAAAAAAAATGAGAGAGAAAAAAACCCTCACCAGCCACTTTAATAGGAACACCTGTATCCTTGTTCATTTATGTAATTATCTTGTCAGTCAATCAATTGGCAGCAGCGCAGTGTAAAAAATCTTGCAGATACAGTTCAAGAGCTTTAGTAAATGTTCACATCAAACACCATAATGTGGAAAAAAGTGTGATCTCAGTGACCTTGACTGTGGAATGGTTGTTAGTGCCAGATTTGGTTTTACTATTTCAGAAATTGCTTAACTTCTGGATTTTTCCATTCACAACAGTCACTTGAGTTTATAGAGAATGGTGCTAAAACAGCCAATGAGTGGCAGGTCTGTGGGTGGAAATGCCTTGCTGATGAGAAAGGTCAGGGGAAAACGGTCAGACTTGTTCGAGCTGACAGGAAGGCTATGGTAACTCAAACAGCCACTCTTTACAACTGTGATAAACAGAAAAGCATCTCAGAATACACAACATGCCAAACCTTGAGGTGGACGGGCTACAAAAGCAGAAGACCACATAAGGTTCCACTCCAAGCCAAGAACAGGAATCTGAGGCTTTCCATGGGCACAGGCTCACCGAAACTGGACAGTTGAAGACTGGGGGGGAAAAAAAAAAAGCAGACAATGTTTTTACAATCTTCTACTGTCCAGTTTTGCTGATGCCACATGATTGGCTGATGATTGGATAAGTCTATGAATGAGCAGGGGGTGCATGTGTTCCTATTAAAGTGGCCAATAAGGGTAAGTGTGAAGGCATCATAAATTGCACGTAAAATAATGGGCTATTCAACAGGAAAAACAATATTCTGTTGTTTTATTTTATGTCAATCAATATTAAAGACTAAGGCAATAGTACTGTCACTTTTTTCCCCCCAGTTTATTAAGGTAGTGCAAGAAACAGTGACGAGCAAATGGCATTGAGAAATGAGTTTAAATCACAGATCAGATCTAAGACAACGAAGATAACATGAGCTAGTTGACATTTTTGGGAACATATCAGCACTCTCTATATCCTGTCTGTTTGCAGTAGAGGAATTGATATGGAGTAGCTGTGCTACAGTGAAGATGGCTTTGGTTAATGCAAGATCAGTTTCTAATATGATATTTATTTAATATGACTTTATAATACACCATAATAGCCATTTTAGAAAAGAGCTTTAGCTCCAATAAGACACCTCGATAAAGTAAGATTTTGTTGTTGTTGTTGTTGTTGTTTTTACTTGAAATGTTATGCTCTTGCCAAAAGTAACGTAGTTTTATACAATTTGATAAGAGTTGAACGTGTAAACCAACAGCTTTGTGTTTGACTTCCCAAATCACTACAGAGCTCATCTAAATGACTTGTTAGTGTTGATTCAGTGTTGATTTTGTCTTATTAAAGGTGCATTAGTCTCCAATGGTTATTTGGGTTCAACATTTGAATGATTCCCATCCATGTTCACTAAGCTCCGCCCCCAGGATCTATAGTGCCCTGAAAAGTATCTATAAAATGACTGACAGGAGGCATATCCAAACACAATCAAGCATTCGGGACTGAAAGTCTGTTTTCCAAACGGGTTTTCTCGTGACTTTTGCTAATGCCACAACTTAATCCATTGTTCTTCTTTACTGTGTTGTACAATTAACCTGGAAAATATGTACAAGTAAGAAAAAAAAAAAAAAAACCATGACTATTGCACTTTTAACGTATTCATCTGGCACTTTTCTGTCTTTCTAATCCTGTGGTTAGCGAGCTTATTCAACGTGCTCAAATTCACTCTTGCTCATATCAAGGTCATATTCCGATTTCTTACTTATTGTAATATTATTTGGGTTTTTTTTCTTTCTGCTGACATGCCTTAAATCGAAGAAGTTATTTTCAAAACCAGTGTTGCCATGTCAAATTGCTACTGTGAGAATGTCAGTTAGTCACTCTCAGTCTGTTAGTCAGAGTTCTGTTACAGTCAATTCACAGCCGCCTAGATGCTCGTTTTACTGGCTCTGTTGTGGCTGTTGTTCCTAAACTGAGTGCTCAGGAATTACTCTGTCTTATTTCACATTTTTAAAGCTAGGCAGCCTAAACCTAAATCCCTTTGTGGAAACTATCTGAACTATAAAGCACTGTACTATCATTTCATTAGATATCAAATCTGGGAAGCAAAATGTGTTATTAAAATGGTATAATATGCTCTCCCTAGATGTTTGAAGAGCCCGAACTCTCTTGATTCGCTGTCCTTAAGCTTAAAGGTGTTTTGAGATTGCCACACTGAGGCTGTCGCAGACTGACGATTCACATTTGCTGTGTCTCTTCTATTTTTTTTTATTTACAATTCATTAGTTGTTTCCTCTGGGTACTCCGGTTTCCACCCCCAGTCCAAAGACATGCGTTGTAGGCTGATTGGCTCTTCCAATTTGTCCATAGTGTGTGAATGGGTGTGTGAATGTGTGTGTGATTGTGCCCTGCGATGTGTTGGCACCCCGTCCAGGGTGTCCCCCGCCTACCCCGTGGCCCTGTGTAGGATAAGCCATATGGGAAATGGATGGATGGACAGTCATTAGTTTTACAGTGCCTTTACTTTAACTGATGTATATTAGGTTTGTACCTTTGCTCAGCATAGATGTCTTTAAAGAGTAGACCAAACTTCATCTCTGCCTTTTCAGCATTTTAAAAATGCACAGTAGATAAAATTACAAATGTGTTTAAAGGCAGGGCATAGTGTGTGACCAGAAAGTGCCTTTGCTGTCACCATTTGTATTCCTGTGCTTGCATCATTTTGCTAGAAGTTGTAGTACTGAGAGTTTGCATGCAGGTTTGTGTGTTGTTTTGGGTTTTTTTTCTTTCTTTCTTGTCTTGGCAATTCTGGACAACATGCAACAGTCACTACAGTAAAACTTGTGTCAGAAATAAGAATGTTATGATTATTATCTGCTCAGTGAAACAGTGTCAACATCATATAAGATCCTTGACATATTAGAATTATATGGTCTAGGAGTTGCAGGTTTATTGTGCCATGTCTCACTCACTCTGTTTCAGTAACCGCTTTATACTGGTCAGGGTCACAGAGGATCTGGAGTCTGTCCCAGCTGCACTGGGCACGAGACGAGAACACACCCCAGATTCCAGTTCAATGCAGGGCTGTGTCATTAGGATTTAATTCTGACCTACATTCAGTCTAACTGACAGAATAATAAAGAGAAGATTGATATACAGGTCTGCTGCAGTCTGAAAGACAACTTGGGAGCATCAACAACTGTGACTTACTCCTGCGTAATAAAGCACCGAATCGCCTCTATTGTGTTGCAGATTGAGGACGGGATACAGCTAAACCACTTTTCAGCTTATAGATGAAGTCTGACTGTTAATAAAGCAAGGATTAAAATAATACATGTATTATCGGACAGTTCACTAGTATTCAAAGGGAATTTACCAATAGCATTTTGTATGAATAGGTTTAAATAAAATAGGCTTGCAAGTGGCTTTCCTGTTCCTTTGGTCTAATATCAGACGGTGAAACTGTTTTGACATCTGAAATTTCATCAGTGACATGATAGATAAAGCGCGCACACACATGCACGCACGCACGCACGCACGCACGCAAACACACACACACACACAGAGTTGGATGTCTCATATAAAAGGCCATGATGACAAAACTTCAATGACACAGCCTAAACCATTGGTTATGAACTTCCTGTAACAAGTAGAACAAAACAAATTGTAGAAGTAGAAGAAGTGAGTGAGGCAAATTAATATATATATATATAAAGACACTTAATAAGACCCACAAACAGGCCACCATTTCAGGACATGGATGGGATCCGAGAATCTTTCGCAGCAGAGGATCCTGCGCATCCCCATGTTCTCATCACTCCTCTCACACCACCTGCTGAAAAGACTTGCACAGCAGAGATCCACAGGCAAACCCTATGGCATACTGCCTCACTACATGCATGAATTATGGCTGTGGTAGAGGATAAAGAGACTAGAAATGGGGAAACCAAAATGCAGTTTAAATATTGGTGGATACATGACGCCCAGTGCTTTATACCATGCTAAGACATGCTAAGACAGTAGCCCTCTTGACTCCACACATTTTGGGGTTGAAGCATTAGGACACTTGGAAGTAACCTAGATGCTCTAATAGCAGTGGACGTATGGGGGAAAAAAAAAGACCTAATTTGCACCATGTCCACCAGAGAGTTGTGGTAGTTTTTGGTGGCTGGAACCACCCACATGGTGGATGGATTTTTTTTTTGTTTGTTTTTGAAAGGAAAATTCCATTTAACAGTAACATCCATGACATGGGCACATCAAAATATACTACATGTTACTATTCTCAAAACGGTGAGTTCACATTTCAGGCAAGTGTGACAGTTAACACACACACACGCACGCACACACACGCACGCGCACGCACGTACACGCACACGCACACACACACACACACAGCAGGGTACCTTACTCCTCCTTCTTCTACTAAACCCTGTGAGAAAGAAGTGCAGGTGTTTTCTCACTGGATCAAACTCCTTGGAGGAACGACACACACAAAAACACTAATCAATATTCTCCCATTACATGCATCCTCTGGGGAATGGGAAACCCTAGAGGGGCCCATCATGAGTTCCACTCAGCGTCTCTCGCACACACAAAGTCTCTCTCCGCTACAGAGCACCTCTAAGGACTATCAATATTCATTAAATGCCACTACAATGACTTATACTTTTCCCACATAGAGGTCACAGGGAAGTGTCATCCTCACAGGGCACATTGATCAGTAAGTCCAGGGTTCATTTGCTGCAGGCTATTAAGATGGAATGACTAAGCAGGTTTACAGGAGCTTAAGAGACAACTTTTGTATCTGCATGACTGACAACAGAATGACTGGACACAGTAGATACGAAACACTGTTGTGATGACATATGTTCAGAAATAGATCTCGGTGCCTTGAAAGGCAGGTTAACTCATCTTTTCACAGGTTACTTCTGCTGTGACTAATCAAAAGCAATGACTATCAAAGTTGCAATTACTTAGGAAAAAATAGATTAATGATATAATTAAGCTCAAGAGGCAAAGCCAAAATTTTGACCTTTCTCCCTGTTGGTCATGCAACTGATTTTAACATTTTGATTTTAACATGAGTGTCAGCTAATCACAATATTAGTATACCACAATATTCACAGTAATTTTGAAAATGAGATGGCACTCAAGGGTTAAGGCGTATAAGGCAGCAGACTTTCACTTTATTAAGCCCAGGACTTGTTTTAAGAAACATGTTTTCAGTAAGGAATTGCCAGCTGTAGTCCAAAGGCTTTTATTTGATCTGTAAAGAGGGTCCTTCCTCATAGGAGTTATTGCAAAGAGAGGCTTTTTTTGGAGTTTTTGAGCTAAACTCTTTAACCTCTAATAGCTTGAATGAAGAGATGGATTTTTCATGTTGATCATTCTTTGAATTTTTTATTTTTTATGATTATTTTGAAGTAGTTTTTGTGCTTTTTTTTTGTGTGTATTTCCATGCTATATTTTCTGGAACTGAGCTCTGTAACTTTAGGACTTCTTTTTGATTAAGCTCAGGTCTCGATCTTTAGTTATGTGTTTGTGAAGGAGATGAACTGTTGTTTGTTAGGTCAGCACTGAAGAAAGCTATGGGCTGAAACGTCTGCTCACTTGGTCTGTTTTAACTGACTTATGTTTACTCTCTTTTCACTATGCAAGTCTAAAATAATAAATGTATATTCCGATAGACTTTTGATAGACTTGATAGTTTCAAATTCACACGTCACACGACTATAAAAGCGCTATTAAAATCACAAAAGCTACAACTACGAAGCCCTATTCGGCGTCGTTTTGTGTCGTGTATGCTGCCACCTTGTGGACAAAATTATAAAGACAATGCAGCAACTTGTAGCTTTATCCCACTAGATAACAGCTAGATAGAATAGTTTGTATTGTAGTTTCTCATTAAAAAAAAAAAGAAAAAACAAGGCTATTCCACCTCATCTCAACATGAGTCTTAACAAATTTGTCAGCTCTCATGCCAACAAAAGAGCAGGGTGCAGTTTTAAAAAAAAGGGGGGGGGGGGGATCTTAACTAGCTGCACTGCTTGTTTGTGTGATGTACTGTATACTTTCATCTGTTCACTTCAGGACTCTTAAGAGCTCATCTTCCACTCGTTTCTATGGCAACGCCCACAACTCAGTAACTGATACACCAATAGCACTTAGCTAAACCACAATTTACCACCTTACACTGGTTTGTTTTAAAATAATTTTTTTTAAAAACTAAAATAGCTAAATTCATCCATTTTTAGTAGCATATGTTCTGCCACAACTATAAAAAAAATATATATACACACCAAAAACTACTATGGTTTAATGATGTCTCAAACTGAACACTAAAGTTTTGTCCATAGTAAAGGAAATCAGCAAGAAGTATCACCACAGGAAGAACCAGTCTCTTTAAAACCCAAAATGACAAATAGAAGCTGGTTTGCTCCTAATTTGTGTCCACAATGTAGTGTAATTTTGCTCGTTGCTGCAACCTTTCATCAAAATTGAGACCGCAGCGCCATCTGGTGGCTCAGCCCCTTCAGCAGCCAGCCACCATTTTTAATGCAAAAAGTGTCCACACTATATTTCCGGCGGTTTTAGTGGTGTTAATAGTGCACTACGCCTCACTTAATGGACATACTACTCGCACTAAAAGTACGGCGAATTGCGCATGTGCTGTTATCATCAAGTCATTAGTAGGAAATGACAGGCTATTGATTTTAACTTTTAGTTCATATTGTACTCTGAAGTGTTTTATGACGCGTCTAAGGCATTAATTAGTAAACAACCATCCTCAGTGTGCCTAGGACCATCACTGCGTGCAAATGCCTCACCACATTTAATTAAAGTTTTATGTGCTGTGTACTGACTGCAATAACAAAAGGACTGTGAACCACAAACGAACCTAACCTGGCAGATAGCGTTTTAATTAGGCCCAGAGCACCCAGTGTTCACTATAGACTAACAGGCTAGTCATTAAACATGGGGCTCTCAAACGTGTTGACAGCAGGACAGATAGGTTTTAATCAAATAATCATATTTTTATTGGAGCCATAGCTGTCCGTCCCCCCCCCCCCCAGTAACACTGCATCTTGTAACATACAGTAGGCTTAAACATAAACACTGCTTTTCCTGGTTCTATTAAAACCACCATTAGAGTCAAACTGATATTGTTTATGCTAGTTTTTAAATCACTGAGGTTTAGATCACGAAATCATCAACTTCATAAAAGAAAGACTTCGGAATACCAGGCCATAATCTAACATGATTGAATTAAACTGATTTGGTCTATTCAGTTAGGTTTTAGTTAGGCTATAATTAGGCCTACTAAGTAGTAACTTGGTGGTAGTCTATAATCTTCATCGCCATCATATCCTAAAAAAAAAAAAAAAAAAAAAAAAAAAAAAAAAAAAGTAATAAAACCGCGGACCACGATTGAAGAACCACGGTATTTGTTAGTAGGAGCTGAAACACTAATCCTGCAGTTCCCTAAATGTCCACCAGGTGTCAGCAAAACCTAAATTAATCTTGCACATACTGTATGTTTAAAACGCATGAACACTTATTCTAGTATTTTGTTGACATATTTAAAAAAAAAAAAAAAAAATCTTGAACAGACAGCAAGCAAAAAAATGGGTTACTTTAACTTTATAAAAAAAAAAAAAAAAGTCAAGAAGGCAACTTGATGTAAACCATCATCTGACTGAAAACAGCTGCTAAAACCCAAGACGGCAGACCAGTTTGGCCTGTACTTGGTTAAATAATGTGATTACATTAACTCTGAAAAATATGGTTTCGATATGAGTACAGACACTGTAAGTATTGGCAAACCTGTCTGTATTTTTTTTTAGTTTCCCTGTTGACAACTTGATTTAAAAAAAAAAAAAGTTTGAAATGTTTTAACTGTATCAGGATGTATTTTTGATAGACTTCAAAGCACTATTGTAAGTCGCTCTGGATAAGGGCGTCTGCCAAATGCCATAAATGTAAATGTAAATGTATTACCATTGTGTTATTTACTTGACACAACTTGCCTATGATGTTGAATGAATAGTGGTAATTTATAAACTTAATTAAGAGTCTGTCAGCACACACCAGCTGGCCAGAGTGCTGCACTAAAGCCTAGTAATTTCAAAACCATGCAAAAGAGAACAATAGACAGAACCCCCTTTCACAAATGTAACTTTGTGTCACTATTTCCTCTTCTGATGCAGCCACTAAGAGAATTTACTGGAAATGAGACTCACCAAACTGAGAGACAGCCCATGTTCACACCTAAGTACTCAAAGCATAATATTTACTCACACTGTATATGCTTATTTACAGTTATTTATTATTTATGCTTATTATATATTATTTATTATATGATCTATTTCCAGTCAACCTTTTAAACCAGCACAAAAATGCCCACACATCTTTAAAGAGCACAACTAAGCTTTTATATAGGCTAATTCAATTCAATTCAATTTTATTTGGATAGCATTTTAAACAATGGCCATTGTCATAAAGCAGCTTTACAGGAATATAAATCCAGGATATAAGTTTTAAACTTACACATGTATACATTTATAACTAATGAGCAAGCCAGAGGTGGCAGTGGCAAGGGAAAACTCCCTGAGACCACATGAGGAAGGAACCTTGAGAGGAACCAGACTCAAAGGGGAACCTCATCCTCATCTGGGTGACACCGGATAGTGCGATTATAACTCATTCCCTGCTCTAACTGTGTACTATATGATCAAATAGTGCAAGTGTGAAACCAGGAAATTCATTACAGTTTTTCATTTGAAGTCAATCATTATATCATGCTTCTATATCATGTGTGTATCGTTTTGGAGAAACAAAAAAAAAAAAAAAACACCAATAGCTATATCATCTTGCCTGTTAATCTTGTTCCTTCTTTCAGTATGAATAATATGGGACATTTACACTTATTTGTCATCTGCCAGGTTGAGGTGGCGCTGGAAATTACCCTCTAATTCACAGATTCATGAATGTAGCGCACGCACCGCTTGACTCAAACCACATGAATGGAGACGAGAGGAAGTCCCATGACACTATTGTACATTAAATGAATAGCAAATGGTATAAAGCAAATTTCAGGAGAAACACCCTACACACAATACGGGACTCAAATCCTGGGCTGTTAAAAATATTTCTATATGTAGGGCCTTTCGCCATGGCGATGATGTGGTGAAGCTATTATTTATATATATATATATATATATATATATATATATTTAAAAAAAAAAAAAAAAAAAAAAAAAACGCTCTTTTCTGCGTTACATGCCATGAGGCGCTTCTTTTCTACCCGGATACAGGGGCGCGCGTGCTTTCGGAACACACCCACCAGACACGCCCCCACAGGACACGCCCCCTATCCGTCGGCTTGGTGACGCAGAGAAATGAAGAGACTACGTGACTCAACACGGTAACCACGCAGCGGATCCCCGCTTATTGCACATGCGGGGTCTAAAAAAATGGATTTTAACACTGGCTAGAGAAATAAGAGGACGCTGCGAGTTGACCCATAAAGCAGTTTGGTGAAAACAAACCAGCACACATTCCAATAAATAATACCTGCATGTATCATTTCATGGATAGTTGAACATGATTTGCATTTCCTCTGTAGTTGTATCTTTTTGAAATAGAAGGAAGAGGAAGTTAGATACACTCTCCTGCTTTACCGCACAGTTCCTCTTATCATCGCCCAATGAGAATAAAGTGACCTAACTCGGCAATTCTCTTCATTATGATACACATAGCCATATATATATATATATAAAATTTTTATTTTTATTTTTTTAAATAAAAAATTGTACAGCAGTCATTTTGCCTATAATGCTAAGGATAATGGTAAGGTGAGTGTCTGCATATACTTCAGTTAACAGACTCGCACAGAGGCTGAACTGTGGCACATGTGCAAACCTGTCTGCAAGACGTACCATGTAAATACCTACTAATTTGAAAAAGAGCTTAAATAAAATAGATTTGAAAAGAGTAATCTTTTTTTTTTTTTTTTAAATGCTGAAAATGGTCATCTAAAAACCTGATCACATATTGATGGGTTTTTTTCGCCCCACACACAGGACAGTATGAGTTTAGTGTACAAATACTGAGTAACTTACCGATTATTCTAGTGGAGTACTGAGCCCTCGGATTGTGACCATCGGTTACAGTGACTGACTTGAGACTTACGTATGAGCTTTGCACAAAACTGTTCCTGCGCCAATAATCGAACAGCCGCTTCCTCTTTTCTTTTAGTTTGAATTTGTTTCTTTCCCCCTTCGGCTCGTCGTGGACTTGACTCATTCATGGAGTGGAGCCTGCGCTGAGTCTGTCCGGCGCGGCTGGCCACGCCCACTTCTCCAGAGCGTCAGACTCGCCGCAGATTCAAATCTTCCTGCTTGTGTGAATGGAGTTTAGCCCATAACGCGGTTAACGCCTCGACAACTCTCTAAACAGCACGCCATGGCAGGAGTACTACTTCTACTTCGAGTTAAAATACTTGAAGGAGATTGAAAAAAAAAAAAAAAAAAAAAAGATGCTAGTTGCTGGGAAAAGTGCCAACAACTCGTCTTTAATAGTGGTACGTGTTGCCTATTTAGCTAAATGAGTGTTTAGAGGAAACACAAGCAGCTGCACACTGTTTTGGGCGGTTCTGGTTTTGGCAACAGGGAGGGAGAAAAAAAAAGAGCTAAAAATGCATCTGAGCTGAATATTAAGTCTGATTTTCCATGGGACGTTTGGGATGGTGAGGTGTGAGAGAAAGAATTGGGGCGTGTGTAGGAGTTTGTCTTCAGAAAGCCTGTTCACACATGCTCAGAGACAGCAGAGAAGAGGGCGTGAAAAGCAAATTCACATCAACTGAACATTACAATCATACAGTCAGATCAGATGAACCCTGACTTCCTTTATCTGAAATAAATGACTACTTTTAATAGGCCTGAAGTCAGAATAACACCATGTGTGAGAAGGTTTACTTTTCCATTTCCAGGTTGCTGACCTTGTTTTTATATATGTATATATATATATATATATATATATATATATACAGTATCCTCATTCACATTCCAGACATCCTTTGGCTGCCTCACACTAATTTCCTCCTTCACTAGACTGATAATTACACAAAGTAGAGCAGTAGTCAAAAGCCCTATTCTGTCCTACAAAACAGAAATGGGTTTGAGGTTTTGCAAATTTTCATCAGAAATTTGAGAGTGCATTTAAAGTGATTCTTTTTTTTTTTTTTTCTTGCCACATCAGGAAACCAGGCTGAAGCTAGCTGCATCAGAAATATGTTTGTAAATCTTTTTTAGATAATGATAGGCTGTAGATTTTTTTTTTTTTTTTAATTCTAGAACTGCTGTGAGCTTAAAAAACTAGCACTAACCAGACATTTCGAGGTTTAAACATGCAACAATTCTGACCAGTTGTGCTGAAATCTAAAAACAGCATGCTGCAGAACATGCTTTTTGAATACAGCATGCCAGTGGTTACACAGTTCTTGCAGCATGACAAGTTGCTGGAGTGGTACAGCACATGCCTTGCTCAATTTGAGTAACTCAGAGCAGAGACTAATTAACTCTCAGAGATATTTCACATTACTACACATGCGCCTGCTGTCTGTCTGTGGAAAAGGATAGTAACTAATGCTGACGCCTTGACACAATACTGACAAATGTTGGGTTTAAGATATAAAGATACTTTCTAAACAGACCCGTGAGATTAATGCCCAGTCATTCTCTTAGTGTTGCTACACCACTTACTGTTATACAGGAAGCACTGCTCTGATAGTTTCTATGCTTTTATCAGTGGTGTGCTGACAATGCAAAGACCCAAACCTTCACTAAAGTTCTTAAAGAACAAATGAAAACACAAAAAATGAAATGGTTATCTAAAATAGCTCTGAGCATGAACAGAACTTTCACTTCATCCCCTGGTAGAATGAGACTGCAGACACAACAGCCAGATATCAGTATTCAAAGCACAGTGAGGCGAGCACTATTTTAAACTGAGAAATGTAGCTATGCAAATAGTGAGGAATGTGAGTGGGTGTGTTTGGCAATGTGCTTCCAGGCTGGGAAATGTTTTTCATTTGCACAGGAATGCTCTTGTTCATTTGCTCAGGATTAACACTTGTTTTGGCATATGTATATATATATTTAAAAAAAAAAAACCTGCATCATAAACTTGTGAACACCATTAAAAATCCTCATCTCAAATCATTTATTGACACCATTATCACAGACACAAACATGGATACAAATTATTTACATAACCGCAATGCAGCAGTGGTCAACTGTGAGCCTAAGGACTTACTAATTAAGCCAGGCCTTGCCATGAAACCTGGGTCATATCTTTTGAATATCCCAGAAACGATTTTGTGTTAGTTGGGTGTTGGAGTCTCCCTAGGAAGACATTTAGATATCCCTGCTGTAAATTAGTAAGGGCGCATATTAGGTTCATGACCTCTGGGGGTCAGAGGGAAAGAGTTGCGATATAGTAGAGCCATCATTGTGCAAGAGCAAAGGACTGAGATGCAGCAGGCCTCGAACAGGAACGCCCAACTGACTGAACTTCACCAGCAGCTCAGTGAAAGACGAGCACCCTGAAGAAGAGAAAACAGATCAACATATGATAACATGTGAGTCAGAGACATAGAAAGAGGGATCAGCTCCATTCTGAGACACTTTGTATTGCTATCTTCCTGCTCCCTTTTTTTTATTCTGGAAATGCGCTAAAATAATTAGCGTGCTGCCTCGACACTGCAAATTCACTAAAGAACAAGACAAGCACATGCTGATGTACCTCAGTGGAGAAATTCTCAAAAAAGTCTCTCACATTCACACATTACCCTTTTATCCCTTATGCAAACAATTAAGATAGACAGGACCAGAAGCAATATCTTTTTACCCTCAAGGTCTGTTGTGGCCATCTTCCTGAAGCTGGGAATTGAGTGATAGATCAAGAAGCAGGCTAGAATGCTGGTGTCTGTATCATCACTGGTAGGCAGCCTGCTAATGTACTCCTGCAGCACACGTCTGTTGTCTGTGTATGAAAGATCAAGGGTCAGAGAAACGGACAGTTACCACAATACTGCCGATTCAAAATACGCTTGCTTCCTTTCATGGCAGATGTTATTTCTAAGGAGGAGACATTTCTTTCACACTTCACACTTGCTAAGAACTGTCATTACACATTGTTAGAAAATGACCTCTGCTGTACGTTCAGTCATCTGAGCTTTCCTTTTCACAAGGAATTCCACAATTTAGGACGTGCATTTTTAGGCACTGGAAGCTGTAAACCAATGCACTGGATTTGACAGAGAAGCTGAAAACAGAAGAAAGTAAAGTGCCAGGCATATCATTATTACTAGTACGATTTCTGCCTTAGGTGGCCTTTAGTTTGTTTCCAGAAAATTAAAGACTAAATATTCAGTGTGTGTTTTTTTTTTTTTTACACGGAAAGAGGAGGTACGCTAATTTATGCCTATTTAAATACACGATGGCGCTAAAAGCTACTGCCTACTAACCACCAAGCAGGTGCAATCAAGTGTCCTTAAAATACTGAAAAGGCCAACTTCCCCTTTAAGAATCAAATAAAGATCCTGAAACTAGGGATGCATCGATACCAGACCAAGTATGAGTATGAGCACAAGTACATGTTTTATGGTATTTTTTAAAATCAGTATTTTATTGATAGCAATACCGAAATGAGTATTGACCTAATTAATACCGGAATGAGTAATGACCTAATTAGTATTGATCAATCACAGGCATCATACAACATTTTATTTAACTCTGTTTAGAATTCTCCAGTTTACATAGAGGCCATGATAAGCATACACGTGAGTGACTACTAGGCATATTCTTTACAGTGAAGTGAAAAGTTCTTTAAATGAAGTGCATTAGCTAGCTACAGGAGTTGGATCGAGTAAGGTCGCAAGCGGGGAAGTGCAGGTTTTGTTTCATTTCAGAAAAACGTTTCTGTACAGCTGTAAGTAAAATACTTTGTATTGTCTTCACTGCACCGCAAAACCCCTCACTGTCAGCGATCCATAGTGGCTGATCGCCAAGAACAATATACTGGGTAAGAGCTGTTATTTTCTCTCAGCATTGTCTGTAGACTTTTTTTTCTTCTTGCTAGCCAGAGTTTGCATCAGCATCGGTTACTGCTGTGTGCTACTAATAGCTAAAGATGGTTTATCAGATGCTGTCATTCCTCCGAGTGATATTTTCACAGAGCACAGGTTGCAGTCTGCTTTGCTTTGATTGCCATCATTAATAGTTAAGTACATCCAGATCATTTGCATTTTGTGTCATCTGTTCATCAGAGTGTCAGCGTACACTAGGCTTACTTCAGATAGTATTATGTGATATCGGATGTACTATTTTTTTTTTTTTTAGTATGTGTATGAGTAAATGTTTATCAGACTGATACTAGTATCGGTATCGATGTATCCTTTCCTAAAAAGCCATTCAGTGTGGCCTTTTCTTACCACAGAGCCAACGGTCTAGGGCCTGGTCGGCTGAGCTCTTCATGACGGGCAGGAACTCCGAACTTAGCAGCAGACCACGGCTTTGCCTGTGTGTGTCCCGCAGCCTCTGCTGTAATATTCTGCTCTCGCAGAGCTCCAGCACGAGCTTCATCTGCCACAGAGAGAACGTCTCACTCAGCTCTCCCTGCTCCAGAGCCTTCACAACCTTAAAGATCACACCAACACACACAAGCAGGGTCAATGAGGGTCAAAATATGTTGTAAAATATGTTGGCTAGGCTAACTGGGGAAAAAAAAAAATAAATAAATAAATAAAAAAAAAGGACCTAATACAAGCCAAATATTGCCAAGTTCCATTTCCATAAACCACACTATCGGTCACAGTACTGCTGTGTTGTTCTTCAAAAAAAAAAAAAAAAGCATATTACAACAGAATCTAAGTGACTACAATTTTCCTGTTCTTGTTGCACAACAAAAGACAACGCTATGGTTAGTGAGTATGACTTCAAGCATTAAAATATAACTCAAGTCAGCTATGGATTGGTCTATTCATTCATTTCAATTGTCGAATGAATGAAATGCGCACACTGCAACCGAGTGTCAATATATTAATTTGGGTTATTAATAAGATCAGTCAGTCCAAAGTTTCATTAGAGTTCTTATGTCAGCCAAGCAAACAGAACTGTAAATCATCAGACGAAATCATGTTTTTATTTATATGACCCTAAAAATAAACCACCTGGCCAAGACTATAGAGGTTTCATTGATAAGTGCAATGCACATTCATCAGATTTGAAAGTTATTTAAAAAAAAAACATCATTTTTACAACATTTAAAAAACATTTCCTTCCACCACATGCCTCTTTAAGCTCTGTATGTTGGATGACTCAGCAAAAGCCAAAAGGTTAAATTGTGGAGCATTTGTGATGTGTTGCCATTTGCCAACAAAATGACTGGTTACGGTTTCTCTGTATACCTCACTTACTCGTCAGTCTGGAGGCCTTCTTCATCTAGATAAGGCTCTGTTTCTCAAGCTGAGAGTTGTGTGTTTAGGTACATGCAGCATCATTTGCCATTTTTGTTAGAAGACGACAGTTGTGACAAACGATGAATTTGCTCAAGTGTTTGTTCTCCCCAACAGCACTGTGTAAGCAGCAGTTTGAAATAATGTAGTGATAGATTTTAAATGACAATGTTTAAAGGAAAACACGGTTTAAAGGAGAACCCTCACCTTCTCAGTTTAGTAAATACTATTCTGTTATGACAAAAAAAAAAATTTTTTTACCTGATCAATAGAGATATGGGTGGGCAGCATCTCTGGATTTTCCTGCGTCACACACTCATACAGAATAGCTGAGAATAAGGCCACGGTGTCCTGTTTCTGTGAAAGAGAAAACCGAGTTAAATAAACAAATAGTGAAATACACAAGAAAAATAAGAGGAAAACCACAATAAGAAGAAACAAATACTTCCTGACCTCAGTGTATGAAGATGGGTGGAGTGAAATTAGAAAGCCTTTACAAAGTCTTATAGTTACTTAGAATATTCAAGTGGAGAATTGCTGTCAGCCAGTATTTTTGCCTCAACCACAGTTTCACATTTGCTGCTTTCTAGCCGAACTAAACCGTTCTTCTCTATGTAGTGCAAAGTAGATACAGCTTTTAATCCATATGTTGGCCGAACATCATTATTTTCACTCAACTCACATTCTTCATGTTTTCAGAGGCTTCACAGAAGTACTTAGCAAAGGAAACCAAGGCGGCGTCTGACGTGAACGTCGAAATGGCTTCAGGCTGCAGGGAATAGATGAGAAGACAGAGGAGAGACAGTGACAAAGTGAAAAGCTCATGCAACCAAAAACATAACCAATCCAACAGAAACGTTCAATTGAAATCTTAGTTACTGTTTTAATAACTTTTTTTTTTCCCATGTAGCCCACTAGTTTATTATTCAAGCCTTGCCTCCAAACTCCCAAACGTTTTTGAAACATCACACCTTACGTGATGCACCTATGACGCTGCATAAATGTAAATCCTTGTGGCTTCAAAAAAAAAAAAAACCCAATAAAAACTAAAGTAGATCTAAAGCTACAGTAAATATTTATATGTTTCAGTCAAACGAGCGTATGGTCGGTGCCTTGATCTGCATTTTTTTTTTTTTTTTTGATCAGCCACACAGACAGACCTTGAAAGTGCGCACTTCTGGGTTTCTGTTGTTGACGCTAGGAGCCAGCAGACTTTTCCATCCCCGAGGATCATCCTTATAGGGCAGCTGTCCAGCACGCAGCTTCACATAAAGAACGCCGTCTCTGGAAAGGATGGACCTGGAGCAGAAACACGGGGCTCAGTGTCTGCAGTTGTATACAAACACCAGCCATCAAGCATCTTGCAATACAGCACTCTATTTAGACTTACTGCAGATGCTGAGTTCCTTTGGTCAGATCGATGTTCAGTTCCCAGTATCTAGGACCCTTCACTTTAATCTGTGAACACACAGGTTTCACTTGTTAATATGGGCATAACAAAGTCGAAATTGTCGTTAAGACAAATAGATCACTTTTTTCCCTCAAGATTTTTGATCTGTGGTTGTCTGATTTAGATTAGGGATGTCGGCTGTAGTAGTGGTGTAATGTCAATAAGGAGCATTTTGTATCTTTTTTGCAGTTTCTAAAAAAAATAATTCACCCAGACAGGGCTTACTTTTTCATCACACCCTCAGAAGGCTGGACGTAGCTTTCTCACACAGATCATACGTAACAGGCTCAAGTAAAATGTGAAAAAAAAAATCTCTCTACTAATCAACCTGTTTATTCAACTAGTTAGCCATGTGATGACTAATCAGTCTAGTCAATTGACTAATCAATCCTTTTTCTTTGACTAATCGAATAGGCATTTGTTTACCTGTTTCAGAAGATGAAGTTCAGGGAGCACAGTGGGAGCCATCAATTCCACGGTTGTCTCCTCATACCACTGTGTTTCCTATTAAAACACACAACTGTAAGCTCTTATGCTTGAAAAGCAGCACACGCTCAGTACAAGTCACTGAGTTGCTCATCTTCACGGCAACTGTGTGTAATCAGACACAGAGGTGGGGGGGCGTCTCAGTAATTGTAGTTAACAGTGTGTTTCCAATCTTCAGGTGCCATCAGGCAATTTAAAGTCACCCCCATTGACCAGTATGACAGAAATGCCAGGATCTTACAGTCTGATGCAGTACCACGTTTACTCACCACAGAATTACATTATCTTTAGTGTTACAAATTCAACAGTAATGTCAACAGTTATAGCTGACTGCAGCTACTTCATTGAAAAATATGCAGTATATACACCGATCGGCCATAACATTAATAACATTAATACCACCTGCCTAATATTGTGTAGGTCCCCCTTTTGCCGCCAAAACAGCTCTGAGCCGTCGAGACATAGACTCCACAAGACCTCTGAAGGTGTGCTGTGGTATCTGGGACCAAGACCTTAGCAGCAGATTCTTTAAGTCCTGTAACTTGCAAGGTGGGGCCTCCATGGATCGGTCTTGTTTGTCCAGCACATCCCACAGATGCTCGATCGGATTGAGATCTGAGGAATTTGGAGGCCAAGCCAACACCTTGAACTCTTTGTCATTGTCACTGCCATTAGGGAATACCGTTGCCATGAAGAGGGATACTTGGTCTGCAGCAATGTTTAGGTAGGTGGTACGTGTCAAAGTATCATCCACATGAATCCCAGGACCCAAGGTTTCCCAGCAGAACATTGCCCAGAGCATCACACTTCCTCCACCAGCTTGCCTTCTTCCCACAGTGAATCCTGGTGCCATCTCTTCCCCAGGTAAGCGACGCACACGCACTCAGCCATCCACATGATGCTTTGTGCTACAGTAGCTCTTCTGTGAGATCGGACCAGATGGGCTAGCCTTCACTCCCCATGCACATCAATGATCCTTGGGTGCCCATGACCGGATATCCTTCCTTGGATCACTTTTGGTAGGTACTAACCACTGCATACCCCATAAGACCTGCCGTTTTGGAGATGCTCTGACCCAGTCCTCTAGCCGTCACAATTTGGCCCTCGTCAAAGTCACTCAGATCCTTACTCTTGCCCATTTTTCCTGCTTCCAACAAATCAACTCCGAGAAGTGACTAATATACTAATACACTTGCTGCCTAATATATCCCACTCCTTGACAGGTGCCATTGTCACGAGACAATCAATGTTATTCACTTCACCTGTCAGTGGATTTAATGTTATGGCTGATCGGTGTATGTACACACTGAATGTAGTACCTTGTAGGTGACATCAAGCAGGGCGTAGCAGGGTTTCAGAGTGTCCACATCCACAGGAACAAGCAACCGAGGCTCAGCTGCCAGCACACAGAGGTGACGCAGGGCCTGGAGATGATATCTAAGGGGGAAAAAAAAAAAACCACCACCACACAAACACCTTTGTCTGACTCTCTAACCATTCCCCATGAAAGAAACCAGCAAAGAAAACACAAACTGGTCCAAGAGGCATCAAAGACCAACCATATTAAAACTATCCTGAGTACAAACACAATAATATTTTTAATGCTGGACAACACGTGGAGGTTCAGAGAAAATGGACGGCAGTAACACTAAATTCAGCAGGACAATGAGAGAAGAGAGAGACCGTAGTGTATTTACCTATTATCGGTGCTATGAGCAGGGAAGTGAGGATAAAGAGCACAGAGAAGGGCAGCAATGGCGGAGTTGGAGGTGCTGAGTGTGTACCTGTGAACAAAGCCGCATGATGCATTATTGTTCCACACAGTGAAACGGTCCTTCATTGTTTAATGAGTGATCGGAGTTTTGTTTTAAAAGCAATTTGAGCCCTTTGAATAGCTTTCGGTTAAAAATAACAGCTGCACCGATGAATGTGCTTGAGCAGGTTCAGAAGGGAAAAGAGGCCCTTGTGGTATGTTCATCCCAGTCGGTGATGACATTCACTCTCTCCCCCTTTGGAACCCTTACACAAGCGCAATATTCACAGGCAACTGCTTATACACCTGCATCGATCCGGCAGTGTGTGATACGGGGAGGAGAAGGATAGGATTTTCGGAGGAATTTCTGCGCTAAGATGCTTCTGATCAACCTTCTGTTACACAAGAGACATTATGTGGTCAGACTTTCCTCACAGTCTTGCAGTAGCAAGTGAGATAATGAAATACATTTTAACAGTTAGGTTTGCATAGCAGGAAGTAGTAATGTCTTTGAAATATCCAAGACATGTGACTCGAAATTTAACACTTCACACTCAAGCAATCAATCATATAAACATGGATGCAAAGTAAAAACAAAATAGTAAAACGGAGCAGAAGAGCTAACGTTACTTAATTTATTTAATGCCCTCATCATGTGTGTATGTGTGTATCACTCAAAGGGCCCAGTGTTATAGCTGCGAGATGCACTGACCTGCCTCCTCCAAGAAAGAGCAGGCCCAAGGCCATGTGGTGAGCCATATGGAATCCGTAGTTCATCTCACCAAAAGTACGCTTGTGCAGAAAACGGCAGAGCTGAAGCACCTTTAGGTTCCCTGAGCCGGCCATGACCATGGAGGTGGCCAGAAGCACCATGCTCAGACATGTCTGCAGGTTATACTGCCCCGACTGTCAGACACATACCACAAAAAAAAATCACTGAGAGATCAGACAACACAACAATACATCATGAAGGGATTGAATTGATTTGATTTCTCTTTCTCTGAGATACCACTTACAACTGTGGCCGTAGATGTGGTGCTAGTGAGAGACTTCATGAAGTTTCGAGCAAACTTATACTGTGGGGAAAAAAAAAAAATCAGGGGACAATTATATATAGTAATGAGAACAGCAAGAAATACTAAGCAACTTAAACTTCACTGAAACGCCAATGTAGTTTAATCCCCCTTACCAGGCAGTCAAAGGCATCGGAATTTGCAGATCCAGCAAATCTAAAGCCCACAGCCATGCAGGCCCCAGCGATGATATAATCATGAGCTTGCCTGAGCAGAGGAACATGTGGCTTTAGAATGGCTGCATAAATTCAGACATGCAATGATGGCAGAGTTGCAACTGAAGCCCGAAACTGGAAATACAGACATTTTATTCCGAATGCAAAAACCTTAAATTGATGGAACTTTAACGTCACAACATGAACTTACACCAAAGTTTCCATGTTCAGATCCTCAGATACCAGTGCTTCCTCCTGCAGTCCAATGTTCTCTTGGATGATCTGCCAGAAATGGACTTTCCAGTTAAATATTAGTACAGTATAGCTAATCTAGTTTAAATATTATAGTATAGTAATAGCAATTACACAGTAGCGTTCATGTTAGGACACATCTTGGAAATATCTTACGTGAAGCTCAGTATTAAAAAAAAAAAAAAAAAACATGTCAGGATCCTCCTCAGGGCACAGGGGTCAAATGAAACAAAAGGATCTTGATCTGGACTGTAAACTGGACTTAAAGGTACTCAACTGCTGATGACCTTTCAAAGTCTCATTACGGGACATCTGCAACTCGAAATGTCTAATTGAATTTTAATGTGTAGGTGAGTCATATGCTTTAAATTGTAATGGTGTGGTAGCCTGAGAAAGCCCTTCATATATTCCAATGTCGAAATTCCATACGGAATTCCTGGACTGAAATATGTGCCTCCAGATGTAGCATTTCAGAAGTTGTAGCATTTTTAGAAATCTGTTTACCCCCAAAAGGCAGAGAAACAGAGAAAATCTATTATATATGTTTAAAGATTACATTTCAAATGCACTACCTCTACATTTCTAATCTAATGTGCCTATGGAAAAACGTTATTACTGCCAAAGACTTGACTGATCTGATTTTAAGATTTATCAGTTTACAATCGGAAATGCTGATGATCACTTTTATCATTAGCATCATTCACATTAGTCTCGGTCTCATCACCTGAGATTACTCAAGAGTCACTCGCGGTATTTAAACACAAGCCTCGTCGCCATTTCTTCACCCGGCCTGCACATACATCAGCAGGGAAATAATCACTGACTCATTTCAGTCACTTCTGCTATGTTGGCTAAATTTCTTGTTATTAATGTAGCTATCCAAATACGTTATCGAATCATGAGAAAGGCACTCTTAGCTAGTAAAGTGTTAGACATCTTTACACACACTGATTGTTTTTACTGCTGTGTTTGTCAAAAGAGCTCCTTAGCCAACATCATCTTTGCAGGCAGACCCCAAGCCAAGATTAGAAAGTAGCCTTATTTATATTTAGATTTTCTTATCTATCTATACATCTATCTATCCCTGTTTTTTTTTTCCCTGTTGCTTTCCAGAATGCAGCTCTAGCAAATTCCAGCGTCTTTTCTCACAGCATTCGGCAACAGAAACATTCTGAATTCTCAAAAACATCTGGGGAAAAAAAATGATCAACAGATGCTGAATGTTTACATCACTTGTTTGCAGCAGACTCTGCAACACATGGAAGTAACCTGTTAGTTACACAACGTTCCTTGGCTTCCTTGGACTGCAGCGCAAAAAAATAAATAAATAAATGGCTTAACATAGCTTTGCCTTGCAAAGTGTGACTTGCAAAACTTGCATTGCAAAATATCTTAGTGACCCCTTAACGTAAAGCAAGAGGAAGTTACAATGAGCTGATGTGGAACATCGTTTTTTGTGCCTTTTTTTTTTTTTTTTACAAGAGAGCCAGATGGAATAGGAATGCAATATTGAAGACGAAAGTGCTTGTGTAGTGTTTGTGTGTGTCAGTGAAATTGTTGATTTTGTACCTGAGGCACATTGCTAGTCACCCATTCCTCATTAGGCAGTATCTCATCCCACATGATGAGGCATCTGGCCAGCGTCTGGAGACACAAAACAAGCACCGAGATTCAGACATGGTACATGTTTGTACAAGATGATTCCAATTAAAACTTTAAAAGGAGATAGTGAACTGTTTTATGAAAAATCGTTACAGTTGAGGCCACAAGTTTACATGCACATCTGATGTTACCATACATTTCCTGTGTTAAGTCAATTAGAGTATCTACTTAATTACCATAAAAGGTCATTTCACAGACTTTCAGTGAGTCAAACGTTTACATATATGCATGATGCCATCTATTTTCTGAAATGCACCAGTCCCTTTTCCAGCAAAACACCCACACAACATGATACTGCCACCCCCATGCTTCACAGCTGGGATGGTGTTCTTCAGATTAAACGCCTCGCGCTTTTTTTGCCTCATACGTAGCGCTCACATTATCATCGTTATGGCCAGACAGTCCGATTTTTTTTGGAACCAGAGAACATGCCACCAGAAGACTGGTGATGACCTTCGCTTCAGTCTGGCTTTTTTTTTTTTTTTTTTTTAAGTTTTAGAGTAGGGCTTCTTCTTTTCCTGACAGCCTTTCAGGCCATGGCGATATAGGGCTCTCTCAGGATTTTCCCATTGTATCAAGGGCAAAAACACACTGGCTCTAAATACAGCCACAACTGCACTCCCCATTAACTCCTAATTGAAAAGTGTGGAGTTGTGAAAAACTGAGATTAAATATCTTTAGCCAAGGTGTATGTAAACTTTTGGCTTCAACTGTAGCTATATTTAGCTACATTTATTTACTAAAAGACAATTCCCTAAGCAAATAATGTAATTATTGTACTGCCACTGCAGTGTTGCAACTTTTAATAGAATTCTTTCGAAAATGTTGAGTTGTAACCCGATACGGAGACATACCACAAATGCGATACTGGATCAGACAATTGTAATATGTAATGGGAAGTGCTAAGGTACTCAAAGGTCACAGTAAACTTTAGAGGCATAATCTATCCATCACTCGTTCCCGCTCAATCGTTCTCTTCCTCTCACCCTCAGCAGCAGAAATTCAGGTTTGATGAAGTCCAGCAGGAACATGGTGTCTGGGGCTTTCAACCAATCAGCTATAGACCTGAAAGAGAGACAGAGAGAGGGAGAGAGAGAGAGAGAGACAGGTGACATCACACAATCACGGACTGTGAGACCATGGGAGTGTTTAAAAGGAATTGTTTTGAACTAGAGAGGAAAAAAAAAAACAAGCTAGAAAGGAAAAGAAAAAAGGAGCAAGAAAAAAAAAGACCCTTGCCTATTGTTGGTTTTTAGATAGATCATGGCAAGCGCCAAGGTGGCACCAGGGCAGGTCACATCCACATTGATTGTGTCACCTTCCTATAATTAATAATTAATAATTAATAGTTTTAGGGCATATCAGATTTCCCAAAGGTGACATCTAACACACTGACTTAATTCTGTCCTCAATAACATGTAGTAGTTTATATAATCTTTCTCTGTTTTCATTGAAACCTTAATCTGGTAGCTTGGAGATTTGTGCTTCTCTCTGTTAATGCCGGTGTGTGTGCGTCGGTGTCCTCCCACCATGTATTGGTAAAGCTGCTCCGGTACATTCAGGTCCGTCATGCCGATCAGGTTACTGCCATGCTACAGGTAGAGAGGCTTAGTCGGCATGGGAAAAACACAGCTTTCGTTCTCACACACAGATTGCACATATGCTCAAATAATGCTTGTTAATCTGTAACACAATGCTCTGATGAAATGGGAACCTTAGGCTTCATTTAATTAATTATAATTCTGGTTATTTAATAGTGTCCTTGTCTTTTGGGGGGAAGTTTAATAACTAATCTATTAGTGTGGATTATAAGACATAACTTAACTAACACTTTACTATTATGATTTGAGAACCACAGATTGTTGAAACCATGCAGAGTCTTTAAATTACTCCTAGAACAAAGCTTCAAAATCAACAATAGATGGTAAATGACCCAAAAAAGAAAAAAAGAGAGAGAGAGAGAGAGAGAGAGAGAGAGAGATAAGATCATAATGTATTCAAATACTGGCTCACAGTGGCATGCAAAAAATGATATGAAGCGTTTGGAATCTAAAAGGGAGTGTCTCCAGTATACAAAAACCACATGAGAGTTATTCTTGAAGTGAGAGAGATTTGGCTGTGTTAGCAGCTTGAATGATAACAAGCAGGAAGGATGTTGTCAGGTGACCGTGAAAATTGCTAATACACATAAGTGTGCTAATAAACTGGCATAGCAGGTGACTTCCAAGGAAATAAACGTCTGCGTGAAAGAAAACATTCTCAGCATAATTTGGCAGCACTCGCACACTCACCCCAAGGCAAACCATACCAAGTGCCAGGCCTGCTGCTAGAGAGTAGGACTCTCTGTCTGTGCAGTACTCCATTTCAGGGCCGGGAGGACGGCCTGTGTGGAGACACACACATACACACACACACAATTGTTAAGCATGCTCACGTCATGGGGGAACGACATTGATTATTTCACTGCTCATGATTTACCATTTTAAAAAAAATTTACGATTTAATTGTTCAAAACAGAAGACAGGAAGCAAGCATTTCCAGCTTGGAACTCAGCTGGATGGTGGCTTTTTATGTGACAAAACAATTACTTTACAAACTGGTTGTCCAACGTCCACATGGCTGACATTTTCATTGCTGATCTATTACCCTGCGAGTCCAGTCGAGAGCACATGACACGGGATGAAGGGCTCGACTTCATCTCATACTAAAGTACTCTGATGTGATTATAATATCTCAGTAAAAATGATATCGCACAAACTTACCGAGCATGCACACACACATGCGTGCCTCTCACAACCAACCTTTATACTGACCTTATTCTATCACTATCATCTACACTCCCACAAAAACACCTCTTGCGTCTAACCTTTAAACAGAGCTTACCTCTGGCCACCAACACACACACACATCCATATAACATTCATACACACTGATCTCATCCTGTACTGACCTATCTCTGCAAGCAGCACCTCTGCGTTGTGCCGGTGTCCAGTACCCTGGTACACCAGGCCGATGCCCACCACGGCAGCCACCTGCACGCTGTGTGGCACGTCCAGCTCGGTGGAAGTGGGAGGCAGCAGGGCGGGCACATGGATGCTCAGCAGGCGTGTGACCGACATGTCCATGGTTCCCAGCTTAGCTGCTGAAACACCCAACAAGAGCCCTATGCTCGTCATCTCATGGCCCTGAGGAACAAAGGGGGGGGTTTTTTTTTTCAAATCTCAAACATTGCAGGGCACGGCATAAAATCATGCAGATCAAGAACTTCAGTTACTGTTCACACTGAACATCAGAATGGGGACAAATGTGATCTCAGTGAGTTTAACCAGGCAGTGTTTCTCCAGTCTTCAACTGCCCAAATTTGGTGAGCCTGTGCTGCTGCACTAGAGTTTTTTTTTTTTTTTTTCTGGACTCATCAGAAATTAGTATCATTCAGTATAGAAATGATATAGCTAGAGAGAACCTCAGGACTAGGAGAGATATGCTTGTGTGTGATTTACAAAGCAAATTTCAAAGTTCAAAAGACAAGGACAAAAACAGACGGTTCATTCATTCATTCACTTTTCAAATGAATGTGTGTAAGAGCAGGATGTTTTTTCGCTGGCTTCTCGTAATTGAGTACTATGATATTCTAGAAAGCCCAGGCCTCCATTCTCGATGTGGTGAAGGGCCAGTGTAAATACGCAGTGTAAAGATGGAGCCATAGATTGTATATATGCATTGTAACCACCGAAAGTAGTGATAGAGCCTGGCCTGACTGGAAATGAGAAAGCTATGCAGCGTCATAGTGAAACTGTGCTTTAGGTTCGTCTTTCATGTGAGAAAAACAACAGGATGAGAGCAGAAGTCAGAAAAAGACAATTAGAGCGTGTAACTCCAAAACTGGAGAGAATTGCACCGAGACTAAGGAAAAACAGATTTAAATGTCAAATCATAAAAGCAATACAGCAAGCACAGCATGAAACCAAGAGGGGCCAGCTACGATCGTTTCAAGCTGAACAGGGAAGCAACCTCTCATCTCCTGTTTAAATGTCTTTTTACAATAGCTCTTAAATCTCTACTGAGCCTAAATCTGAAAAGAGAGAACTGAAATTAGTCATCCTGCTGAACTACAGCAATAATTTTCTTACTATATATATATATATATATATATATAGAGAGAGAGAGAGAGAGAAAATTATATGTAATTTATAATTTTTATAATCATAATTAATATAATTAAATTATATATATATAAAAATAAAAATTTGTCTATGATCCTAAAGGGTTGATCTTTTTCTTATGTGTAAGGAAAAAAACATTAAAAAAAAATAAATAAATAAATTTTGTCCAAAGACTAAAAAAAAAGTCTAATAATAATAAAAAGAAAATGTATATCAGGGTTTGGAATTAAAAAAAAAAAAAATTATGCCAGCTTACCTGTACAAGTCAATTTAGAACAATGTGGGAAATGGTGGAGATACACTCCGTGGTCACTTTATTAGGTACACCTACCTTGTATCTACTCTTACAGATTATGAGGTGAACCTACTACACTGCCCATCGGTTATTATAATACAGAGGTGGACAAATCGCTAGTCCAGGCACTCGGGTAAAGCAGATGTTTCATTCACGGCTGCCTGGCAGAGAAAACACCGCAGCTCATAACTGAAACGGTGTCCGAAAGGTTTCTGCCTTTTTGTCGAGCCTACAAATATAATCCAATTCGATCCGATTTTATTTGTATAGCACTTTTAACAATGGACATTGTTACAAAGCAGCTTTACAGAAAGACAGTAATACAGACTTTGACTGCAGAAAGTCGCCCCTCGCTATGATTCAAGTACTCGTTGGTTTTATAGCCTGTATTAATGCATATTATTATTAGCTCATCACATTCTTGAGTTAAACTACGGTAGCCTAATTAACCTTTCACTTGCTAGGTAATGAATTTATGACTTGTCTATGCGTTATGCACACTTTGTTAGCAGTGACACTAACATGGTAGTGGTAGTTGGTAGACTTGCACATGTGCCATGCCAGTACCACTGCTGGGGTGTGAATGTTCAGACCCCAAATATCTGGTTAGCAGTGGTCCTGCTGTGGTGAGTATTTACTGATGGACGGAGTAGAGGGGAGATGATAAATGTGCATAACAACGAATGTGCTACAGTCATTATCCTCTATTACGAAGTGCAAATATATAGTAAGTTTACCTAAAAAATAAAATAGCCAGTGAGTGTATGTAAACAAAGTTTTTCACTCCTTTTGCAGTGTTTTCTCATATTCTAACTGATTGATATTAAAGATATAAAACATTAGGGCTAAGAAGAAAATAAATAAAATTGTGGTCAAATAAGCAGTAACACAATGTTAATTGTGGTAATATTTCCTGTTACCATGCCTTATTTTCACTGTGAAATTCAACAAACATTCAATTTCAAGAACCCTATCCTAATTATTATAACCAATACACTTCAGTCATTCCAATAAAAATATCAGTTATAGATAAGCAATGGCAAGTCACCCTGTTCTGCCATGCACCTGCCTTAGTTAGACATTTAGTTAGACTCTTCAGTCATGTCACACTGCACCACCTAAATATAATTATTGACTAACAATGGTAACAATGACCATAATAAGAATAAAGTAATCAGAATGTTTGAATATTAGAAGATTTGAACCTCTGCTGGTGTTTTATAGTAATAACTGCTGCAGAGATCTGGAACCTAGAGTTGAAATCATACAATCTTTTCGCTTATAATTCGTTTACCTTAGTTAGATAGTCGTGGATGTTAAGCGTGGCAAGTTTGGTGAGGTGGCCATTAAGGCCGAGCGCCATTAGGAAGCCAGCATACTCGTTGGCTAGCTCGGTGCTCTTGGGTTTGTTGTAGGCGATCCAGGCCGATTCAACACGTGACGCCGGTGCAATCTTCAAGCCTGCTGCCACGCCGTTGTGAAAACTGGGCCAGCTTGCCATGTTGGGTGGCACATCAACATTGCCACTGTTCAGGTCCACGGTGGTGTTCCTGGGTGGAGCTCGCCCTGCCGGATGAAGTGAAGGGGAAAGTTTCACAAAACCTACTCCCAATGAACAAAATGATGGGAGAATCAGAACATTGAATTGGGAAAGATGTTTGCACATTTTCATTTTTTTAATCAATTTTTTTTATTTTAAAAATCCAAAAGAAAGAAAGAAACAGAATGTGAAGAAGACAGTGTATGCCATGTGGCAGTGTTCAAGAACAATGGAAGGAGGGAGGCACAAATATTCCAGTACCATACATTTCTTTGTCTTCCTTTTTTCAGTCTATGCTAACTTTTTTTTTTTTTTCACGTCCCCGATTTGATCACCTGCCAATTGCCACCTACCAGCCATCTCTCCCCTATCATATGACAGCTACCAAATGGTAGATTGAAGGATAACGTGCCTCTTCCGAGACACGTGAAGCCAGCCAAATGCATCCTTTTGAACTGCTACTCATGCTGCATCGCAGAGCGGTGTAAAACACTCGCAAAGAAAGCGCTATCAGCCCTCTTCCACGTACATAAACTCACAGATGACCAGGAGTCACTTGTGTCACTTTGCCTGACAAGGGAGCAGAGTAATGCCTGATTTGGATTTGGAATCTTCCATGATGTGCATTAAATATTGTGATAAATGTATAACTAAGCATCAGCACAGGCCTGAAAGATGCATCTTATTTGACCATTTTCTTCATACTAAAAATGGGAAAATTCTGACTCGAAAACCGAAGTTGTCTTTTCCCCCCTCTGTTGTTCTAGCACTACCTTATTCAACGTTTTGTTTAACCAGAAAATGAGTGCAGATGCCTGGTCTTGGAGAACTGTTCTCTAATTGTGTGGCTCTGTTAAACCACACGACAGAGGAAGAGGGTTATTATCTGTGGACATCAAAAAGCAGAAAGTGTGCCTGCTAAAGCACGATTTAAACTTGAGAGAGCATGAGAGCTCGGAATGCCCAGTATAGCAACTTTTCTGAACCTTTTATGGTCCAAGCTGCATAGAAAATACTGGAATAAATGTGTTTTGCCAGCCTTAAGTTTTTCACTGACTGCCTCATGTGACTTAACAGAAGGATCATACAAATGTTTTTCCATTCCACCAATTCCACTAGTTCTGCTGTATTAATACATGGAAAGAGCTTGTTGGTTTGTGGTTAGGCATACCAGTCAGGTTGAGCTTGGGCACGGGCAGGGGCTCAGTTGGCACTGGATGGTATGAAAACAGTGTGAAGAGGCCTCGACCCACAGGGAGAGCCATGGTGCGCTGGCACAGCTGGAGAAGCCTGACAACACACACACACGGGACAGCTGTACAGTGAAACTGCTTGTTTGGCAAGTGTAAAAGGGAGTGTAAGTAAAAGAAAGACAGAGATGGCTAAACAGTTGCTTATTGTTTATGTTCTAAACATGGCTCCAATATTGAGAACTGCTTACTACTCTACAGCACTGGAAGAAATATTAAGAAATATGTATATTTGCAAAAACTAATCTTGCATCCATTTTGGTCTGAGATACCAGGTTTAACAATTCAGATTCTGACTTGCATATTAGCAACATATACTGTATCTTCATTCCTGAGGCCATGGCCTTCAAATGACTGACATTTCAGTCATATCTGTTATCCAGTGTACTAGGTGTCTCTCCTGGTGTATCCCGTGATACAAGTAAAGTGGCTTTGTAAATTCTATAATGATGTAGAATCATGTATCATATACATTATCGTTATATTTACATGGAACGGTGGGTTCTCTTACTTGTTCTCCTTCTCCTCAATATACTCATGGTCGCTGACCTCTGGCAGGTGGGGGACATTGACCCGCACAGGTCTGGAGCTTTGGAGCAGACGTCGAACCTCCTGGACACGCAGGTCACGGCTCCAGATCAGCCCCGTCACCTCCGGATGAAGATCTGCCATACCATCCTCTTCCTCATCTGCCTCGCTCGTTATTGGAGATTCTAGTGGCTCATTTAGTGCTACCATCTTTTACACACACACACACACACACACATCAGCCAAATTAAAACTAAAACCACTGAGAGGTGATTGATTATCTCATTACAATGGCACCTGTCAAGGGGTGGGATATATTAGGCAGCAAGTGAACAATCAGTTCACGAAGTTGATGTGTTGAAAACAGGAAAAATGGGCAACCGTAAGGATCTGAGTGACTTTGACAAGGGCCAAATTGTGATGGCTAGATGACAGTGAGTGGTGAGCGAAGGCTAGCCCATCTGGTCCGATCCCACAGAAGAGCTGCTGAAAAAGCTATGGCTATGATAGAAAGGTGTCAGATCACACAGTGCATCGCAGCCGCAGACCGGTCAGAGTGTCCACGCTGACCCCTGTCCACCGCCAAAAGCACCTACAATGGCCACGTGAGCATCAGAATTGGACCATGGAGCAATGGAACAAGGTGGCCGGGTCTGAAGAATCATGTTTTCTTTTACGTCATGTGGATTGCCAGGTGGGTGTGTGTCACTTACTTGGGGAAGAGATGGCACCAGGATGCACTATGGGAAGAAGGCAAGCTGGTGGAGGCAGTGTGATGCTCTGGGCAATGTTCTGCTGGGAAACCCTGGGTTTCGGCATCCATGTGGATGTTACTTTGACACGTACCACCTACCTAAACATTGCTGCAGACCAAGTATCCCTCCTCATGGCAACGGTATTCCCTAATGGCAGTGCGTAATGGGTGAGAGTTTCAGTTCAGTTAGTGAATCAGACTCGAGTTGCATGTTGACTGACTTGCTACTTTGTGCAGACTGCAGTGGTAAAGCACAAAAAAAAAAACCAGTGGAGCGTAAAGCAGTGGTTTGAGCATCCCCTGAAGGAGAGTTGGAAAAACAGGTATCCTTGGTTACAGAAGATTAGAAAACAGAACATTTTTATGCAGTGGCGTTATTGCTGATTCCTTCTTCCATATATCCATTTTCTGTACCGCTTATCACCTGGGTTCCAACCCATCACAGGGCACAATCGCACACACCCATTGACACACTACGGACAATTTAGAGATGCCAATCCACCTACAACGCATGTCTTTGGACTGGGGGAGGAAACCCCCAAAGCTCCAGCCATGGAGGTATGATGCAAACATGCTAACCACTAAGCCACCGTGCCCCCCTGATCCCTTCCAATTTAATGAATTTTAAAAATAACTCTGGAATTTCCAGACTTTTTATTATCATCAGGCTACTGTTAGAATCTTTTAAATAAGAGTTAGGAAATAGCAGTGAAACACTTACACGCATATTTTGATTCTGGCACAAGTTTTACGTTTGGACGCCCTTCCTCATGCTACCCTCCCCAATTCCGGGCTTGGGACTGGCACTGAGAGCGCACTGGCTCGTGCAACCCTCCAGTGGCTGGGGTCGGTTCCCTGACCGAGACCATGCTGAGAGCGCTGCATGCTAGCCACTAGTCCACCAGGAAACCTAAATCTATGGCATTGGTTACAAAGCAAATTTTGTAAAAAAAAAAAAAAAAAAAAATGATTTGAACATATAGGGAGTTACAGCTCATTTCATCAGGGTAGAACGGCACCTCTCCATAGACTTGCACCAGTTTATGAGCAATCCTCACCCTTGCTAATGTGGCAGTCGTGTTGCCGTATGACAGTAAACAACAGCCAGTAATGCAGCATCTAGGGTTCATCTAGGGTTCATTATATTCTATATCTTTTAGATCAGGTTTATGAAAATAAAAAGCTGCCTGGGCCACATCAGTACTTTTGTGAGCCTTTGAAGTACAAAAAAAAACCTGAGGCTATTCATTTTTTAACATATTAGTATCGGTTCTACTGTTTACACCTTTAACAATATCTATTATACTGGTTAAAGTATACACTATTCACTAGTCACCGCTGTGAGAGTTTGACTAAAAAAAACAACAACAAAGAAATGCAAGCAGATGGTAAAAATACCAGTACATATGTAATATTTCAGATATTACATGTAGATAAAGCCAACTCTACAGTCAACTGCACTGTAAGATACACTGGAAAAGCACTTTTCCTTTTGTTTGAATTTATTCCTTAAATCACATCACTTTTTATGAAGTATAAATAATATAGTAAAAGAATTTACTAACTGTTTTAAGTATAGATTACGACTAGTCCACTTTTTTTTACATTACTGGTCAGCTAGTAAAAATAAACAACAGTGCAACTCAGAACAGATGTATCTGTAATACAGAAAATATATTACAGTAAGAAAGAGAAGAACTCACACTTGCTTGTACACTAAGAATATTCACGTCCTTAGCCTCTTAGCCTCATCTCTCGCCTTCGCGCTCAACCACCTTTTTTTTTTCTTTTTTCTTTAAAAACATATCTGAAAGGTCTCTACTCTGGGTGATGCATTTCAGGAATCATTCTAAAGCCCAACACCTGACGTGTTTCTGATTCATTTGTAGACTCGGGTCTGACTTGCATCAAATGTAGCAAAAAAAAAAAAAAAAAAAAAGTGCTAATGTTAACCAGCACTTCGGTCAGTGGACAGAACATGGGTGGTCGCCACGCTACAGGTCTGGTTTGAATACTAGATAGTGCGAAAATGTTGAATAGTAGGTACATTTGAATACTATGTTTTTGGAAATTCACGAGGACCAAACGAAACAAAGCAGTAGGCCCGGTTTGACTCGTGTGTTTTACATAGTTAAGTGCGACCCTGCCATCATGGGGAAAGTTGTCCTGGGCCAAAGTTCAATCAAAATATGTCGGTTTAAAAAAAAAACTAGATTTATCCCAAGCAAATTGGTTAACAGAGAACTTTAGTCTAGGTTTCTATAAAACGCATTAAAACATCCAGACATGTTGGGTAGATTCGTTATAGTGTTTTATCCATTCAGCCCAATATCTAGCAGAATTATATGCTTGCATATAGTTACATATAGTGTGTATAATTGTTACATATAGTATGTATAATTCTTGATATTTAATAGACAGTTGCCAGCCAGTTGGATGCACAACCACAATCACTGTGTCAAAGTTAAAAACAATGCCATCATCAGGACAGATAAAGGCGAACAAGGCAGGCATGTTGGCATTGCCTTTACCTTTGAAAGAGCTAAATAAATCAGCTGTGCACCTGAGTGAACCGTAGTGAACCTGAGTTACAATGTGCACGGCAGTGCTTTACCCAGAAATAATATTGCAGTGTTTCACTTATGTGCAATACAACACCTACAGCTAACAGTTTGAGTGTTAACAACAAGCGCATGACTAAAGACTTGACTCAGACTTGAAGCTCAGAGACTTGAGACTTGACTCGGCAAAAATGACTTGTGAACGTCTCTGGTATATAGTGCTCTGTGCACCCTGCTTAGTCACTACGTAGGTAAGCTGGAAGCTATTTTAGGTTGCTTACTGGTTTTCCTTTGGCCAGGGAGACCTTGTGAGCCTGCTTGGTTAAGTCCTGTCGTCCAATCAGAGCACAGACGTCTTCAGACCAATCGGAGCAGGGATGTTCTCTGCACTGGATGATGGCATCTCGGATTGGCAGCGCCACACCAAAAGGCACGGACTCCAGGTCCTTCAACATAAAGCCTGAAAACAAACGCATACAAAACCTTAGATAACTGCACCACTTACTTCACTACTTTATTAGCCTCATCTCAATTCCACGCAATGACGAGAAACGAGTGTGTGAACAGCTTGAAGCCTGTAGCAGGATATGAATTATATGTAATTATATTGTCTACACAGGCTATGCAAATAAAATACCAATACACTACATTTAGTAGTCGGGTTTTCAGAATCACAGTATGATATGATGGGGCGTTAACTATGAATGTCAAACATACCTTCAGAGGTCAACCACACCACCAGTTTCTCTGCGAGACAGCCTGTTGCAGCGCCCTGCTTTACACTGCTCTGTCTGCAAGCACACACACACACACACACACACACAAACACAAACACGAAACACACAGCCTGAAAATTAAAGGGCTTCTGATGCCAATTGCAGACATTCTGTACAATTATAGTCGTTACGATTGCACATTTTACCCTTTCTGAAAGATCATCTGATCATTACCTTCTAAGAGCAGGATCACTGAAACCTTTCTTTTGCCCTGAGAAAAAAAAATAAAAATAAAAAAAAAAAAAGATAGAATGGATCAAATGCCTTACATACACACAAGCAAAAGTGCTACGTACAGACGCAATCAATTATCGTTTGTGTTTAATTAACCTCGGTCTCATACAAGTAACCTTTGATCTCAGATATAAACACAAAGGAGAAATTTTTTATAAGGAATGGGGAAGTACACGTATACACACACACACACACACACACACACACACACACACACACACCAGAAGAGTGACAGCTCACCTGCAGAGAGCCTAGACAGGTACTTAGACACATTAGATGAAGCAGCTTTTTCATCTCCCACTACATATAGCGCATAGCTCTGCCAGAGAGACAGACAGAGACAGAGAAGGGGAGACAGATGGAGAGAAGAAAAAAAAAAAAAAAAAAAAAAAAAAAAAAAAAAAAAAAAAAAAAAAGAAAATGAACAAATGTGCAAATGACTGTCATTAACAGCGGGACAGCACCCGTGTGGTTTCGGTTTTCAGCTGCAATGACATTAAAAGTCATTCTGGTTATGTTAGCGAGAAATAGCATGTATGCACTGCTTCTAACCAAGACTGGAGTCATCGACCACATTACTGTATATACTAACCACAGAATAGAAGGGAATGCTACCTCTGAATGTCATATCGGGTAAAGAAGAGGAGAAACCTTGGCTTAAAATAAAACGACACCACAACAATTCCACTGGAAGGCCAGAGTGGAACATCAGAACATCTGTTCATTTTTTTTATTCATTTAAAAAAAAAAAAAAAAAAAAAAAAAAAAACAGACTGAGTGGTAGGGTCAGAGAGATTTAATGGACACTAATCCTTGGTCAGCCCAGTCAGAGGGTTGAATGGAGTTTATAGAGAGAGATACTGGGGTAAACATGGTCCGTAATTGCAAGGTGGCTTGTCAGCGCCTCTATGCGGTTGTGCGTCATCTCACTCGGCCTGATGGGTAGAGATGCCCACCCCCACCCCAGTGATTCATCCCTCCATTTCCATGGCTTAAATTACAGCAGAAAAACTTTAACAATGCAAACACACACCTCACATGTTTTTCACTTGACATATGCACAGTATATACACAGTATATGGCGCCCACACACACGCACACGAGAAGGACATCACTTTGCTTGCTCAGGAAGGAAGCGGCGTTAGTAAAATGTCATTATGATTAGCTAGGAGAACTGTATCGTCTAAATTCTTGACATTTCCACAGAACATGGCGTCTGAATATAGTGGCATGTGACCAGGTTAGAGTTCTGTCAAAGCAATGACCTTCATTAGTATGTGTCTGATCTGTTTGGACATTATTATATCCATAACCTTAGCACTATAAGAAAAGTTTACACCGGAGATATGAACATTATTTTCGAATACAGCTCTGTAGAAGCTCCTCCATTAGAAAATGTTGGATGTTTTAATCCTGTTGGCCTGAACTGAACAATTTACAATGAGATGCTAAACATATTTATCATTTTCATCAATTTTGTGAGACCTGTATGAATGTTTATGCTTTTAGGGTGAGCTCTTGAAGAAGAAATCTATGGAATTTACCAACACAATCAGTTTGGTCCTTTCACAAATGCCAGGCAGGTAGGGGAATGGAGGCACTTCCTGTCCCCTTAGACAGCTGCTGAGCCACGCAAATACACAGGGCACTTCACCAGTCAGGTACACTGGCCAGCTCATCGACTCCATCTGAGCTTTAGAGACACAGACACACACACACACACACACACACACACACAGAGCGTTCATTTAAACATTAATGACTGCAGCACTTTCCCAATCCTCAAGACTGCAACACAGAGAATAACCCAACTTGGCTGTTTGATTCATTGTTAACTTGCCTTTGGCTGCTAATGAGGGGACCCCAAGCCATTGATCAGGTACTTACCCTGATCTATCTTGCAGGTTTCCTTGAAGCTTTTGATGAATGAGGGGTAATCACGCCAGTACAGATCAATGTATTCCTCCTGCTGCAGGTCCCTAATGAGATGAGGAGGGCAGGGGGATTAGTGGAAGCAGCTGTCTGATCAGACTGTTCAAGCGGGTCAGATGATCAATATGTAGACTGATTATGAAACCATAGTTAGTTGGAGCACGTAGTAGGTTTTATTACAAGGACAATGGCAACACGCCAGGATAGTAGAGCATAATGATGAGGAATTCTGATTCTATAGAATCTTTGGTTGATATTGCTTTATGTATCTTCTAAAAGGCTCAGAAATCTTTTTGAACATCACTTTTCATTATCAAAACCTATTTACTAGCTCAAAAATTTTTTCTTACACTCAAAAATATTTTGCCTTCGTACTGATTCTACACTTTTCAACAACCCAGGAAAAGCTACAGCAATAGGCAAGTGATTACTGAAATCCTTTAACACTTTAATAAACATGCATATCGAAAAATGTGTGTGTCCTTAATAAAGCAGGGTTCTTGGGACAAAAGCACTAAATGGGTAAGAGGGGGGCTTCCAGCCCACACACAGTTGGAACACTAGAACTTACAATAGGACCCACTCAAGCTTGTGTTTATGTTGGACACAAAAGCAAATCAAGCTCTTGACATTTTTTTTCGTAACAATTAGGCAAGATCTCTCATCTGACCATCCACCCTTAACTGAATTGGCAAAGCGTTTTATTCACCCCACCATTTTTTTTCATTAACTCCTCTTACTGTTATGAAAAGTACGGAATATTCAATATTTACTGCGACGCAAGTTACTGTACCTGGCCATCTGTTGCAGGAGGCCCACGAGGGCACGGGCACCGCTACGCTGGAGCTCGTCCAGTTTTAGGTCCTCATACAGCAGATGGAGCACATAGAAAAGTGCTGGGATGTGGGTAAAGAGCAGAGCTGAGGGCTCCAGCTCTGCTGCTGGCCCGCTCTCATCCATGCTACCAGCAGACACTTTTGCATCCAGGCCAGACATGCCTGGGGCTGGATACACGGACACCTGGCAGTGGTAGTCTGAGGTACAGAGGTATGTCCAGTCCTTGATGGAGCCAAAAACAATGAATGTTAAAGTGAAAATCTTTAAGTGTAAAACGTGACAGTGATTGCCTGCTATAGGCTCTGTGTTACAGTAACTCAAAATAGTACCTCGCTCACTAACTCTGCAGAAATGTACAGTTTAAACTTCAGTTTTCAGTTTTTCCAAAAGCAGGCGTTTCAACTTAATCAATCAGATCATCAGTTTGGATTAAATTGTATCTTATTTTAACTAGTATTAAACTATCAAAGTTCTAGCATATCAGATATCAGCAAGCACTGTTTTTTTTTCCCGAACTCTTACTTCATCTGAGCCTGTGTCTGCCGGACGTGCCTTCTTAGGAGCAATTACCGGTGAGAGGGGCACTTCAAAATGGAGCTGTGGAGGAAGAGACTCGTGAGTCAACATCAAGGATTAGTGACCTCCGTGCACTTCTTGCAGTACACATCGTTACAACATTACTATGAAGCAATTACACTAATAATAGTAGCCATCTCATATATCCTTAACGCACATACACAAACATTACTGACATTTCGTGTCCATGAGAGACGTTCCGTGTTGTAGCCCAATAGAGTCATCAAGCATGTGACAAACAGATTCCACTCCTGATGCATGCTGGGACCTCCGGGAGCATTGTAGATATTGTACCACTTTACCAGCACCTTCATGGCCGTGTCTTTGGGCAGAATGAACCGAATGGCTTGTAGGCATCGTTTCACTGAAAACACACTGGGCATTAGTGATTTAATAAACCTAGACACAAATGAGAGTAGATTAGTCACTACTTCATTCCTGATTAAATTCCCTCAAACACGGTCAAGTAACATTAAAACCACTGATAGGTGAAGTGAATAACACTGATTGTTGTAGAGAGTGTAGACTCTCAGCTTTAATTCACAGGGTCTTTTAACAAAAATATTGCATTAACCATTTAGGAATTACGGTTCCACCAATTTCTCAGTCAAAAAGTAATTGGACAATTGACTGATAAGCAGTTTGATAATGTTTTCTCATTATTTATTGACAAATTAAGGAGATGCAAGGTCTAGAGTTGAAGTCCAAGTGTTGAATTCGCATTTGGTAGCTGTTCATGGGAACTCTCAACATGTGGTCCAAAGAGGTGTCAATGCAAGTGAAGGAGGCCATCATTAGGCTGAAAAAAACAAAACAGACTGCATTGGACGTCACTGACTGCACGGGATTTGCATCCAAGTATTAAAAATGGCCCCAATATTTATGATCGGTAGTTTGTCCAATTACTTCTGAGCCAAACGGTTAATGCAATATTTTTGTTAAAGCCCTTGAATTAAAGCTGAAGGTCTACACTTGAATCACTTGAATCTTGATTGCTTGATTCCAAAAATATACATACATATACATGTAATTCAAGCTTCAATTCTAAATAAAAATGAGCGGGTGAAAGGTTTAACTAGAGCAGGTTCCAATCAGAGGAGGCAGCAGATTGAAAAGAAAGCAGCTGAGGTATGATGAAAAGAACAAAGGAAACATGCCGTGCAAGATTTGAGTAGGTGGAGAAAAACAGAGGGGGGGAATGATAATGAAAATGGATGAAATAGATGAGAGCAGGATGGAGGGCCTCTGCCAATAGGGGATTTAGAGGGGACTGTTTGGTGAACACAACAGGCAGTGAGGAGCATGAGAGGAGGCCCATTGGATCCATGCTGAAGGTAGGAGTGCAAAAGGATTAATTGCAACAGCAGGAAGTATGAAAGATTTACCCGATAAAATATGAAAATCTGCATTCTATATTGTGGGTTAAAGCTGTGTGCATGTACATTATTCATCATAAATAATCATAAAAATGGAAATAGTCTGTAGGCTAAACAAAAGTTTGGATAATTCTGAAAGTAAAATGGAAAACAATGAAAGCACATATTCATTATTTAACAGCCTACATGAAAAAAAAATTGCATTAAATTCAACGTTCAAACATGGTGAATACAACACAACGCGTTATCTATGCATAAGAAGCAATTAGGCTCCTAATGAATCCGCCAGTATCTTAATTGGCAAACAAACTCCAAAAGGTCAAAACAAAACTGGTCAAAATGTCACTTTATTAGAAGTAGGGAGTCCTTTCAACTAAAACCAAATGCCCAATTAAAGGAGGACAGACAGGTCACAATATGCCATAATTTTTGAGGAAGAAAATGTGAAGAGATCAGGTCATAACAAAAAGCCAATTAGTGAAAGCATATATGAGACAACTGCACACTACGCTATAACAGACAACATGACTGGACAGCCATGTGGGGCTATTTGTGGGGTGTTTTTTAATTCTCTAGGAATTACACAATATGCATCACGGGCATCAGCACGACAGCCTTTAAAAAAATCTGAGAAATATACTATACTTGTGAGGGAATCGGTGATGATACGCACTGATGTGATGGAGCACAAAATGAAGGACCAGGCATACAATCTAATACATAATCGAGTGCCTGTGACACGAGTGTGTGCATGTGCGTTTGTGCTCTAACCCAGCTCCGATGTAGCCACTTCAGGAATGGTGATCCTCAGCATGGAGCCATTGCTCAGTTCCTGAAACAGAAAAAGGCAAAAGAGGACAAATTATAAATCATATAGAACAACAGGTGACAGAAAGATCAATGAAAACAATCCAGTAACAACCCAAAGGACCTAAAGCTATGTAATAAGAGCTTTTATAAAAACCCATTCAAATGGCATGTCGGCCAAAATCCAATAAAGATGGCTGTGACAGGTCTAAAAGTAAATACTCGTGGCAGTGAAACATGCTTCGGCAGTGCTGACAAATTCAGGACAGAGTTAAATGAATTATGTCAACATCATGACAGATTCCTTGTGCTCCAGGCTGAGCATGCACACTTTTGCACAATTTTGCTTCTATAATGTCAGTGTGGACATCCTAAACCAAGAGTAGGTATCAGCTTTGGGGAAGAATCTCATTTAGGAACACATGGTGCTAGAATTTCTAGAGTCTTGACAATGCCACAGTCATCCATGGCCCTGGGGTAGGAAGCACGGCATTCCTCTCAGCATTGGACTGACAATTGCCAATTGTGGTGATCTGTGTACTGGTGTGTCTGGAAGAGGGCAGTCCGCATCACGGTTCAAGCTCACAATGATATGGCATGATCAGCAGTTTGAAAAGATGTAGTGGCTTCATGCCTCCGAGGAAGCATCTGGCCCTCCCTGGCCTAAACTGTGATCATTTACAAGTCATAAAAAACAGAAAATAAATGAAAAACAAATGACATGATATGTCTGAGCCTGTGCTTTCAGCAATAGACATGACCCCCTGAAAGGGCAAACACTTTAAACACAGGTTTCGGTATCACACATCAGCATGGAGGGCAGCAGGTAGAGTCGGTGCCTCACAGCTGCAGGGTCTCAGGTTAGATCTTCAGGCTCCAGTTCCTGTTGTTTGGAGTTTCTCATGAGGTTTATGCAAGTCTCCGGTTTCCTCTCATTTTCCAAAAACATGCCAGTAGGTGCAATGTGTACTCTAATGATATGAATGAGCGTGTGTGTGTGCGTGTGTGTGTGTGTGTGTGTGTGTGTGTGTGTGTGTGATGCCCTGCAATGGATGGCAACTCGTCCAGAGGATATTTCTGTCTTGCACCGTGTGTCCATAGAATAAGCTCCAATCTTGTCCCATTTCTTATTATAGAATTGCTTTACTTCATATACTGTACTTTGATGGCCTTTTCTGTAGGAGCTTTAGGTTCATCACATTGCTATTGGATTAAAGTGTAGACAAAGAGCACAAACTCTACACTATATGGCCTACAGTATGTGGACACCTGATCACTCAACATCCCATTCCAATACCAAGGACATTAATACTGAGTTGTTTCCCCCTTTGCTGCTTTAACAGCCTCTACTCATCTGAGAAGGTTTGCACTTGATTTTGCAGCATGGCTGTAGGGATTTGTGCCCATTCAGTCACAAGAACAGAAGAAGACCTTCTGCATGAATTTGGCATCCCAAAGGTGTTCGGTGGGGATGGGATCAGGGCTCTGCGCAGGCCATTCGAGTTCTTCCACTCCAACCTTGGCCAACCATGTCTTCATGGAAGCTGCTTTGTGCATAGGGGCATTGTCATGCTGGAACAGATTTAGGCCCCTTAGTTCCACTGGAAAGAAATCTTAATGCTACAGGTTACAAAGACATTCTATTCAAGTGTGTGTTTCCAACTTTGTAGCAAGGCTCACATATGGGTGTTACGGTCAGGTGTCCACATACTTTCGTATCTAGTGTACACCATATAGTGTACACAGGCAGTGCATGAACAGCCTTTGTACATTAATGATACTTATGGATGACCATAAAACGCTTTTCTACGCCACTACAGGTTACACAATCAAGACATTTTTGTAAATTAGTATTTTAAAAACTGACACATGGCCTCACGTTTTACGTGCCTCTAACACAGCTGGTATGGATTGAACCACTTGGAAGCATAAGTGCTCACATATGTAGAAAAAAAATGCTTCAGAGATTCAGGCTTTGAGATTTAAGGGATTCAAAAGGGTACACAAAATTTTAGAGCACCGATGCTTATTATATTATAAAGTCCTTTCATCTGCCTATGCTTCTATTACAATGTATCACTAGTTACTGCAATAAATTGATATTTATTGCATCTGTTCTGTACAGTCTGGTTTTTTATTGCCATTGCAGCACACTGAAAGAGAGAGGATATGAATTGGTGATTCTCACATGTGACAGCGTAAATGCTCAGCTCTCAATCTGGTTTTTGGAAAGGTTATCTGGTCCCCTGGCTCAACACTGGCCTTCCATCAGTGAAACAGAAGTGTGTGTGTGTGTGTGTGTGTGTGCGTGAGTGAGTACTGATTGCTGGCTGACCAGTGTGAGACGGTTGCTGACTGGGTCTCGCAGGGCCTGGATATGTGGTGTTGCCTGCTGGAACGGAGAATCCTCTAGCCATGATGACTCATGATGCTGCACTGTTCTCATCTCTGACACAGGGGAAGGCATGTCGGACTAAAGGCCGTGGGAAGAGATGGGAGGTGTGGGAGGTTTGGATAAAAACATGACACTTTACATTACAGTTCTAAGGCATCGGACACAACTGTGACAGTGTTACAGAAATGGAAAAGCATAGTCGGAAAAGGCACAGTGAATGTGATTAGTGCAATGTAAAGTTATCCTTCATATTAAGTGGGAGAATTGATTCAATTTGCTCGAAAGCTCCTTTCCTGCCAGCTTATCCTGAGGATTTTTTCTTTCTGTTTTGTGTTTGCTATTTTTATCAATATAATATAATCTCTGACTTCTTCTAGGTTAAGAAAGGAGCAAAGTTTTTTTTTTTTTCCCACTTTCATTGCTTAGACAGCCTCTGATTAATGAAGGTGCATTTTGTTTGAAAAGTAACTCTGAATTTAAACGGATCGTTCTATCGATCCAAACCTCAGACCTATGGAGAGAACGTTAATTGCATTTATCGTTGTACTAATAAATATCTGCATGTCAGGAGTTTTCATGCTTCTCTCACTCAATTAATGATACAAATGACTCTTATTAAATGTTAATAAGACTGTTTTCCCTCCAAAAAGATCCCTGCTGCGTACCTCCTCTAGCCTGCTCATGTGCTGGGCGGTTGCTTTTGCCGGAGTGCTCACGTTCTCCAGGGGGGCGTTTAAGTGCGGCAGGGGGTTTGGCATACCGAAGGTTGGTGACAGAAGACCAGGGACAAACACTTTGCTCACCTACGAAGAAAAGAGACAACTTCTTGTGAGCTTCGTCTATGGCCAGCCTCAGCTATGAAATCAGCCCTCTCAGCTGTAGAAGGACAACATGTTTACAATACAAGCCTGTCATTTTCTGCGGAATAATTAGATAATCGCAGAGTCATGACAGGGTACACAATCACTTTCAGGCTCTAAACCCATAAAAGCGTATAAACACGGCCATAATTGTCAAACTCGTGACATCTGCGACTTGCCAAGTTCTAGCTCTAAAGAAACACTGAATGATTTAATGCCAGACGCAAAGCAGCAGAAGAAAAAAAAATCTTCTAAATTACAGAAGACCTTAAAAACTGCATGCAGAGTATTACAAACCCTTAGAGCAATCTTCAAAAGATGTATTTTTTTTTTTTTGACAATATTAAACTTCTTTGATAGGCAGTTGGTTCGGGACATTTAAGCAACAAGCCTAAAGCAAAACTATAGTACTTTCCTTCCGGTTTAAAAGCAACAGACACCACTGCTGAATAATCATTATGATGTAGACACATTATGACATTTAATCTGAGGATAAAAAAAAAAGGTTTCATTTAATCATCTTTTTTTGGGTGTGAATATATATATATTTTTTTGATGCAGTGCAGAAATATGTATGTCTAATCATTCAAAAAGAAAAGTGAAGTTACATGGCAAATTTGTAAGGCTCTTTAGAAATTAAATGCATAAAAAGAAATAATAATACAGTTCATGACATAAGTACTGGACAGGGGATAGGGATAAGCTCGAGGACTTTGCATATAATATAACAGATAAACTGCATTTTAAAAAAATATATTATATCAGCAAGTAATAAATACGGCTGAGCCGTACTGGAAGTGAATAGCGCAGAGGTTTTTAGGAAGTGAACAGCGCAGACGAATGGCGCTTCAGCGTCTAGCTGTGGTCACTTTAGGAGCTAAAGATAATCTGTTTGCAGCACTGACACAAAAAGCCCAGCTGGTTTTTATCTTGCAAGAGTAAGTTAGCTAGTTACGGCACATGTGCATCGTCTGTGAGAATGCCCTGTTGTGTGGCTGTGGTGTCTTTCTGTAGGAGGTAGTGATAAGAGAACAGCGTCACTATAAACGAGACTAGTATTCATGCAAGTCAGAGACTCCGGCTTTCTTGCTGGAAGATTGTGTTGTGCTTCATTCGGTGTGGTGCTTAAATAAAGATTACTTAGCAGTTTCTGTACCAGTAATTGGGGACTGTTATCTAGATTTGACTACTACGGTTATGACTACAACACATGTACACGCCTCACTCATTTCGATTTAGAGTGTGCTGTCATATTCAAATAAGCAGCGATGTCAAATGCCATATTAAAATAACAGGTTTGTTGATGTAAAACTTACTTCTGAACTGATTATGGTCGCAGACAAAGAAGACTATTTATAATTACAGACGTCTACAGACACTCGTTCGCTCTGGAGCATAGGATCCATTTGAATGAATGTGTTTTTTTTTTGTTTTTTTTAAATTTAGACAGGTTTTTGGATAGACTTCATTAAGTACACTGACAGAAAGTTAGACGGCACGAATATAAGCTCACCCGTGTGACTCCTGTGTATAACACCAAGCTGCCATTGGTCTCTAATACCAGCAAAGCATCTATGTCCTATAAAAACAAGAATGAAAGTTCACACACAGAAACTAAGAATTAGGGATGATGACTGTATGAAAAATAGCATCACAATTCAATCAGTGTTTTAACATATTCAATATATAATCATGATATTTAGGTTTGCTAATAAAATACTAGTATCACAAAAGACTGATGGTTCTTTTATTTAAAAAAAAAAAAAACCTGGGGGGAAAAAAAAAAAGGTTTTTATTGCAATTTCACACAATATCAGATGTTATAGCAATATACTGCCCTGTTGTCTAAGACTTATTGCCATGAGAACTGCACAGTTTTAACACTTCTAGATTATGGATTTATATCTCTAACAGCTTGTCATGAGCTTTATAAGTGTCATTTCTGTATAAATCTTTGATGTAAAAGGGAACCTACCGAACGCTGCGTGTTGTGAACACTGACCCTGATTCTACAGACAACTAAACATACTGTATATTTTATATGATTATCATACAAACATCATATCATATAAATCATTTCAACACTTTCACATTCACATTTTTTTGTCTCAGTTTGTGCACCTCAGGCTCATTTCCTTACCTCCAAAGGTGCAGCATCTTTGGCAGGAATGGACGTAACTGACGCGAAGATGAGTTGGGAAGTCTCATTGCTTTCAAGAAACTTGACACATCTGGAAGAACCACAGGAGAGTGGCCAAGAAAGTGGCGTCAAAGCTCATCAGAAACACTGCACGGTCTAGCCAAAAAGCAGGCACGCGTGGAAAGCACGTGTATTTTTAATAACTAAAAGCAAAAAACGAGAAGGTAAACCTGAGCTGCTGGTGGGATTCAACCAGGAAGCACAGGTACCTGTTCTCACACAGGTCAGAAGTAATGAACACTTTGGATGCCTGGCAGCTCTTCTCCCTAAGCAAACATATAAATAAATTAGAGTACATCATGATTTCATTTATACTGAGCTTTTCGAGCATAAGGGCGCTTTAAAAATCCTTGACAGAAACCACAAATAACTTGTTCGCAACAAAATACGACCAAGATAATTAGGACAAACAAAAACGACAAACAGGTCTGAATACGTGAATCAGAATTATCAGTTGTGATAGAATAAGTAGAAATAAAGGGACACAATAAAGGACAAAGGCCAGGAGCAACCACACAGCAACGGGCACGTGAATTGGAACGGGAGTGCATGAACAGAGGTGTTTTTAGTTCAGCTTTAAGATCTGGAATAGCGGCGAGATCACCAAGACTTTGAGGGAAATCATTCCAAAGGTAGGCTGATATAACGCTAAACATCCCGCTACCTACTGAGGCCAATGTAAAACAAGGATATAATGCTGCATGAATAAAGCCAGAAATGTACCGTAGTGCAAGACCACACATGGCCTTGAAGGTTATTATAAGAACTCTGTACTAAATCCAGAAAGGGACATGTAACCGGTGCGGTTTATATAGGAGTGTGTGAGATGTGGTTTTTTTTTTTTTGAATTGTAATTTAGTGTGTTTAGAAGAAGTTTAGAAAGAAGAGCACTGAAACGACTTAGAGTAGCCAAGGCAAGAACTGATGAAGGTATGAACTAGTGCTCAGCATCTTTGCTGTTTAATATTGGGAAGAGTCTAGCAATATCGCAAAGGTGTAGGAAGGTAGTCTTTGTAAGTGAGCTAATATGAGAATCAAAATGAAGTGATGAGTCAGAAACAATTACACTGATATTACAGACAGATTTAGGGTTTAACCTGGACAGAACTTTTGTTTTGTCAATACTGAGTAAAACTGGAGCTCGTGACATCGCGGATACAGATGGTAAGAATGAGGATGGAGGAGGAGGAGGAATAGCAGGGCTAGAACTAATGTAGCTCTGAGTGACATCTGCATAACAGCGAAAAAACGAGGCCACGACAGCCAGTGATGTGACCAAGGGGCAAACTGTAAATTATGAAAGGAAGAGGCTCAAGTACTGAGAAACACCTTGAGTGATCTGAACGGTTACCTGTTTACCTTAGCACATAGATTCAGTGGTTACGTTTCTTGCTATCACCTCATCTCTAATAAGGTTCAGGAGGTTTGATCCTATTTTGAGAGATCATTGAGGTCATATGTAATGGTCTGTTTTTAAATGATAGAAAATATGAACTTGATGCTGGTTTAGCAAATTTGACCCGGTTTACAACTTCGAATCTGAGTAAGAGTTCAACCATTTTATAAAAGTCATTACCTTGAGAGTGAAATTATTTGGTTAGGGAAATCCAACAACACTTTATCAAGGAGAAACTCTGCTTTTTCTTTAGAAAGAAGGGGTTGTGACTAACCTGTAGGAACTAGTGGTCTCTGTCCACAGCTGCTCAATGCAGAGGTCAGGCAGGATGGGCTCCATCTCAGGCATCAGGGCTGTTTCATTCAGGGTACTGTTGGGGGATGCCAGCAGGCTGTGTCCACGGGCTGACGGCGAATGGCACGACACGTTGAAGCGCTGCGCTCCCGTAAAAGAAGGTGCCGCCATGCCAGGGGAGTGGGCTCGGCTAATTATTAAGCACACACAGCAATGAAAAACACTCATGTCGGAAACGCTGTTGCAACTCCAATACGCCGGGTTATAGGATATATTGCCTTCCTATAAGAAATACTGTCTTCCTGTAAGATTTATAATTAGGGATCATGAACACAACACATATGCTAATACATATAGGTTTTTCACAACTTATAGAATGTAGGTATTAGTCAGTAAGAGGATGTCAGTGTTGAGTATCTTAACAAAAGTGGAAATTGAGAAATAAAGTGGAAATACACCAGTAACAGTGCGGAGGTGTTTAAATGAGCTGTGAGATGTCTGGCGAGTGCACAGCCTGTCTGACCTGAGAGCGGCCATGTTGGAGATATTGGGAGAGTGTGCACGGGAGTGCAGTGCGGGTGAGGAGGGCACACGGCTCTGGTTGTGCAGGGCGTGGCAGTGCAGGGGCGAGCTGGGGGAGTCTAGCCGGCTCACACTCCTCAGGTGGGCGCCAAGGAAAGTGGGTGCGGCTGTGGGGGTCTGACTCGGCCCATCCTGACTGGGACACTTCAGAACTGTTGACTGCTCCTGCAGGGTAAAACTTCAGCTGTGATTTATACACATAGTCATCACTTATATAGGATTGTTAAGAAAATATATTATCTAATGAACATGACAAGGGTTAAGGGGAACATCATAGCTGGATCACTATTACCTCTGGTGTGACTTTGCGCAGAGCCCAGATAGTATGACTGCACTGCACTGTGTCATAGGTCATGATGATGGAGGGTTCGCCACAGGAGAACACCACTCGAAGTGCGCTGTCGGATACATACTGCAGCCGCTGCGTCTCGAACAGCCCTGCCACAGCCAGACAAACGGGTTAAACTCTAGATAACACTGCCTCCATTACACAATCCCCGCCGAAAGTATTGGAACGGCAAGGCCAATTCTTTTGTTTTCGGTATACACAGAAAACATTTGGGTTTGAGATCAAAACATGAACATGAGACGCCTGATCAGAATTTCAGCTTTCATTTCCTGATATTACGTCTAGACGTGTTAAACAACCTAGAACATGGCACGTTTGTCGGCAGACCACCCAATTTGTAGGTGATCAAAAATATTGGAACGTGTTCGGCAGAGACTGTAGCTCATAAGAGGAGAAACAGACCGCCTCTCACCTGTAGACTTGCAGACAACAGGGGCTATTTCATCCAGAGGGTGGAGCATGCTAAAGAGGGTGGGAAGAGGCTCCCTGACCAGGAAAAGAAAAAAAAAACAAACAAACAAACAGAAAAAAGAAACACCACCACAAATTAACTCATATGCACCTTAACTCAGCTTAACTCAATTAAATGTACAGATGTTAGATAAAACAACAGGGCTGCTAAGAAAAACTAAGAAATAAGTACCTTGATGGGCTCAATGGAGCATCAGACGTGATATTTTTGCGCTCAAAAAGCAATCCATACTTAGTGGGCCACAAAAAGGAGACCTAAATTGCATATATAAAGGCACGATCAAACTTCATTCAAATGGTAACATTTGTACATAATAAGTTATCATCCTAATGCTTAAAAAATTAGTTTACTTGTATTAGTGACAGAATATGCAACATTGCTGAGAAATATAATTTTTTAATAACTACTAGTGGACTCACACCTTTGGAATACTGACTGAAGTTCTAAATTATTAAATATATACACTAACTATAAGGAATAATTCATGTTTGTCCAGTATGCACAGAATTATGAATGAAGTAAAAGAAAAAACACTTTTCCTGCTACTAAATCTCACCTGAGGGAATTAAACTGAGCAAAAGCACACTTAAGTCAAACAGTTAGCATGCGACAAGCAAAACAAAACCTAATAATATGGTAAAAATCCTACATAGGACTAACAAGAAAGTCCTCTGCAATGTTGTATTGCACTTTCAAAATATTGTCAATATATTATAAGCCCATTACAGTGACATATGTACATACTGAGATAAATAAATAATTCGCATGTTTCTGAACATTATTTGGCATAAAATACTGATATATATATATATATATATATATATATATATATATATATATATATATATATATATATATATATATATATATATAGCACGAATATGATGATGGTACAGTACACCTTGAGCACTTTACCTGAAACGGCAGTGGGGAGATGAAGTCCTTCCCACTCACGGAGTGTACGTTCACACATGTGCTTTGAACTATACAGACACTCTGCTCAACTGTGTCCTTTTCTGAGGTTCAGATATAGAGAACAGCTCAATTTTAGCAACATATATATATATATAAAAAAAAAAAAGGGATCACAATTACAGGCACAGGAAGAGAACATACGTAGTCACTCTAGCCAACAATGCAAAAGGGGGCTTACCCTCTTTCCGGGATTGAGGAACAATGAAATTACACCACAGGGCCTATATAAGGGTTAGTAAAATAGAAAGAAATAAGCTTCAGTATTTTACTTAAGGTACATAAATACCTTAAAGAGCAATTCCAGTGGCCTATTTTGCCATTGCCATGGTCCTGTGTCTATATCACTGCTGTAACACTGGTGAAGGTGGGCGAACGCACAGAATGACATCCTATGCTACTTATTAGCCGGGAGAAACTACATAGTGATGTGTGTTTGGGTCGTTTTCACAACTCGAAATTCTCGACGGACAAAATGAAGGCGTCCGTTAATTCCAGAGAGCTGATCACGACTCTATAAAGCATCTTGTTCTTACGCCATCAACAAAATATAAACGGCAGAAAGTCTTTGGCGGTTCTATAACACCGGCTGTGTTGTCTCGCGCACGTCTTTGCTTTTGCGCCGCGTGTGCTCAGAAGAACTGCAAAAGAAACTACATTTCAAAAGTTTATTAAAACATTACGACTGGCGCCACTTTAATGCTCGATTTTAAACATGACGGGGGAACGTGGCTTGCCGCACACGAAGATTATTTCTTCGAGCTCATAAACTTTATTCGGTCGTATACAGTGGTAATGCATGTTTATAACGATCTGACCTTTTTATACAGGCAATTTGCACAATACGCTTACGTCGTAATAGCACCGAAATGGAGTTCTGTTGCACCGCGTTCGAGAAGACAACAAAATGCAATCTTTAGATTTTCTTGGCATCCTCTTGGTTTCATCTGACTGCTGAAGCCATGGTCTGCCAAGAGCTTACAAAGCATGTACGGGACCTCCTCCTCGAAAGATATCGTTTAGGAGAAGAATCTCCAAACATTAGACAGACCAAGGAACACAGTGAAAGCCACCAAAGGGCCTGAAATTGCGGCACCACAGTGTCATTACCAAGAACAGGACGTCCCTCCAAAATTGCTAAAAGGACGAGGAGAAAACTTATCAGGGAGGCTGTCGAGAGACCAACTGCAAACATTAAAGGAGCTGAGGGCAGGAATATCTAGTATCTGATTGGTCACTTCCTGCATGTGACAACTATCTCTCATATTCTTCACATGTTTGGACTATGGGGTAAGGGTGGCTAGATGGCAGCCCTTACTCATGATAACAAAAAAAAAAAAAAAAAATCCATGCTTGCCTACATTTTGGGACACCATGTGGCAAAAATGTGTTATGATCTGATCGGACTTTTTTGGGCATAATTCTAAAAAGATATGTTTGTTGCAAAAACAAGACAGCTTATCGGCCAAAGAACACCATACCCATGGAGAAGCATGGTGGTGGCAGCATCAAGCTATGGGGCTGCTTCTCTTCAGCTGGGACTGGGGCTCTATTCAAGATAGAGGGAATCATGGTCAGCTCCAAATACCATTCTATTTTGGCACAGAATCTGCAGACCACAAACAGCTGAAGATGGAGAGAAATCTCCTCTTCTCCAGTAAGATAACGACCCAAAGCACAAATCCAATTCAGCAAAAGGATGGTTTCAGAAGAACACGTTGATCTTTTTGGAATGGCCCACGTGATCCCTTAGCAATTTGACAGATCTGGAGCATTTTTAGCAAGGGGTGTGTTTTTATATTCACTGTATTAAGAAAGACAAATACATCAGCTGCCTTTGAGGTTTTTCACTACCGTGGCAGAAACAGTATTAAAATTTTCTTACTGTTTTCTAATATTTCTCATTTATAGCCTACCACCCCTATAAAATTATACCTTTACAGATTTGATTTTTTTTTTTTTCCTTCTTCTTCTTTTGACCAGCACAAACATGCATGGAAATGAATAAACCCTGCTCCCTGTACGAGCTGACGTCACGGTCCCCATCTCATTTTGATAAAACACTGTAGTAACGGAACATTACTCTTATTGTTAAAAATAAGATCATGTTTTTGTTACCTTTTCCATATAATCCACTGGAGTTGCTCTTTATTTATTTATTCTTTTACACTGTATAAGAATCACACTACTGCATAATTCCAGTTTTCAATGTCAGTAGTCTAATCTTAAAAAAGTATGTCAGCATCTATGTTACCTCATTCCAGATTTTAAATGGATTAGGTGATTGCGTGTTTCCTAATTTTCCCCACCCGTACCATATTACTGATACCTGCTGAACTGGGCTGTCCACAGTGAAAGCCTTGTACACATAGGAAGCTTGACTCCTGGTCCCACGGCTCCAGATGACCATGTGCCCGGCCACGTACAGCTCCTCTTCATACTCGGCTTCATCAGTCAACACGTCGGAGCCTTTCCTCAGCTGCCAGGACTCCTGCCAGACAAACATCAATGTAAACCGTGGGAATTGTTCGCAAGACGTCTGTCTGCACTGTACAATGAATTTCCTAACAGCCAGTAAAAACTGCCATACAAGTGACAGAAATATTCCATCCTATATACACGTCACATGCTGCTCTCAAACAGCACTTACAACTAATCCAGGTCATAAACGCCAAGGTGTGTGAGAGCAGGGATATCCGTGCTTAACTGCAGGAAGAGTGTAGTGTTGGTGTAGAGTGCTGCCTACTTTCTCTCTCTCCTGGAGGCTGACTTCCTGCAAGGAGCCCACGAGTCCCGCTGCTCCGTCAGAGCACCAGAGCTCGGGGGCAGGCTGCAGCTGGCGCAGCTGGAGGTTCACGGCGCTTGGGTGGCGTTGGCAGTGCTCACGGCCGAACGGGACAAACGGCTGCAGTTCCCCAGCGGCTATCATCATGGCAGCTCTCTCTTCATGCACGTTCGACATGAGTCCCCAATATCAGCATTTTATTTCTGAGAGAGAGAGAGAGAGAGTGTGTGTGTAAATGCTTCAAATGTAAAACAAAAATATTTTCGGTTGTTACAGTGTCAAGCTTAGTTACAGTGTATGATCACGCAAATGCTTTTCCATCTGTTTTTTTTTTTTTTTTTTTTTGCTTCAGCTTTGCTTTACTTTTTCCTCTTATAATGACAACATGAGTGAATACTGACGGTGTAAGAAATTGTGATGCCAGAAATGACGCTCTCAAAAAATATCTCTGGGAATATATTATCATATCAAAGGGAAGAGTTTCCAAGTTTCCCACCAAATCCAAAAATGAAACCATGTACTGGCTTAAGTTTAAAACCCAGAACGATAAAATGCAGCCTACACGTGTCATGGTCATGTGATCTATTAGTTGTCAAGCGCAATATGGATGGCCACGATCCCTACAGCAAGCGCTTATAATAAAGGTCAAAAACAAAGAGTTTGCATTGAAATGAGCTGTATGTGGTACACAAAGAGATAGATTCATAATAAATTTTTCCTTTCGGTTTCAAGATCAACGTGTTTTTGTTTTTTTTTTTTCCCAAATGGTTATTTACTAGCAGGCAACACCGTGGCACAGCGGATAGCACCTCCGCCTCACATGCCATGGCTCTAGGATCCTCAGGTTGCTGTCTGTGTGGAGTTCCTGTGCAGGTTCTCCTGTGTGGGTTTCCTCCCACTATCCAAAACCATGACAGTAGGTGGACTGGCTAAAATAGGCGTGAATGTCTGTGTGCATGCTGCCCTGCCATGAACCGGCGTACCACCCAGGGTGTGTATATCCTCACGCCAGATGTTTCAAACCCTAATATGCTTAGGATGAAAATGGTTTTAACTTTAAGAACAGATATTTATATTTGACAATTTGGTTACTGAGACTTTCCACTTGAAGCAAATGAATGTCAGGTTCTTCTTTTTTTTAAAAATGAAACAGTGAAGTTTCCTTGATGGACACATTTTTATCAAAAACGTCCATGTCAGTTGTTCTTCTTGTTGTTCTTCTTCTTTCGTGCTGCTCCCGTTAGGGGTCACCACAGCAGGCCACTGGTCCACATATTTGATTTGGCACAGGTTTTACACCGGATGCCCTTCCTGATGCACAAGTCAAAAATGTCCATTGACTCATCTTTAATTCATACCTAGCATTCTCAGGTCCTCAGTTTTCCCGATTTGGTACTTTTAAGCTGTATTCACAGGTTGATCTTTTTTTTCCCCTCCATCAGCAGTTTGGAGGTTGGGTATTGTACTTACATTAGACTTGTGAAAAATATATCCACAAGTCAAACTTATAACTTACAGTATACCAATGAAACACCCAACACACCTCTACACTTCCCAGCATGCACTAGCAGCGAGCTGAGTCTCCTCATAATGTGGTATACTGTGTGTAGTTCTACATACATACCTAGTTATTACACCAATTATTAATGACAATATATGGAATAATACAAAAAAACATTTTGGGATCTTGGTGTAAGCAATCTGTAAGGAAACTGCATGTGTTACTACTGCTTTGTTAAACATACAGTAGTGATGTTATTTTTAAACATTACTCCATTTGACAGCAGCAGGTCTGATACTGGACTTGTCTAGAGTTGGCCTGTTTTTGGCAACCCTGCGGAAACGCATTTTAAAAATAAATTTTGAGTAAATTAGGTAGAAATCATGATTTATTGGCTTTTTTTTTATTGGCTGAAGCAGCTGAGAATATTACACTGTATATGCAAACGAAGGGAAATTTTAGAGGCATATTGCTATTTAGCTTGCTAGCTAGTAAACTAGCTGCAAAGCGTACCTTTATTTTATTTATTTATTTATTTTTGACAAGTCGTTTTTAATAAAAAAAAATATGTATATGTATTTTCCACTTGCATTGATAAATACACTTAAAAACCCGTCTGTGACTCAGCGGCTCTAACTTTAGAGACACACCAGCTCTGTTAGCTAGTCAAGCTAGCGCCTATTAGCAAGCAAGCTATCCACTGCTAACAAACCTGGTAATAAGGAATAGCCTGGCTCTTGTCTTGGAGTCCGGTCCTTTCTTTCACTGGATGTCACTATCAGTTACACCTATAATGAAACTAACTAAAACTAATGAAAATGAAGTAAAAACACACTTTCAAATGAACGCGGACATCTTTGCTATCCCGTGAGTCTCTGCACCCAGAGCAGCCAATCACAACGAGAGCTGAGGGGACGCCGGACTGCGCAGCGTCACGCACGTGATCTGCACCTCGACCAATCAGCATGCAGACTGTCTAACACACAACCCATAGTGCAGTACTAACTAGGATGCTAGTCAAAATTTGGCTCTGTAGCTAATTCTGGGCCTGTCATGGAGTGTCCATTGTCTCTGTTAAATAAACTACTAAATAAAAAATAAAAATCTGATAAATCTCATCACTATGTAATCTGAGATACACTCAATAAAAATTTGAGCTATTAATGATATTTAAACTAGATATCATGTACCGCAACAAATACTGCAAGTAGAACATTCATCAAGCAAATATTCTTGAAATTCATTTCATTAAACAGTAAAGAATCCACAGCATCTCAGTGTTTGCTTCCTTATACAATACTAGGGTTAACTCAGTTACACCCCATTAAAACCCATGACCAACGATAATAAAAGAATGAGCTTCTAATACATTACAATACTATGGGTCAACAAACACACCTTTTAATGAACGTCAGAGTAGTTTGTTTCAACCCTCCACGTTTCATTTTGAATTTTACTCCTCAAGCACTTAATAACAGCAAAAACTTAGCTCACAAAGTTAGAATAGTTAGCACTAATTCTAAAATATGTTTTAAAAATCGAAGAAATGTTTACGTTCCGCAATAGTTTGTCACTGTTGTAATTTTTTAGTTTTCCAGCAAGCCTTACTTACTTTATTTGAAGAATGGCATTTGAGGAATGTTCCTGTAATCAATTCAGAATACAGAATATGTGCATATGTCACTTACATATTGTTAACATACGTTAGCAATACTGATTCAACACACGATTATTAAGCGCCAGTGAGTGCCAAAGTGCGGTTAACCCTTTATCGCTCATAGGAGATCCTCTTTGGAAGAGAAGTGTCCCACTCCCCAGCTGAACTGGAACTTTTGATTGATTTTTCAACCGAGTCACACCTCTCTGTTATTGCCTGGAGTGCTGGGCTACCGCCCCAGTAGTTTGAAACGTGCAGGGTCAAATGCCAGCTCGCCCCCGTTGCTCCGGCAGCCTTGATAGATACACCTGTACCCCTTCTCATTTGAGCAATTATCCCATCAGCTTATCATGCAGCCGCAGCGCAATTTAACCCTTTCTCACAGTACACTGGTTTTCCATTCAGAATGGAAATCGACTTATCCGACATTTTCAATAAGTATAAACAAATGAATTATTTTACTGCTGCAAGTCTGTTATAAGATGAGTCAGGACACTGTTGGGTTTCTGTGTGTAGAGTATCGTGACTCTGGGTTTAGCTGCTGGTGAGCAGAGCGATGGGAAAGCAGAAGGGTGTGAGCCCCCTGTTGGGCATTTAATTCACACCTCTCTACAATAACATTGTTACAGAGATAAAACGGACAGCACGACTAAAGGTTTTTTTGATAGTAAAACACTGTATACAACTGCCACAATACAATTATAACATTTAAACCTACTAGGCTAGGTAAAAAAAAGAAATACTTAGGAAAAACTGCAAATTCTTAAAGCCCTGAGTGTCTGCTTTCATATGGGCCATTAACACACTACTGTGGAGTGTGACATCACAAATAAATTCAATGCTGAACAAGGGCACCCTCAAAACAGGCAGAAAACCCCCTAAACCCCCATTTCTTGGCCTCTGGTAAAAAGAGTTAAAGGTCAAGAGCTTTGGTTCACATCAGACATCAGAATGTGGTCTCTGTGAGTTGTTGGTGTCTGGCAGGCTGGTTTGGGTATTTCAGAAACTGCTGATCTCCTGGGATTTTCACACACAACAGTCTCTAGTGGGAACAAAACAAAAAAAACATCCAGTGAGAGGCAGGTCTGTGGGTGGAAACCCCTTGTTGATGAGCAATGTCAGAGATTAGCTCCCCAGCAGAGTATTTAGACTGATAATACTCTTAGTCCATGACCTCGTGAGCCAGTATCAAGATGTATTTATTAACAGAGACTTCAAAGCACTTCTGCTTTGGATAAGGGCGTCTGCCAAATGCCATAAATGTAAATGTAATCACTTTTTACCACTGTGGTAAGCAGAAAAGCATCTCAGAATGCACAACACGCCAAACCTTCATGCAGATGGACTGCAACAGCAGAATACCACATCAGGTATCACTCCTATCGCCTGTCAGGAATCTGAGGCTACAGTGCGCACAGGTTCACCGAAACTAAACAATTGAAAATTAAAAAAAAAAAAAGAGCAGGCAACTCTCCAGTTTCGGTGAGTCTGTAACCACTGTAGCCTCAGATTCACCTTATTGTCTGACAAAAGTGGAACAATGTGTTCTTCTGCTTAGATCACATTTGATGTTTGATGTGAGTATTTACTGAAGCTTTTGACCTGTGTCTGCATGATTTTATGCATTACGCTGCTTGGATGATTGAATAATTGCATGGCCAAGCAGGTGTACAGGGGTTCCTATTACATATCCCATATTCTTTTTTATTCGCTTCTTGTCCTGTTGATTGCTGTTCATAGTGAGGAGCCTGTGTGTTCTAGTGAAAGATGGGGACTGTGTGTTCCAGCGAAAGTTAAGAAGTGTGGATTGTAGTGAAAGATGAGGAAGGGAGTCTGTTCTGAGTCACTGTTCATTCATTTTCAGTCACCAGTTTAGTCACCTAGGGGGGTACAGTGGCTTAGTGGTTAGCACATTTGGCTTACACTGCTGGGGTTGGGGGCTTGAATCCCACCTCCACCCTGTGTGCACACAGAGTTTCCTCCAGGTACTGTGATTTCCTCCCCAGTCCAAAGACATGCATCGAAGGCTGATTGGCATTTCCAAATTGCTGACAATTTTGACCTTGAGGGGGTATTTGGCATGTGTGTGTGTGTGTGATTGTGCCCTGTGATGGGTTGGCACCCTGTCCAGGGTATCCCCTGACTTGAGCCCTAACATAGAGTTCCCTGAGATAGGCTCCAGGGGATGATTGGATGATTAGCTGTATGACCCTGTGTAGGATAAGCGGTACAGAAAACGGATGGATGGATTTATCCAATCAAGGTAGCAGTGGATCCAGAGCCTATCCATGGAACACTGGGCACGAGGCAGGAATACACCCTGGATGGGGCACAAGTCCATCTATTTGTACACACATATTCACATCTATGGGCAATTTAGATTTGGGAGGTCAGAGGAAACCGGAGAAGCAGGAAAAACTTCACATGGACATGGAGAGTCCAATGACAGTGGGCAGTCACATGGACAGTCCAGTCCAGGAACTGGACTGAAAACACACACACACACACACACACACACACACACACACACACACTCAACTGAGCATTACCCCATCGTCTTTGCAATATTTGCACACACATGTATTCAACGTTGTTTCATTTCACTGTGTACTAACTAGCTGTATATGGTTGAAATGACAATAAAGCCACTTGACTTGACTTGACTTGAGAGGACATGGGAAACTTCACACAGACAGTAACCTGAGCTCAGGAACACTACCCACTTGCCGCTTCACAGCTCACCACTCTGACGCCTCTCAAATATGCAGCAACTCTTCATATATGCATCCAATATATCATTCTTCCATTCATTCATTCATTCACCACCTTCTTTTGTAATCCTGCATTACCCATAGTACACTTCACTACTAATGCAAATGTGACTAAAAGGGATAAACTTAGTATTAATTAGTTTTTTTGTTTCACTACAGAGTTTGTGTGTGTGTGTGTGCATTTGTGGGCATGTTTTTATATCTTGCAGAGGAATCTGACAATTTTGACCTTGACGGGACATCTGGCATGCGTGTGTGTGTGTGTGAGAGAGAGAGAAAGAGAGAGATTGCTTGGTTCAAATCAATCTGGTGACACGAGCAGGTGTCTGAGGGGACAGAGGGAGTCACGATCTCACCGTTTACTAACAAGAACCTATTTGGTTCCTCCCTGTGTATGTGCAGCAGGAGAACAATTAGCAGCATGAGACACCAAAACCTTCTGTGATCTAATGCAGAACAAATGTGCAGAAGGTAAAGAAAAAAAAGGAGGAGGAATGTTCGAAACCACAAACAATGGATGGATGGATGGACAGACAGACAGACAGATAGATAGATAGGTAGAGATTATACTTTAAGCCTAATTTCCTTTTTATATTTCAGATATGTTTGCCTTCGATCAAGCACAAGAGTGACAGACTGCTGTGCACAAAAACAATTATATCCGGGTTTAACTCTATTTAAAATAAATTGCCCTACATACTGCCCTATATACAGTAAGCTTTCGCAAAAATGTCAGAAAAATTAATATTTTATAAGGTGTAATGTGAACAATACAGTATTGCATACAGACTGAACAGAAAACATTTATAAAGCAACCAACAAACTCTTGTGTTCTTTTGTTGTGGGGCAATGTGATGTGTTTGTGCATTGCGCACTGAAAGAGAAAATAGAGATGGATGTGTCTGGCAATTGTTCTGTTCATTTCCAGGAGGAGTGGAACTAGGAGAACGCATCTTCACTGTGCTCATTTTACTCAATTATTTTTCAATAAAGCTCCGCCCTCTCACATATGGCAGTCGTCACCTCTCAGTCATGTCTTGGTGTTTCAAATTGTGTGAAATATTATTGGATCCCAGCATTTCTTTTCCACATAGTAAACCAACTGAAAGCTAAAACATAGCAGTGGGCAGGATAAAAGTGTTTTTTTAGATATATATATATATATATATATATATATATATATATATATATATATATATATATATGATGATGATTCATGATTCTCAAAACTTGCCACTGTTTTTTTTATAACAGATGCTGCAAATTCAAATATATATATAATATGTTTTTTTAGTTGCAATATTGAGACCTTTGCACAGTACTGTATATATATATATATATATATATATATATATATATATATAATTTTTTTTTTTTACGTATATATAATTAAATGTTTCTACATATATTATTATTATATATTATTATAATATAAAAAATATTATAAAGTGCAGTAAACAGTAATAAATGAAAAGTCAATATTTGGTGTGACTTTGCTTTAAAAAGTTTTTGTAGTCTTGGGTATAATTTGTGCAGTTTTATAAGGAAATTAGCAGTAAGATTTATGTTTTTTTGTCTGAAAAGTGGTCTCTTACGTAATATGCTGCTTACTTTACTGAAATACAAATATTTTTTTTATGTGACTTGAAAAGTCATAAAATTAAACAAATAAAGTTTGTGCTAAAAAAAAAAAATAGGATGCCTAAGACGGTTGCACAGTACTGTATATATACACCGATCAGCCATAACATTAAAACCACCTGTCTAATATTGTGTAGGTTCCCCGTGTGCCACCAAAACAGCTCTGAGCCGTCGAGGCATGGACTCCAAAAGACCTCTGAAGGTGTGCTGCGGTATCTGGCACCAAGACGTTAGCAGCAGATCCATTAAGTCCTGAAAGTTGCAAGGTGGGGCCTCCATGGATCGGTCTTGTTTATGCAGCACATCCCACAGATGCTCGATCGGATTGAGATCTGGGGAATTTGGAGGCCAAGTCAACACCCTGAACTATTTGTCATGTTCCTCAAACCATTCCTGAACAGTTTTTGCAGTATGTGCGGGCGCGTTATCTTGCTGAAAGAGGCCACTGCTATATACATTCTGATATTGGCTGACTAGGTCACAAACTAGGAATACCATCAGTCCAAAACTCTGTTGGGGAGGTAATAGACAAGTGCTCAGACAATACACTTTTTTTTTTTTGGTTTTGTAAGTGCTAACTTAAGTACTTTAGGAAGAGGTAAGTATTTAGATGTCGTTTGAAGACTGCCAGTGACTCAGCTGTTCGGACATCTAGGGGAAGTTCATTCCACCACCTTAGTGCCAGAACAGAGAAGAGTCTCGATGCATTCCTTCCTTGTACCCTGACAGATGGTGGGATCAGTCGAGCAGTGCTAGAGGATCAGAGGGAGCGTGGTGCCGTGCGAGGTGTGATAAGTGCTTTGAGATAAGTGGGTGCTGGTCCGTTTTTGGCTTTGTACGGAAAATTTAGGAAGGTTGAAAACCAATCGTGCAGCTGCATTCTGGATCAGTTGCAGTGGATGAATGGCGCTCAGAGGCAGACCTGCCAGGAGTGAGTT
>CM040977.1:25389269-25427349 GCA_022985145.1 Pangasius djambal
CAGTCGAGCAGTGCTAGAGGATCAGAGGGAGCGTGGTGCCGTGCGAGGTGTGATAAGTGCTTTGAGATAAGTGGGTGCTGGTCCGTTTTTGGCTTTGTACGGAAAATTTAGGAAGGTTGAAAACCAATCGTGCAGCTGCATTCTGGATCAGTTGCAGTGGATGAATGGCGCTCAGAGGCAGACCTGCCAGGAGTGAGTTGCAGTAGTCCAGTCTTGAAATGACAAAAGACTGAACAAGCACCTGTGTGGCCTGTGTGGAAAGAAATGGACGAATTCTTCTGATGTTATAGAGGAGAAATCGACATGAGCGTGTTAGATTAGCAGTGTGAGAGGAAAAGGACAGTTGATTGTCCATGGTTACCCCAAGGTTGCGTGCGGTAACCGAAGGCAGGATCAGAGATGGGGATGAATCACAGGGGATGAACAGCAGTTTGGTTTTGCTGGGATTAAGTTTCAGCTGATGAGATGTCTGCTAGACAAGTCTCATCTATGATGAGATGTCTGCTAGACATGCTGATATCCAAACAGAAACATGAGTGTCTGAAGGAGGGAAGGAGAGGATGAGTTGAGTTTCATCTGCATAGCAGTGGTATGAAAACCCATGTGAGGATATGACCGCACCAAGAGATTGAGTATAGAGGGAGAACAGGAGAGGACCAAGTACTGAGCCTTGTGGGACACTAGTGGAGAGTCTGCGGGGAGCAGATGTGGATCCCCTCCATGTTACCTGATATGACTGACCTTCCAGGTAGGAAGCAAACCACCTTCCAGGTAGGAAGCAAACCATTGCCATACTTCATCTGCAACAATGTTTAGGTAGGTGGTACGTGTCAAAGTAACATCCACGTGAATGCCAGGACCCAAGGTTTCCCAGCAGAACATTGCCCAGAGCATCACCTTCCTTGGAACACTTTTGGTAGGTACTAACCACTGCATACAGGGAACACCCCAGAACACCTGCCGTTTTGGAGATGCTCTGACCCAGTCATCTAGCCGTCACAATTTGGCCCTTGTCAAAGTTGCTCAGATCCTTCGCTTGCTCATTTTTCCTGCTTCCAACACATCAACTCCGAGAAGCGACTGTTCACTTGCTGCCTAATATATCCCACCCCTTGACAGGTGTCACTGTAAGGAGATAATCAATATCATAGTTTTAATTTTGTTTTCATAGACATACAATTTTTATATATATAATATGTTTTTTTAGATGCAATACATTTGAACTTGCAGTATGTGTTATACAGATACATCAATAAACACAGTGGCAAGTATTGAGAATCATGTCTGGATTTGTTTTTTCTGTCTGAAATTGGAATCAAATGAAATGCGCTTTTGGTCAAGCTTGTTATATAATATTGGTTATATAAACTCTATACCTTTGTGAGATATTAAAAAACAGATGTTAAGGAAATTATTTCATTTTCCAAAACATACAGAAAAAAAACCTTATTCACCTACTTGAAATCAATAATTATCTTGTTAATGTCAAATTGTTTTTCAAAGCTGTACACAAGGACCGTGCAGGGGAAAAAGAAGCTCCTAATGTCATTGGTCATGATGATCAGAGTGTCCCAGGAGCAATGTGCTACAGACCTTGGCCTTGATTAGAGTCCTAATGATGCTCTGAAAGCATAGTTGAACCTAATATCCTCCGTGTGGCCAGATATCCAGATGTGTGTTTACAACATTAGTTAGGGTTACACTGAAGACGGGGCTTAATTGATATGTCACAGGGCTTTTGGGTGATATCAGAGTCATGATTCCCGTAAAGCCTGAAAGCTGTGCTTCTAAAGCCTAATACAGAAAATGGTAAACTATTTGACATTCTAGCACTGATCTTTAACCCGTACATATAGGAATAACATTGGATGGGTTTTAAGTCTGCAAAAGTGAAGCATTTATTGCAAACATAGTACTTATCTTACAGGTCCTACGTGCCTTTCAGCATGTAACTTGTAGTAGACCGAATGCATATGTACATAAAGTAACTTATATATAAAGTAAAGGGCCTAAAGCTGACAGTAACTGAGAAGAAGTCAGATCCACAGAATGACCTGCCTCTAAACATATGACAAAAGGTGAAAACATTTAGTTCTCCAAGAGCTCTGGAGACATTTTTGGCCCAAACAAGATTTCATAGGAACTTTTTAGGATACTGCATGGTTTTAATAATATTACTCCGTTAAAATGTATTGTGTAATGTTGCTTTTTTGATATTACAATATGTTTGGTCTGTGATGGACTGAATTCCCAGCATGCCTTGCAGCCAGTGTTCCTGGAATAGGTTCCAGATCCACCATGACTCTAATCAGGATAAAGTGCTTGCTGAAGATGAATGAATGAATGAATGAATGAATTGAATATTTTGTCTTGATATCAGAATTTAATGCAGGGTTTTGGAGGATCAGATTTTGAGAACTGACCATTGGGTTGATTTTGACTTTGGCAACCCTGGTTATAGAGTTATCCTAAAGCTAACTCTTCCTTATCCACTCTATACAAAGCATTACTTTCACCCATTACTTTTTTCATCTATTTTATTCTTTATCCTAAAACCTCCTTAGTTTTTAACATACTGATGATGTACTGTAAATCATGTATAAACGGAACATGGTGCCAGAAACAGTTCAGCTCTAAGTATTTATTTATATAGCAATTGCATAAAACAATTACAATTCATCTCCAGTACTTGACGAGTTGCACCGCGAATGCGTCATTGTCAAAACAGTCACCACTTTGACCAGCTCTTCTATCTGTTGTGCTTTAAGCTCTTCTATCTGTGTGATTTATTAAAGTCCGTTCTATTCTTTACCTCCCTCATTAATCACTCTATAGAGAACTGGCCTGGCCGTGGAAGAGAGCAGAGCAGATGAAATCATTTGGGATGCTGTTAAGGTCACTAGCTGAGTAGTGAGTGTTTCTGCCGAGAACTGCGTAAAACTGACTCATCCTGGGGGCATGCTCACTGCTAGATGCTTCAGCGAGCACTTTACTCAGAACCAATTTCTATCTCAGCCAATTTGTCAACATATTCCACCCCGTAGTCCACGAGCTCCGTAATGCATAGCTCGCTGGCATTTAGCAATTAACCATGCGATATAATGCAACGTAAAACTATAACAGGTGTATGTATATGCAAACACATTGATCTGTTGCATGTTTATGACTGTAATTATACTAATAAATTGACACATGTCAATGCAGTTGGATGCTGCTTTAAACCTGTTACAGTTTTACCCTACGTTGTTAAAAAAAATAAAATAAATAAAAAAAAGCAATCATCTCCTGTGGATGTAAGCTTTTTTCTGCATGTCGGATCCATAACAAACTCTGGTTTCAATCATCCTAACAGTGGAATAAATATGTTTCCCCACAGTTTGGCCCCTAATGTATTTAATGTCTTGAGTGATTCTGTTAGCGCTGTGATTGAGGACTGCATTGCAGCAGTCTGGTGTGAGCAAACCAGCCCAGAAGCACCCCAGAGCCTCATTAAAAGGCTGCAACTTCACAGACTTCCATATCATCACAACAGTGAAAAAAACAGAAAAGAAAATGGAGCTAAATTGTATGAGCATGCCCAATTATTTACAAATAATCTATAAATATTAATTTATAGTTTCATAGTTATATTGCCCAAGAGATAGCGTAATTTAGGAGATTGCAAATTCTGATATTAGAATTATGTTCTGATGATAGAAAAAAAAAAAAAACACACACACACACACACAAGCCATGTCACAACCTTACTGACACTGTTTTAGAAACATGGGTTGCTATTGAAAATGTGTGAAAATCTTGTATCCATACTGTCAGATCTTGCTGAAAGTTCAGTTTGTGTTAAAGTGTCAGCTGTTCAGTTAAATTTACCTTCTCTAGCTATAAAAGTTCTGGAAATCCGGCCAGGTTACTAGTTTTATACAAGTGTAATAAAGTATAGCATCAAAAGGTGAGGATATATAGTGTTTAGGTTACTTTGCAATATGATAGTAAAGATTCTTGATTATTTATGTTAATTTAAGATTGTGATGTATTTAATTCAATTCAGCTTTATTTGTAACAGACATTGTAACAGTCACAAAGCAGCTTTACAGCGATAATGAAAAAGCCTGGAGTGACAGTGGCTTCTTGAGATGGCATGAAGAAGAAACCTTGAGAGAATCCAGATTCAAAAGGGAACCCATGCTCTTCTGGGATTATACTGTAAATCATTACTGTATGCTATTTGTATGAAGAAAACAGTACTGAATGTGTTGAAATGATACGGAGTGTTGAGTATTATCATGTTATTTTATCATAAGGAGTTCTGAGATGAGCGTAGGACAGTCTTTATGACTAAAGGAAAAGTTGGAGGTACAAGTCCACTGAAGCAAAAGGTGAGTCTTAGACATAAGCAGTTTTGCCAGTTTTTAGGGTCCTATTCTGATTTGAAGTAAATGTAATAATTTTTTTTTTTATGATAAAATAGGTCGGATTAAGAAAGGTTATTTCTTTAATATATACTCAACTACCTGTATATGTCTATGTATTGGGTTGGTAACTGTACTGCACATGCTCATTGGGAAACCTCTAATTCAAGCGCTCTCTGGTCTGACTTATGGTTGATCATTTTCTTTAAAAAATTCCTTTCACAGAAAAAGGATTGCTTCTTATTAATTTATATGTTTATTGATTTTTCTACATACATTATTATCCCAAATCAGAACCTTTTAAGTCCCTGCAACAACGTTTATTGGTTGTTTATTACTTGTGAGTTATTTCTTACATGGTAACAAAGCAATTTTTCAATGTTATTTACACTATATAGCCAAAGGTTTGTGGACACCTGACCATCACACCCAAATGTGGTCCTTCCCCAAACTGTTACCGCTAAGTTGGACGCACACAATTGTATAGAATGTCTTTGCATGCTGTAGTATTACAATTTCCCTTCATTGGAATTAAGGGGTCGAGCGCAAATATGACTGTGACAGCTTGACAATGCCCCTGTGCACAAAACCATATGAAAATATGGTTTGCCGGTGACGGAACTTTAGTGTCCTGCACAGAGCCCTGACCTCAACCCCACTGATCACGTTTGGGATGAACTGGAACACAGACTGAACCCCAGGCCTCCTCACCAACATCAGTGCCTGATCTCACTAACGCTCTTGTAGCTGAATGAGCACAAATCCCCACAGCCACACTCCAAAATCTACTGGAAAGCCTTCCCAGAAGAGTGGAGTGGAATTATTATAACAGCAAAAGGGATCTAAATCTGGAATGTGATATTCAAAAATCACATATGGGTGTGATGGTCAGGTGTCCACATACTTTTGGCCATATAGTGTATGTTCATTTAAACTTATAACATTTATTGATGAATCATACTTGTCCTCAATATTGAATAATGCATCTTATCATATTAAGTATGTTCCTGTCAAACGTGTTACTCTGATGAAAATAAAACAATGACTCATTCCATGAGTTACATGATATCCTCTGTCATACATATGATTAGATAACCCTGTTATCAACTATATGTTTTAGAGGTTGATTAGGGATTGAAAGTTTTACCTGATAAATATGTGCATGTAGACCTTCACAACATCTCTGTGAAGTGCCAGCATGTTCTTCCTTACATGAGGAGTAATGGTCAACATAATGTCAAAAGGGTTAGATATTATCTAAAGGTATGAACAAATATTCTAGATATACACATATGTAATTGCATGTTGCAGCTCTTTTGACCTTCAGTACTAACAGTATAAACTTGCCAAAGCATAGCTTTTACAACATGTTCAATGTGTTGTGTAGGAATGGTGTATCATGTGGAAATGATTGCGTTTCACAGCTGCTGCAAAATGGACAGCCACACAGTCCAATGCCACTGCAAACAGCATTTTCTACCTCAGAGACAAAGACCATGAAGGCAGTGAGGCAATAAAAACTCACTGTCATGTTCCTGGAACCATTTAGTAATTATCTGTGTCTCATGACATTGTATATTATGTCAGTTTAAACGTGGATAATCTGTAGTCATGAAGGGAAGAAGTTGGTCAGCAATGATGTTCAGATACACTCTACATCTCAGATATTCCTCACTGGTTAAGTTATGATGAAGAAGAAACCTGTTTTCATCCAGCCAGAGAAGTTTATTATTTTTTTTTTTTACAATTAAGTCTTTTGAAGTTGAGAAAAGATGGCAAATCGAGCAGAGCCATTGCACAAGCACTGGGCGTAGCCAATACAACAATTTGGAATGTCCTGAAAAAGACAGAAACCACTGGTGTACTAATAACCAGACATCGAAAAGGTCAGCCAAGGAAAACAACAGCAGTTGGCAGAAACATTGTGAGAGCCATAAAGAAAAAAACAAAAACAACAGTCAGTGACATCACCAACAGTTTCCACAGGGCAGGGGTGATGGTATCACAATCCACCATAGCAGAATCACAGAGGCCATACCACAAGATCCAAACCACTCTTCAGCAGTAAGAATCAGAAGGCCAGATTGGAATTCGTAAAGTAATACAGAGATGATCCACAAATGTTCTGGAACCAAAATTAACCTCTACCAAAGTGATAGAAAGGCCAAAGTGTGGAGAAAGAAAGGATCTGCTCATGATCCAAAACATACAAGCTCATCAGTCAAGCATGGTGGAGGTAGTGTCATGGCTTGGGCTTGCATGGCTGTTTCTGGAACAGGCTCACTAATCATTATTGATGATGTAACTCATGACGGCAGCAGCAGATTGAATTCAGGAGTATACAGAAACATTCTGTCTGCCAATTTACAGAGAAATGCATCCAATCTAATTATGACGAACTTCATCATGCAGCAAGATAGCAACCCAAAACACACTTCCAAACACAACAAAGGACTTCATCAGGGGGAAAAAGTAGAGGTAACAATCATGGTTTGTTCATTTCTCCCCAGTTTGGTCACCAGCCAATTCCCATCACCAGCCAGCTCTCCCCTATCACACAACAGATAACAACCAGGGAGAGTGAAGGCTAACATGTGATGCCAGCCAACCACATCTTCTCAAACTACTGCTCATGCTGCCTCTCAAGGCAACGTAACACACTTGGAGGAAAGCGCTATCCGCCCTCTTCCACATACACGAACACACAGATGCCCACGATTGGTTAGTTTCGCAGTGAGTGACGGCTAGTGAGAGTAATTCCATCCCTCCTACCCAGAGAGCATGGCTTTCGCACCCTTGTCTCCTGACCCTGGATGGCAGTAGCATCATTGGGATTCAACCTTGCAATCTCAAGACAATAGGGTGAACACTTTTCCGTTGCACCACTTGGGAGACTTATATTCTTTTTTTTTTTTTAAAGGGAAGTAAAAGTAGAACATTAGAAAAATAATATAGGAAATATTGAAAATGCATAATAATTATTGACCACTGCAGTAATAGGATAGGTTACATAAAAGACAGTGTAGTGAATGTTTTGTAATATAAATGACAATTAAGACCATTTTTTTTACATAACTCCTCATCATGGCATCCAGATTAAATTTATAAAAGACAAAACTGAATTAGATGCCAGCTTCACTCAATACTTTCTTTTCTCCTCCTTTCTTTTCTGGGAACAAGCAGTAGCTATACTTGTGTAGTTAAGTTTATTTGTGAACTGTTGGGTGTAAAGTTCGCAATGTGTCCAGCTCTGCTGTTATTATGTTATGACTCTACTCACCACATGCTAGGAAGAAAAGTATTGTAATGGTTGTCTATAAACCCAATTCTAAACTAAAGCTACAAGCTATGCATATAGTAAGCGAAAATATGGTTAAAATACTTTTTCAGACAGACTCATTCTTGAAAGTTCCACAGATCAATGTACAATGTAACCTCTACTACTCTGAATAATTGCTTAAAGGCTATTTAGCTTGTAAAAGGTCATATTTGACCCAGACTCCCTTGATATCTGCAATATCTGTCTTCATATTGTTGAAACCCAATAAAAACGTTGTTCACAGCAAAATAAGCTGTTCGAGAGAAAATATTGGATGGCTGTGTAGACCATATGTTCACATACGAAGTCTCTGGAGATGACCACAGCAATGAAACATAATAAAAGAAATGAAATGTACAGTATTTGACCAAAGGTCTCCCAACAGATACCCATTGAAGAATATCTCTAATATTCTCTAATTGCCCCAATAGACACCTCTCCAGTAATATTTGTTTCTTAACACACAGTCTGAGCGTATGCAGGCCTGTATCTTCTAAGGGAGAATTTTTTTTTATACTTCTGATTATTTCATAAATCACCAACATAATGTTAAACAGACATACTTTTTGTATTAAAGCATTGAAAGTGCATAGAATATACATGAAATTAAAATCTAAGGTGTAATATACAAACATGAGAGGTCTGATATGCTAGACAACTCTGCATATTGTGAAAAAAAAAAAAATCATACCTGGTGTGCATTTACTTAGAGCATGTATGAGCTCAAAAGCTCAAGCAAGGTTGCCATGGCACCTTGACATAAATTACATTCCATCCAATATACATTTATGTTCAGAGCCAATTCTGTCACAAAACTATTTTAGTATACAGTGAAGTATTTTACATACCTATTTTAGTACATAGTTAGTATAGAAAACAACATATCCAAAGACCATCTGTAGCAATGAAACATGTTTAAAAAGACAAAATTACAGATAATTAGACTTAATCTATCCACTAAGTCAGGCACTAGAAAACCCTTTTTTTATACCACGTACCAAGAAATAATCATTTGGAGTTTGTCCAAAACGCTTAACCAGTTAATACGTACAATCTTACGAAAAGGGTTTCTTGGGTTCTTTAAGGGTTCATTGGACAATTAAAGGTTCTTCGTTTCCAAAAATGATTCTTCTTGGACAATAGGGACACACTCTGGTGTAGGGTTCTACATGCAGTATAACCTCTCTGGGTTTGTGTAGTCCTTCATTCTTAGTAAGCCAATATTTCAAGTGCGCACATCATATTATAATGAATCATACTAATCATGGCATAAAAAAAAACGTCATTCTGTGCAAAGCAAAGCCTTAATCTCAGCACCGAACCAGTGACCAGCACATCAGTCTGGTGGGACTTCTCTGATGACGTAGAAGCCCAGATCTGATTTGATTGTGTTTCTCATCTCATGAAAAACAGTTCAGGGATATAAAACGAGGCGAGGTGGGTGAGGCCATTCAAAGAGGCACCAGACGCAGAGGAAGGACGCCAGGAGCCTTTTACAGCGAACTTCTTTGAGATTAGAAATCACCTGTTTCAGCACCACGGTCAGCGCTCCAAGAGGGGCCACACGCTCATCTCCAACAACCTGAGCACATGTAAGGACCTCCTTTCCTATTCTTATTCACATACCTTCCCAGTATCCTAGCTATTGTCAGCTATTACTTACTAATACTTATTTAAATATTCGCTTTACATTACTTTCCACTGATTAGTTGCCATGTAGAATACTTTGTGCGTGTTTCTTTTTTTCCTTTTTCACAACCCTTGGAAATTAACCCTGATTATTTTAAATTTATGTCAAATGCACATAGACCGCATTTTTACTAGTACTATATGTTGCTTCTATCAAAATGCATTTATTAAAAATCTTACAGCAACCTGTTACACGTATGTATACTTTGTTTTTCAGTAATATATGTGAGGCGTTAGTAACTTTTTCATCCCCACCTTTACCTAGGGACTCCATGCCTAGATCATGTCGCTTAACACTTGATTTCGTTCCTATGTATCCTGCATTTTACGCATGCAGGGTCTGACAGACCCAGGGATTATCCAGCTGCTTGAGGGAAAGAATAAATATGTGCTGCTTTTGTGCAGGTTTAAGGCGATGTTACATAGGGGCGCCTCTCAGCTGCTGTTCCTCGTAGCCATCTGCGGCGTCTTTTACACGCGGACTCTCAGTTTGCCGCTCGCCACTACACGGTAAGACAGCACCTACTAAAAAAAAAAAAAAAAAAAAAAAAACTAGGGGGGGTCTTAGTGCTTTTTTATATAACTTCTGGTATTTCTTTCTTAAACTTTCTGTTTTAGCAGCATGGGAGTCTGTACGCGCGGTCCTTCATGGCACAGTCTAGTGATGCGTAATGCGTAATGCGCAATGCGTAATTAGTAACCAATAACTAATAATTAGGAGCTTGTGTAAATTTTGTACTAAAAAATAATACTGTTAAAATGACGATAAAGTTCACTGTCTAAATGTACGGTCTGAAAAAAAAAGCACGTTGTATTTTTGTTGTATTTCGTGTCCAGAGTCTTTTTCTTACGCATAACCTCCTGTATCCTATATTTATATATATATATTTATATACTCTCCAAACAATATCAGTGGATTAGAATATGATTTTGATGTGATGTATTATCTGTCGATTTGATCTGTCCTCTTTTTTTTTTGTGTGTGTGTGTGTTATTTTTGTTGGATTAGCGTAAACGAGAATTTTGCTTATGTTCTTTGCAACTCTTCTCATCTCGCTTTTTTAAAAAAACAAACCAAAACACATTTCTAGACAGGTACAAAAGAATGAACTAGTGTTGATGTATATTCCCATAACGCATAGCCCATAATAATCATTAAAAAAAAAAATCTGACGTCTCGACACTGTGGAGATTCATCTGGGAAGTGAATAAAGTCTGAAAATAGATTTTGTTAACGAGGTTCCCTCTTATGTGCAGAGCCACTCGACACGCAGACGGTCTGTTTACCAGCGGCTACAGCAAACTGCTGGGCCAACTGTCAGCCAGACGCTACCTGGAGTCTCTGATTGGGAAACGTGTCAGGTATACACACTAAGACCAACTTCCAAATCCCCTTCCCTAGGTCAGAATAGTAGGCTGCTTAACCATAGGCGTAGTGGTCCAGTCCTGTGGTGGCTGTTTTAGCCTACTGTTTAGTATGTGGTTTGGGTCTCAGGCTTTTCCTGACAGGTCCAAGTACGCAAACTGTAAAACGGAATATAGTGTCTTGTTTTAGTCTTCCCTATCTTCTTCTTCTTCTTCGTAGTAGTAGTAGTAGTAGGTTTAAGCTACTGCCTAATAGTGCAGTCAATAACTCTTACATTGTATACAATAAGGACACTTTAAGAAATTGTTGACCTGAAGGTGTGTGTGTGTGTGTGTGTGTGTGTAGTGAGTTTTGGCCCAGAAACAGACACATTCCTTCTATGTTCTCTGTAAGCAGTAGATTAATTTAAAAATGCATTGAAATAAGTTCATAGGCTGGCATAGTACAATCAGAGAACAAGAATTTGGACCCGAAGACCACAAGCAGAGCATCATCTAGATCCCAGCGGTATTGTATTAGACTGGAGCAATGAGCGATATTCGCTATATGGTCTGGTCTCAATGGATTTTGTAAATCAGAATAATTTTATAAGAATCTATTGCTGTTGCTTCTCAGGAAAAGGGAATTTAAGGGACTGGGTGGGTATTGGGGTATTGGAGAATCTTTATTGTTGCCATTTAGTAATAATAAAACTTCGAAGAGTCATTATTTGATGAGGAAAATGAGCAACATCATTCTACTGGGCAACAGACAGTTCTAATCCAATTCAGTGGTTCTCAAAGGTACCAGGGAAATTTCGTTACAGTCATCACAACCTACCATTATCAACGTTTATTATGTTTATTATTGAGTTCTTATAGTTATACAGTCATTTGAATTGAATAGGATGGGTTTGATCCAAACCTCAATGTCTCAAAACAAGCTAACGCCAAACTAAGCCTAATGTATTCTGTCGGTGGAAAGTTCCAGAACAAAAAAAAAAGCTCTTTTGCACCAATAAATAGCTAAAATATTATTGTAATAATTGTTTAATAGTTGGATTACGTTCCCTGGGGAGGGGATATTCCAGGTTGGAAAAAAGTTTGAGAACTCCTGGTCGAGTTAATAGGAGTAGAAAAGTGATAGAAACCAATATTTCAACTATTGTCAGTTCAAAAGAGGATAAGCTCATTTAAAAGAGAGAGAGAGAGAGAGAGAGAGAGAGAGAGGGGGGACTTATTTGCTGCCAGAAATATTCAAATGTCCTATTTAACATCATGGAAAAATGTAGCTATAACAGACTCCATTACACGTTCACAGCAATCATTTTAACATTATGGACATTGTGTATTTGACCATAAAGGAAGCCTGAGCAAGTTTAAGTTTAAACTTCAGAGAAAACTGTTCATTGTAACCTGTGCAGCAAAATAACCAGTTCTTATTTAAGTCTTATTTTAATAAACAAAGCAAATAAATAACTCAGTGGAGTTCGTTCGGTTTACTGCAACCCAGTGTCTCACTCCCTTTCAGTGATGAGCTGGTGGAAGGACAGATGCCAGTGAAGCGTCACTCCGACGCGATTTTCACAGATAACTACAGTCGCTTCCGCAAACAAATGGCCGTGAAAAAGTACCTGAACTCTGTCTTAACAGGAAAGCGGAGGTAGGTTTCCTGCCTAATCTGTGTTCAAGCTGTTGTGACTACATAAGGTGTTATAATCTATAGGACTAAATCATTATTGCTGAGTGGGATGGTTTGTGCCTTCGTCATATTATGCGATTACGTTATGCCGGATGACTTCACTTACACTTTATATATGTCTTTAGCCTAGAAGATCCTGCCAGTGAGCAGGATGATTCCACTGGTGGAGAGACCTCCTACCGGGAGAGCTATGATGATATAAGTGTAGATGAGCTTCTAAATCATATACCAATGGTAAGTCACTGACAGATTAAGAAGAAAATAAAGAGGATAAAGAATGCTAATTTATAGCCTATACCATTTAAAATAAAACACAGTGACATTTAGAGTGTTCAGTTTCTGATTTTGTTTCCGGCCAGTACAGAAGGGTTCAATTGGGAAGGATATAGGTTTCCATGAATCTATGGTAGCTCAGCTTCTTTGCTCCCTTTCCTTTCCTTTCCTTTGCTTTTTTTTTTTTTTACTAAGCATGACTGTGCCTCTGGTAAATAAGAATGCCAAAGCTTTCAGATAATCTCTGAAGAGCCGTGTGTTTGTGTGTGCGTGTGTCAGTCATCAGTTATGCTCCAATTCTCTCCGTCTCTCTGCCTTTATCACTGTCCATTTCCTTGCTGTCGTTTTTCTTAGTATTAGGGGATTTGTGTAATCGTCATGTACATTCAATTATGAATGCTTGATTCTTTCTCACTTTTTTTCTCTTCCCTTTCTCTGCTTTTTTTCTCCCCCTCTCATTTAGCCGCTCTGAAGACCACATGATTATCCGTGACTGTAATAGACATTCCATATACAGAGTATAGTAAAGGATAGCAGCATTTAATTTTGAAACAATGTTCCTCAACATAAAAAATACATAAAATGTGGTTACCTATAAAGTAAACGTTTACATTGTATACAATAAGTACACTTTAAGAGATGTTGACCTGAAGGTGTGTGTGTGTGTGTGTGTGTAGTGAGTTTTGGCCCAGAAACAGACACATTCCTTCTATGTTCTCTGTAAGCAGTAGATTAATTTAAAAATGCATTGAAATAAGTTCATAGGCTGGCATAGTACAATCAGAGAACAAGAATTTGGACCCGAAGACCACAAGCAGAGCATCAACTAGATCCCAGCGGTATTGTATTAGACTGGAGCAATGAGCGATATGTAATATGGACTGATCTCAATGAATTTTGTAAATCAGAATAATTTTATAAGAATCTATTGCTGTTGCTTCTCTGTTGGTTCTCAAGAAAAGGGAATTTAAGGGGCTGGGAGGGATTGGGGTATTGGAGAATCTTTATTTTTGCCATTCGACAATAATAAAACTTTGAAGAGCCATTCAGATATCGGCTGTGTGTATTTTCACTCAATTTGGTTATGATCCACTAGCTTTTAGCACATTATTTTGGCTGCGAAGTAATGCAACTAATGCAACAAATGCCTGCAGCATCGCTCATAAGCCATGTCAGTGAATCACATCTATCATCAACCCGACTTTGAGACTGGCTTTAGTCAGTTGTATGTTTTGGTGTAAGTGTAATGGATAAATTCATATTTTTTGCCACTGGAGATGAATAGAAAAGGTCTAGTAGAAAACACACACAAAATATACACACAGGTGATGAATCAAAGGGGGGGAAAAAAACAGTGCTCTGTTATGCTGTGCATAATTCCAGCATTTTGCTGGCATTGTTTTGGGTCCACTTGTCTCCTTGGAGGGAAGAGTAACTGCAAATCAATATAAAGTTATTCAGACTGTTCACCTTTATCCTATGATGAAACATTTCTTTCCTGATGGGAGTGGTTTGTATTTAGCTGACAATGCCCCCATCTACAGGGCACGAGGTTCACTGAATATTTGATATCTATGAAAATGAGTCACCAGATTTCAATGCATTTGAATGCCTATGGGAGATTTTAGACCAGTTTATTAGACGGTGCGCTCTACCACCATTCATCAACACACCAACTGAGATGGATGGATGAATGGTGGTAGAGAGCTCTGTCTAACACACTGGTCTAAAATCTCCCATGGGCATTCAAATGCATTGAAATCTGGTGACTCATTTTCATAGATATCAAATATTCAGTGAACCTCGTGCCCTGTAGATGGCTAGGTGCTAGGTGCGAACCACTCCCATCGGGATAGAAATCCTCTCTACCACCATCATCAACACACCAGCTGAGATGGATTGATGAATGGTGTTCGTCCCTCCAGTACAGCTCCAGAGATTATAGAAGCTATGCCAAAGTACCAGAAGCAGTTCTGGCAGCTTGTGGAAGCTGAACACCTTATTAAGACATGATGAAAATTACAAGGAGTATTAAATGAATTCAATTAAAATAAATTAGGACGGCATGGTGGTAACGTTGCCACCTCACAGCACCAGAGCTCTGTGTTTCATACTGTGCTAAGGTTACTGTCTGTGTGGAGTTTCTTATGTGACTACTGATTGGAAGGTCGAGGGTTCAAATCCCAGCACAACCAAGTTGCCACTGCTGGGCCCTTGAGCAAGGCCCTTAACCGTCAACTACTCAATTGTATAAATGAGAAAAATGTAAGTCAGGGTGTCTGCCAAATACCATAAATGTAAAATGTAAATGTGCTGTCTGTGTGGGTTTCCTCTTACCTCCCAAAAACATGTTAGTAGGTTGAATGGTGACTTTAAAATTGCCTAAAGGTGTGTGTGTGTGTGTGTGTGTGTGTGTGTGTGTGTGTGTGTGGTGCCATGTGATGGACTGGCATCCCATCCAGAGTGCATCCCTGCATTGCAATCTGTGTTCCCAGGATAGGCTCCAGATCTACCATGACCCTGTCATGTCTACGCCAGAATGGGGGCTTCCTCTGGGTACTCCAGTTTCCTCCCCCAGTTCAAAGACATGCATTGTAGACTGATTGGCATCTCTAAATTGTATTAATAATAGTGTGTGAATGTGTGTGTGTGCGCGATTGTGCCCTGTAATGGGTTGGTACCCCGTCCAGGGTGTCCCCCGCGTCCCCTGGGATAAGCTCCAGGCTCTCCGTGACCCTGTGTAGGATACCCGGTACAGAAAATGGATGGATGTCTGGATGAATGAATAAAATAAATTTCAGCTTCTTATTCCTTAGCGTCTCATTCTTATTGTTGTAGTGGGACCATTCTATAATGGCTTGATGCCTAGAGGAATGTGTTAACATTGACATGACTGGTGAGTCAGTATGTTTACTAGTGTCATGTGTTGCCTTGGAAAACTGAATCATAAATGTCAGAGGCTGCAGAAGGCCAGAGCAAACATTCACATTAAGTATTAAAAACAAGCAGAGACTCTAAAATTAGAAATCATGTCTGAATGTCTGTCATGTTGAATTAACGCTCATTTTATCGTTGACCAGAAAAGTAGCTTTAATGGCTGGTTCTGCTGTTAGACATAGATATATGTGGAGGAGACTACACTGACTTTATAGAGATTTGGTAAAGATCTATAATCAAATCATAGCCAGGGTTAGGCTTTTCTATGATGCGGGCTGATCTGATCAGAGAGAGATTCCATTTAGAGCAAGCAACAGGTACCAGAATATCCCATTTTAGTTATGAATCAAATCTGATTACATCTCCAGGAAGACGGCTTGGCACCACTGCTTTCAGGGGTGGAAGGAGTACTGAGAAATCACACTTGAGTGAAAGTATGTTTCAGAATCTTACTCCGTTAAAAGTGGAAAATATCCAGCCATAAATGTACTCGAGTATATTAAAAAAAGTCAATGTTTTAATTGAAATTAAGTTACTGTCATGTTTTCTGATGAAAAGTAACTTTTATTACTTATCTAAAATTGTTAATAGATGATTTTCATTCTAAAACAATTACATTGCTTTGCCTGAAAACATCAATCAACATTTCATTTATGACATTTGGCAAATGTCCTTATACAAATCTAGTCTCTATAAAAACACATCATTTGGTCAGGGACTAAGAGTACTAGCAGTCCAAAAAACCCTGGTGCGGAGGTTAGTACAGTTTGAAAAACACAACACAAGGTGTTTATTTTTTAAAAATAAATAAGAAAGGGAGCATGGTGCAGTGCGGTATGTGATAAGTGCTTTTAGATAGGTGGGTGCTGCTCCATTTTTAGCTTTGTAGGCAAGCATCAGTGTTTTAAATCTGATTTGGGCATGTACCAGAAGCCAGCCACTTGGAGCATAGAAATGGGGTGGTGTGGGAGAACTTGGAGAGCTTGAAATCAAGTCGTGCAGCTGCATTCTGGATTAGTTGCGGAGGTCAGTTGGCACACACAGTCAGACCTGGCAGGACCGAGTAGCAGAGGTCCAGTCTTGAAATCACAAGGGACTGAACAAGCATGTGAGAGGCCCCTGTGGATAGAAATGGCTGGATCCATTGATAAGTCAGTTCAGATATGTGAGGTGAGAAGGACAGCCCATGGTTACCCCAAGGTTGTGTGAATTGACAGATGGTGGGATCTAAGAATTGTCCAGGGAGATCACAAGAGCATGCATGGGCTTGCATCTCCAGGACTGTATTTAATTTCATCTGATGAACTGCCATTCATGACAAGAAGTCTGCCAGACGCGCTGAGATCCATGCAGAAACATGAGTGTCTGAGGGAGGAAAGGAGAGGATAAGTTAATTATCATCAGCCTAGCAGTGTTATGAAAACCGATGTGAGGATATGACCACCAAAAGTGTGGATATAGAGGAAGAACAGAAGAGGACCCAGAACTGAGCCTTGTGGGACACCAATGGAGAGTCTGCATGGGACAGATGTGGATCCCGACCTTATATGATCATCGTCCCAGGTAAGAAGTAAACCACTGCCATGCTGTGACCTGTGACCTTGTCACAGGTCGAGGAGGAAGTGGACTGATCACAATTTGGCTGCTCTTGCATCATGAATCTTCTTAGTAATGGCTGCAAGAGCAGTGCTTAGTGTGGTATAGAGCTTGGAAGCTGACAAAAGTATCTGAATTTTGTATATTTGAATTATATATGTCACATTAAATAAAGTTCTTTTTTTCTGCGTTGTATTGAAAGAATCTGCATTTAGCCAATGACTTTCTCTGTTTTGAACTTTGAACTTTGAACTTTTTCCCAATGATTTTCTTAGTTTTGAAATTTTGAAAGTGTTTTGGAAAAAAAACTATATAATAAACATTCAAAAACATTACAAAAATACAGATTTTATGTCAATTCGGTCAAAAGGTGAAGTATATGGGATTCTCAGGGAACAGTAGATGCTTTCAAGTGTAGTCAAACGAATGAAATTTTTTCCATTCAAACAAACAGTTTCTAAAGTGATATTAAACATTTTATACTTGTTATGCCCAGCATAACAATTTAGGTAATGCTCTAGGTGCTTAGGGTACCTAATGTTAGCTTGCTGGCAAAACAGGGGTCTTCAATCACATAGGCAAAGGGCCAGTGTGGCTACAGTTTTTCATTCCACAAAAGCAGGAATCCTCGCTCATTTCAGTAACCACTTTGTCCTGAACCTGTGCATCTAAAGCCTATCCCGGGATCAGTGAATGTAAGGTGGGAGTTCGCCCTGGACAGGATGCCAGTCCATTGCAGGGCACCATTCACATTTACACCTAGGGGCAATTCACTTTAGCCAATCAACCTACTGTCATGTTTTTTGGGAGGTCGGAGGAAACCAAAGAACCCGGAGGAAACCCACACAGACACAAAGAGAACAATCACAGAAACTCTATATTTTGTCTAATAGAGTCTATTCTATTCTATTTTATTTTTCTATTTTATTCATTATATTCTTTTTATCATATTCTGTTTTATTATGCATCATAGTTGCACTGTGGGACGAGGCACTAAGGAAAAACATTTCACTACATGAATAGAACACATGTATGTAGTGTGTGTGACAGATAAAGGACCTTGAACCTCGAAACCTATTAAATATACCACATAAAAAAAAGAATTTTATTTTATGTGACATGTCTATAATTCAAGTATACGAAATTCATATTCAGATATGGTTGTCAGCATCCAAGCTCCATAAGGGTGAGAGCTTGCGATGCCCACTAAGACAATCATGTCCTCTTGTGCTCACCAAGTATCCTGTGAGATGATACTGCATCCGAATGGTCACTGAATCCAAAATATCCTCGATTGTAAAAGCCTTTAGCTATACACTACACTATTTTTCAAGTACGACAGCATTTCAGATGGACCCAAGATCAATTGTGTGAAATAGCGTGGTGTAGTTCAGATGCTAGATGATTTTGCCCAGCTGTATGGACACAGGCAGCTCATTAGTGCTCATCACTGCTGGGCTAAATGGACCAGGGGAATGCTGTCCATAAAAATAGACAGGACTCTGTCCACTACACTGACCAGACCCTCTGCTCTGGTAATTGCTGCTGTACCACTTAGAACTATCCCCATAGAAATGGACAGCCAGAAACCACTATTTTGTGGGTGGAAAGACAGGCTTTTAGGAACTTTTATATCATTTAGGTTTCTGCTTTTTCATCCCATCCATTTCCTAATGTGTATTTTCCATTTTCTGGCCAAATATTCCTCTGTAAGGAATGCCATATTTGCAAAAATGTTTGTCAAAACTATTCATGACATTTTAACCAGGTAGACTGATCTCACACCACATACAATCTCTTAAAAAAAAAAAAAATCTTTTTTTTTTATTTCACGTAACTGGTGAAAAAGTATAGGATCTAGTGAAAAGCTAGTGAAAAGCCTTCCTAGAAAAATGGAGGTTATTATAACAGCAAAGGGAAACTAAAATCTGGAATGGGATGCTCAACAAGCATGTATAGATGTAACGGTCAGCCTTAAATAATGTAACATGATACACGGATTTATTGTTTTAAACACTTATAGCATAAAAAAGCCTTAAAAAAGCACTGAAAAGCCGGAAACGCAATCCTGGAAAAGCAACAGCTGTTACTTGACATGTGGTTTGGTGCAGTCTTTATAAATAAAACAACATAAAAATAGTAATGTCATAAATCAGTTTTTTTGCTTTGACTATGAAAAAGGCGACTGCCTGACTTTTTTTGAATTACTGGTCAACTAATTAAAAGTAATAGTCTTACAACCCCTAGTGGAGGGTGTTTTAAGTACAGCGACATTCATGGTTCTGTATTATCTCAGTGGTATTCAAGAATTCAGGAGTCCCATTGCTCTTTACATGAGCACAATGCAGTAAGTTCGGGGCAGGTGAGTGCTTGTGAATGCAGGTCTGGTTATAGAAGAAGTTACTGATATAGTTAGGTGTTGGTACATTAGGCCATGATGGTGATTTGACTTGGAGTGATTTATCCAGCAGCCCTCATTTATATGTATCTAACTCACAGATGTAAAAGAATAGTGTTTCAGAGCATTTTTAAATCCACATTAAAAACACGCAAGGTAGGAATGCACCCTGGATGGGATGCCAGTCTATCACCGGGCGCTACAGATACATATGCACACACTCCTTCACACAAACGGGCAATTTAGCATAGTCATCCACCTAAAGGCATGTTCTGGGGAGCTGGAAGGAAACCAGAGAACCTGGAGGAAACCCATGCAGCTATGAGGAGAATATGTGAAACACCACAGACGGTAACACAAGCTCAAGGATCAAACCAGGGACCCTGAAGCTTTGAGAGAGAGAGAGAAACGTTACCCGCTGCACCAAAATGCTACAATGCCATTTCTGGAAATATGGAATTTGTGAAAATCAGCAGTCAATTAAGGCACTCATTGCTGCAAATGTTTCAATTAGTGCCTCATTTCCAACTCATGTGCATCCGATGTCTCATAAAGCAAGTAAGAACTGAAGTAACTGATAGGCATTTTACAGCAGTCATAGGCACTTTTGCTTTGGGGAGGAAAAGTTCAATTTAGCACCTTATAGGTTATTTAATTTGTCCCTCTGGAAGAACCCATAAAACCCATTTGAGTAACGGTAATTCAATACTATACTTAAGATTATGGCATATTTGTACTTTACTGGAGTATTATTGAAATTAAATACTTGTACTTTTACTTTTTACTCCTTACATTTTTAGTTAGACCTCATACTCATTACAGATCTTGACTCTCTCTTCTTCTATCATATAGAGAATGAATGCATGCTATATCAGTAAAATGAGCTCAGCTTGGCATCCAGTAATTTCAGTTTAGCACGATCAAGCATCATGCCAATCTATCATCTGCAGTGAATTTATCATGCTACACAATATACTTAATGCTATAGCTATCTGTGTGCGTTTGAATATGGATAAGACGTTGGACTGCAGTGTCGACTTTGAGGATGAGCAGCCCTGGCCCTACCTCAATAAAATGTTTCAATATGCTGGAACAAGCAAAGGCTCGTATATAATGAGGGGTCTCCTTTGCCTCTCTAGAAGGTATGAACTCCTTTTCGTTTGAAAACACTGCTGAAGTAAGTTTTGGTAATTGCTAACATTAACTGGATATCTATATTTATATAAGTTCCTGTTTTCTTTGCAAATGCCTGGTTAGACTAGCACTGATTCCAGTAGCTAACACAAACTGGCTAGGTAGTGATGATTACAGTGAATGGTTAATATTGGTTAATTACAGATCTTGAATGATGTTTTCAGGCAAAAATCCTCAAGTGGAACTTCTCCAGAACACTAAGAATCCAGTCATTTATTCATTTATTCATCTTCATGGGAAAACATGCTGGTGGGAGCAAGTCGGGAATACACCTTGAACGCTAAGAACCTTGAATGGGATGGCAGTCTATTGCAGTCTAAAAGTGTAGAAATCGGTTACCGACACTCACTCTGCATGTGCAGTGCATGTCTTGAATTTACAATCTTACAGTATACACATAGCCAAATGCAGATTATTGTTATTGCATATGCATTATAAGACTGGGTCCAGCTGCGTAGGTTCTGTATTTTAGCTCATCTTGTTCTCCTAGCCAACAGAATCTGAAGACATGCAGTCCCAGGTAAAGGGTGGCAGTGACTTATGGAAGGAAAAGAGAAACTGTTCTACTGTGAATAGAAAAATCTGCTGTCTGTGACAATCAACTGATGAATCCCTAGTGGTCATCCATTGCTTGTATAAGACAGATGTGCGTTCAAGCGGATAGCAAAAACTGGGCAAATTTCGCAAGAAAATATCACTCAATTACTCAAGACTGTCTGCTGTTTTAAAAGGTTAATTCTATAAAATATCCATCAACGGCAAAATTACATTTCTTTGTCCAAACAGCATGACTCGCAAGAAGGTGGGAATCTGTCTTTGTCCTACATTGTTGTGCATGTGAATATATGCTTGTGTGTGTGTGTGTGTGTGTTAGGCAGAGCGTCTTTAGGTCGCAGTATGCCATAATGGCATGTTCAATTGCATAGTCCCACTGGAGCTGATGTATTTTAATAAATCAAATGGAATAGGATAACAGGGAGCCTCTGAGCTCTTTTCCATATATCTTTTGGCCTTAAACATTTTGAATGCCAATCTATTTTTCCATTTCATGTATTAAAACCCTCCTTATCCAAGACCTAATGCAGTTTTTATGCGAATATAGCATCTACGTAAGCAGATAAATAAAAAGATACAAACAAAGAGGCATAACTAAAGCATATAAGAGCCTCATTTAGCCTCTGCATCATAGCACGGCCATAAGGGCTATAGAAAGTCACCACAAAACGGATGGCAGGGTGCAGGAATGGCAACCGAACTGCCAGCTACGCACTGACATTTCAGATGGATCTCCGAGTGCCCGAGGAGCCAAGAATGGCAGGCACAGTCTGCTCTGACGCATCTCCAACTGATGCTGGTGGAGCACAAGCTCTAATGACTAGCTTGGCAGTCCAATGCTATTTTTAATGTGCTCCCATTAACTGGTCTTCACCATTCCCTCTTGGAGGATTCCCTGTCTTAATGACTGTTCGGGTGCTGATGGAGTACAAGCAATAATGGCAAAATGTGTGTTCCAAATCTGTTCCACTCTTAGCAGCCCAGGTGAAGATTTATCATGTGAAAGTCCCAAGAGATCAAGACTTCAGGGGCAGAACTTTTCCCCGAAAGCTATTTGAGTAAACATAAATAAATAAATACAGTCCCCTCCGAAAGTATTGGAACAGCAAGGCCAATTCTTTGTTTTTGCTTTACACTGGAGACATTTGAGTTTGAGATCAAAAGATTAGTAGGAGATGATAGATCAGAATAATAAATGCAATAATTGAATCAAGCCAGTGACCCACTGACATCATCAAACATACACCAGTGGTTTCTTTCTTTTTCAGGACATTCCAAGTTGTGGTTTTGGCTATGCCCAATGCTTGTGCAATGGCTCTGATCGATTTTCCCTCTTTTTTCCCCCCCTCTTTTCTCCCATAGACAGCTCTCTGGTCTTCATGTTGGTTTATCCTTTTTTTTTTTTTAAGCAACAAGTGTAGTCTTTACAGGTGAAACCCAGGGCTCAAACCAAGAGTAGACAATCAGAGCTATTCATTGTTTAAACAATCAATCTAACAGGGTTCCAATATTTTGGATCACTTAAAAATGGGTCGGTTCCAACAAAAGGTTCCATGTTCTAATGAAAGCTGAAATTCTGATCTCAAAGGAATTGCCCTTGCTGTTCCAATACTTTCAGAGGGGACTGTATATAAACATTCGGGTTTCCTACTTCATCTGTACAATACATTACAGTGCATGTATCTAATATTACTTTACTCTGCTATTTCTTTCTGTTTTCTCTCCTTATGCTGAAAATCTAATACTACAGCCTTTTTCTTATAATAATTCTTTCTCTAAATATTAGGGCATTTTATATATATCATGGTTGTAGTAATGTTCTGGAAATGCTACATTGTAATCGGTCAGCTTAACCATGTGGAGAAACTCGTTCATGTTCAAACTTGTGCTAAACAGCTGCTTAACTGGATTTTCAGGCTGGCCCATGCAGATAATACATTTATCTGTACGCAGTTTATGACACCAAAGTTGTTGGCTTTTTCACGAGTAGAACCCTTGGGGCAGATGTCTAGACCAGCAGGTATGAAATAAGCATTTAAGCCCAAAAATGAATGAGGGACTGAAAAAGCTTCACATTTCCTGAAATAAATATGTTGTCCATTGCAGTGTGATGTATTATAACATTCCCAGGATAGGCTTCAGATCCACCGTGACCCTGAACAGCTTAACAGATATCATTACAACCTATGCTAATAACAACCTAGGGACACGATATGTCAGGCAATTCACAAACAGCATATCGAAGGCAAAGATAAATTCATAAAAACCAGGGAAATAAACCAGATCAAACACCAGGAGCATAAACACAGGCAAGACAGATTGGTACATCATTTGTGGAACAGAGCTGAGTGGATGCTGCAAAATGAATGAAAGTTCAGTGTCTCTATTTATAAGGTGTGTGGATGATTGCAACCAGGTGTGCTGCATCAGAACTTAGGCATCAACGTGGGACGTGGATGGGTTTCGTAGTCCGTGGCGGCCATATTTGTAGGAGGTGGTGAGTTCCGGGAAATGGCGTTCGATGCCAATTCTGGCATTGACATGACATCGCTGTAAAAAGGCCTACTTTTACAGCTAGTGTCTTTTTGCTCTTGATACCATGAGAAGATCCAAGCAACTCATCCAAGCTCTCCAAAATTATGGACCTCCACAAATCCGGTTCCTCCTATGAAGCAATTTCCAAACAAGTGAAGCTACCAAAAGCATCTGTACAAAAAATTGTATGCAAATATATATATCTCTGGACCACACGGACTGTATTGTTCAGGAAAGAGGTACCATAAGAAAGTCTTTATCTGACGTTTACTCGTCATTTCACCCGTCTGATCTTTGCCTTTTATGGTGTTTTGTGGGTGTCACTAAATTCAAATCAGCCATGCCATGCATGTGCCGGGTATTTTACAGGTGAGTGGCATTCATCTATATACGATCAAGAGTATGCAATAGAATTAAATCAGTGTTTCCAAAACTTTTGCAAGTCTGACAGAAATTTTTCGTATGATTTGGCTTATTCAAACATTTACACACTTTACTGAAAGACTGATGCATGAGGCCCATTTTCCACAATCCAAATATCATAAACAACAGGTAGATCCGGCCCATACGCAATATTCAAAAGGCTCAAAGTAACACAGTCCAAAAGACAGATCCAAAGTCAACACAGGTCAGTAAACACAGGCAAGAGAAGGCACACAGGATAGCGATAACAAGAACAAACTGATAATCCAAGGAGGTTAAAAACCAAGAAGGCAAGGCAAGGTCATTAACAGAAATCAGACCAGAACGTTCTGCTCAGAATGTACACAAACGGATGTGCAAACAGAAAGGCTTGACACTTGGCATAAGGTCCATGTGCTTTATGTTTGTGACAGGAAACAAGCATAACCAACAAGGAAGACTTCAATATTTGGGGGAGGGTGCCCTCTGGTGTTGTGGTGATTAATTTCCCACCACTGGTGTGACAGGTGCCTAATCCTGCACTAATGATCTACTGCTCAAACTGTCTGAACACATCCGAGCGCTGACCAGCACATGTCCTAAATGCTAAGATACCACATGTATATTGTTGCTTTACCTGACATCATGCAGGTATGCCTTTATGCCTAACAAAGGGAGGCTCTTCCACTACAGATCCTACATTAAAGGAATTATGGTAATGGAGGTAAAAATGAGAAATTGGTAGTTCCACATGTTCTACAGTGATTATTGTCAGACACGTCTTTCCACGATTTGCAATTATGACCTTTTAAAGGTTTCGTGCAAAGAAATTCATGGATGAGTCATGAGTCAATCCTAGGACAGCTTTGGTTTTGTCCTTGTGTTTGGTGCAGCCTGGACTCAATCTGTCTTTAGTTCTCAATTATACAAATATTTTGATATTCATGAGGAGAAAACCAAGCTTTCACTAAAATATATTTAGTATATTTAATATATCTAACCAACAAACATGCAAATTACTCTTAAGGCCAGTTACATTTGTTAAATTGGCTTCACTGGTTTCTCCACTAAAAGCAAGGCAACAAAAAAAAAAACAAGTTTAAAAAATATAGGACTCTTTATTCAGCCACGTAAATATTTACATTTTGCTTGGACAAGGCACACAAATAGTGATTTCATTAATACATTTACAATTATAAAAGTTTATAAAATTTTCTACTGTATCAATGGAGAAGGCTGTTCATTCCTCTCATTCTTTTTTTTCCTTTTTTTTGGCATTCAGTACTTTACAAAACATGTGCTAGGACCACAGACAAGGTGACCTACATCGCTTCACATTAAGGACACTGAGAAACATATAAAAAGTCCACATTATAAAACTATTATAAAAGAATTTTGAAGAAATAAAGACTCATTTTAAAGGTGCAAATTGTGTTTCCGGAGTTGGCGGAACTCAGAGGCGCCGGATGCTGCGTTTGCTGCGAGCGGAACCTGCTAGCGGAGCGGTCTGGCAGTGTGGTGACGACGATGAAGCCTTTATTATGCCCCTCGGGCATGGGGTGGACCTGTGGTACGCTGACTGGCACAGCGAGCAGAAGTCGAAAGCACAGCTAGCCCGCATGCACACCGCCCTTTTCATGGCCGAGTCGAACCGTGCGGGAGAACCACAGAGACGGCAACTCCTCAGCGCCTCATGCCCTTTCAGGGTTTTAGTAGCCTGAGAGAAAAAAGGGTTTTAGTCGCCAGCGATTCACTAGCAATGCTGTTCTAACCCCTGCAACACTCACTTCCCTGATCCCATTTGATTTCAAGACTAACTTATGTGCAAAGTGATGCATAAAACTCTGTTAAAAAGAAAAAATGCCTCTGGATTGTGACCACGCTGAACGTCCTCCATTCAATACGCCATTTCCACCTGCTTACCTCGTGAAACTCGGCAAAGCGGCTTGGCTTGGCTGCGTTTCTCGTGCTGTCTGCTTGGCTGTGGGTCTTCTTCGTGGGTTTGTGCCCTGGTGTTGAGGAGGCCACGCTCTGTAGGCAAGAAAATACCATCCTGCTAAGGCCAAAGTCTCTGGATAAAGACCCTGTCGACCTTCTGGAGTCCTGCAACCAAAATGAAAGCTCGAGTGAGATGAGGCATCAAATCGATATAATAATACATTCTTATTACGTTCAACCCATCTATCAAAAATGAGCACTCCTTACCCTTAGCATCTGCTCTGCATTTCTGCATCTCTGAACGGCTCTCGCGTCTTGGTGAATGATTTTCCGCCATGTCTTGCTCACTTTTTTACAGCTGTAGAAGTAACATTTTCAGTTAATACAGCTTCTGGGTTTTTGGTTGTTTTTTTTTTTTTTTTTTTTATATATATAACACACACACACACAAATGACAGGAATAGTATGACTTGGGTAAAAGTATGACTAAGTCATAAAGGACCTACTTTATCAAGTCACACTCTCCAAGTAAGCCCAAGATCCTGGTCAGGATGTGCTTCATGTCTTTCTTCAGCAAGCCACAAAGAACGTCTACATACTCCAGGCCCATCTTTGCACCAATGATGTTATCGAGACCATAGTGCTCAGCCAGCTTATTAATCACAGTCCAGTCATAGCTTTGGCTTTTCCTGTAGCCTTTGGCCAACTGTTTGCATACTTCCTCCTGGAACTTCAGTACAGGAAGGCAACTTGATTTCGAGTCTGAATGAATTGGAGACAGTGTGCAGTCTTTTTTCTCTGGGCACCTCTCCAGAGTCTCTGTACAATGTGTGTCTCCATCACAGTGCTCAAGCTGGCTGTTGTGAAGGGACAGGTAGCCGCTGTCTTCTGTGAGACTGGAGCTGCTCAGGATCACCTCATCATCGGACAGCACCTCGACAGAACAGGGCTTTTCCCTGTAGTTCTCTTTGTTATGAGGCCCTTGGGGCTCGCTGTCCAGGTGCTGAGAGGTGGAGGAAGGCACGCAGGAAGATGGCGCGCTTTTCTTCAGTCCCTTTAACCCGGCGCTCGTTTCCGTTTCCGCTTTCTGTGCTGAAGCTCTGCTGCGGTTCAGGCACTTCATAGCTGTGCCTTTACAGTTTGGTCACCACAAAACTATTAAACAGTGAGAGACAGAATATTGGATAAGCACCACGACGGTATTTCAGTGTCATGTAGTCGACCTGAGTGTTGACTTTTAAATAAAAACAAAAAAAAAGTCATTTAACTAACAATACTACTATTAATAATAATAATAATAATAGGCTGCCAAACTAACGTTATTTTCTCTACCTATTTAATTAATTTTTTCTACTCATGTGAAAATGTGACTTTTATTTGACAAAAATAATTAAACCCTGCTAAAACGAGCTAACGTATAAAATGTACGTCTATAGCATCACCATTAACATTAACGTTACTTAAACCTCGGGTAAGCCTAGATACATAAGATTTCACTCTTGTTGCTACAATAACCATGTTATTTAATAGGTTCTAAACATTATCTCTTAATTTTGTATATCTAAAGGTAGAAGGTGGTTTACTTGGCGCGCCTAAGAAGGCTAACAGGATAGCCACATCACTGAGCTAGCTGGCTCAGCTGCCCTGCTGGACGAATTAAAAGGCTAACTTAGCGCATTAGCTTCACGTTTATTGGCGGGGTTTAGAAAACAACAAGATCACAGCTGGTAATTAAGACTCTCATAATACAAAACACTGCTGTTATTTAACATTTTTTAAAAAATAACACGCGTGCCTTGTTGCTATGGACACGTTAATTATCTCTATTTCGTGAATAAACTAGCCGGAGTTATCTTATTACTGTCTTCTGTTGCAGTACACGTTAATGCACTAATATACTGTAGCAAGTAGTACACCTTACCTCGAAAATAAAGCTCCAGGTTTTTTTTTTTACACGAGCCTTGCAAATTTGGGCAACTGTTCTGGCGCGGATTGCTGTACACTAACTCAACATAGTCGGTTTACGCGGTCAAATCCAGACGCCACTGACTAATGAAAGCAGAGAGGGAAAAAGCGCCAGTTACTACATAGTTTGAATTTCGCGTCAAAAAACGCGCTGACCAATCAGGGCTCAGCATAGTACCTTTAACCGCCCTATAGCCAATAGGAGGTTTCCGCTCCAAATGGCACCACCTATATTATGGAAATCCCGCCTGCTGTGCTCCTATTGGCTGCAAGCTCTTTTTTCACGAAGGAGTTCGCCAATCGGAGTCTTCAGTCGCCAGATTTGAGATTATATATCTAGCCGCCCCTAGCGGAGGAGGTGGGATTTGTCGGAAAACTGGTGGTAAAAATAAAAATAACACACCTACTGAGAGGAAAGAAATGGCGCCTACATATGACGTAGGGTGACCGACAAGGCGCCTTTCTTGAATCGATTTAGAAAAATATATATATATAATATTTGTGTTTTTATATTTTTTATGTCTTTCCTAAGGGTTTTTTTTTTTTTTTTTTTGCAAAGAAAAGTAGTATTTAGTTCATGAATATAACTTTGCAACTCTTTTCTGGCATCCTCTAGCCTTTTTTTTGTTGTTGTTGTAAAATCAAGGCTACAGTTCACTATGAACAAAGTTTCATGTATTAAAGAAGGAACAAACTGTTCTCTCTTCTCTGTAGTGAACTATCTAAGGTTGTCTGCATACTTTATTATACTGCAATACTTTATGCACAATAGCAACCTTTCAAACTGGCTTGACCCCTATATATTGTATTAACAATCAGAAAAAGAAAAAAAAATCACCGTTCTCAAACAGCAGGAGCTTACAAATGTTTTAAATGTCTTTTTGCTATTGTTAGACTTAGAGTTAGAGGCTCGCATGAAAGTTAAGAGCCATCACTAAGGTATTTCACACCTCAAGATGGAATGTAGAAAGTGCCTGATAAATCTTACTCCGCTTAGAATAGTGGTTTTCAACGTTTCCAACACCCTGTAATAAAACTACAGACTGGCCAAAGGGGTGTAGGCCACAGGGTCACCCCCACGCAGCTTATCCAGCACCACTTAGTCTGACGTTTAACATGACAAAGGGCAGTTCACGTGCACAAAACCCTGGGCCAACTGGTGAGCTCTTGTTGCCTCACTCAATCCGAATTATTTTGCTGAACCAGCTTTACTGGATTCATATGATTCCAAGAATTTATTGTGCTTCGGTTTCTTGCTTCTGTGGTGGTGATTTCAGACAGATGGAAATATATGTTTAATTAATCTGGATGCAACGGACCATTGAAATGGCATCGTAGATGTATTGACCGGTGTTTGAAATTTAATAATCAACAGCACCAGACGAGTCACTCCGGATTTGAATTTTCAGGAATTTCCAAGCCGACTTCTGACTTGAACATTAAATTCCAGGTGTTTATCCGCATGACACCTTTGGGAAGATTTATAGAGTTCACAACCACATCTGAGTGTTGCCAATGCCATCCTTTCTGCAAAATCTAGAGATCTTTCGTAGAAATAAATGCATACAGGTATATAGAAGGGTATTTGTGATTACATGAAGCAGGACGAATATCTGTTGTGTGCTGCTGTTCTGTTAAGAGTTACACGGTTTAAAAATTCTGTTAGCAAACCACAACAGAGAACTGTTTCGATCACCAGTGACGGTCAAGCGATACGGCACAGTGCTTAAAAGAAAAGCATTTATTAATTATTTTAAATTAAGGTTATATATATATATAATTATTGATTTCAGTCATTGACCTTCAAGAATGTCCATGAGAGCTTCCTGTTCGGAAAACTGCTGCAAAAACATGCTCATCTCGTCCAGCAGCTCCTCCCCTAATAAAAATCCATGTACGTCATGCAGGGTTTTCCCAATCCGATGGTCAGTGACTCGATCTTGAGCAAAGTTGTAGGTCCTGATTTTTTCTGATCTGCCTCTGGTGCCAATCTGTTACAACAGGAGGTGAAGAAATATAGTAAGTCTAGGGTCGTGAAAAGTTCTACATTTCAACAAGAACCTTCAGCCAGTTAACGCTTTTGTTTATTTCCAGTGGCCAACAATCTGAGCTGCTCTGGAGAACAACACAAATATGCATTGGTTTTAGACATCATAATATTTCCTTTAGTCCCTGATGAGGTTTGAAGCCTCGTTAGGAAATTCACTCCATGCCCCATTTCTGTGTGTGCGAGTCCAGAAAACCTGCGTCCACATGTTTCGTATCCGTCTGCCAACGCAATTATGCATCATGTCAACGTGCGCACTAGGGGGTAGTGTCACATGCACATACCCAGACCACAAACCAAAAGAAAGTCTGATGTTTCAGTGTAGCAGATAATGGATAGAAGCAAAGTGTTGCATGTGTAAACAAAGTATTTAGTACTTAAAGCTATATTTGAGACACTTACTGCAGTTACAGAAAAAAAAAAAATTTCATATTTAAATTATGTGATTTATTTCCATGCATATAATGTCATGTATATGTGAGGAAGAAATGCAACTAATTCCACGAAAGTCTGAAACCCATTTGATGAGGAAATGAATCCGATATTGTATTGTCTTGAATCCTGGCCTAGAGTTCATTAGATTCATTATAATTCATATAATTCACATTCAGGTAACTTCATCATTTGCAGGTGCTATTCTCTGTTATTTTAATTCTATCCCAATTGGCCATGTTGTAGTTTTATCTCCCTCGTGCCCTGAGAACATTACAGACAAAATTACCAAATTATCTCCGTGATTTTGCAGCCAGATTCGGCCTCCTGTGTTGAAAAATGATTTTCTGACCATTGCTACGTGCCGTATTTAGTCGTCTACTGTGGATCCACATTAAACACTTCCCAAATCGGTAAAGCAGAAGAGCGTGATCTCGCATGCTTGCTATTATAATGAGAGCTCCACTTTATATTTACATACGCCACAATCTAATGCACCATTTACTTTTTTTTAGAAATTAAATCAATGAGCAGCTGTATCACTGACCTTAATCATCTAACGATACATGCTGTCAAATCAATTACAACAATAGGTTCTGTCAGGCACGTCGCCATAGACGGAGATCTCGGGACAGACCGGGGACCTGCTGGTGAGATTATATCTCACAGCTGCTTGGGAATGTCTGGATGTATCATCAGGGCCTGGAATCTGTGCCCTTTGCAGCGAAACCCAGCAGCCTTTATGATGTTTTTTTGTCTGAAAAGTGTCTCTTATGTAATCTGCTGCTTTCTTTACTGGCATACAAACATTTTTCTGTAACATTTAATTTTGTGCTGGAAAACTAATGTTTGGAATCTAAAATGTTTTTGTACTGAATCAATAATGTAGAAGTCATAAAATAAAAATCCATAACAAAGTTTGTACTAAAAAAAAAAATAGGGTGGCTAAGACTTTTGCACAGTACTGTACATGCATGGATGTTTATTAAAAAAAAAAAAAAATACAGAGATCTTTTTGGCAGTTATGAAATTGATTATGGAAATACAGTGCTTTGGTTTGCACATTTCAGCTTTGTGGCACTGACTGATACTGACTCGCTGAAGAATGTATCATTCGCAAACAAAACAAGTGGAATCAGTAGTGTACCTGGAGTTTGCGGGCCTGGTACCTCTTACTCGTCTCCTCCTCCAGCTTTGCACTGTAGAGCTTGGCCCGCAGCAGCTTCATAGCCTTCTCTTTGTTTTTGATCTGAGAGCGCTCTTGCTGACACTCAGACACGGTGCCTGCAATTCCAACATTTACCTTCAACACTCTGCGCTCCCGAAAGTGTAACGTATTGTACACGACCGTCAGAATCATTTGACCATGAAGAAGGTTAATAAATAAGTGACCTGTCGGTAAATGGACGATCCTGACAGCACTGTCGGTCGTGTTAACATGTTGTCCTCCAGCTCCGCTGGCTCTTTTCGTTTCGATCCTCAGCTCTTTGGGGTTAATGGTGAAGGAGATCTGTGAATGCAATGCAGAATAACTCCATGAGCGTAACCTTCCACATCAGTCGGGATGAAAACTGGCATATAATCATTATATCAAAATTCTGTCCTAATACAACGAGATCACTTGCTTTTCTCAAACTACTGCATGGTCAGGAGCATTGCTTTATTTTTCATAGATATCGGATTCTACAACTTACAAATAGAAAGGGGAAAAGATTTTTTTTTTTAAATGCTTATTAAACCATGTTACAGGTCTCAGGATAATACTTCAGATCTAAACAATGTACAAATACATCTCATACCTCTGTACTAAGTATAATGCATATGATATTTGGAATAATGTACCAAATTGTTGATTTGGCCACTCCTAAAGTTTCTGCTCTCTCTCTGATACGTCTGTTTTGTTTTTTCAGCCTTATGATGGCCTCCTTCACTTGCATCAACACCTCTTTGGACGACATATTGAGAGTTCCCATGAACAGCTACCAAATGCATAGTCAATGCTTGGAATCAACTCCAGACCTTTTATCGCCTTAATTTGTCATGAAATAATGAGGAAACAGGCCACACCTGGCCATCAAACTGCTTATCAGTCAATTGTACAATTACTTTTGAGCCTGAGAAATTAGAGGGACTCTGTAAAAAAAAAATGGCTGTAATTCCTAAATGGTTAATGCAATATTTTTTGTTAAACCCCCTTGAAAGTCTACACTTCAATCACATCTTAATTGCTTCATTTTAAATCCACTGTGTTGATGTACAGAGGCAAAAATGACAAAAATTGTGTCACTGTCCAAAGACGCATGGACCTGACTGTATCTGTTGTATTCATCATACCTCTGCAGGCTGTGGCAATATTGCCACAGTCATAGTGCTGGTGTGCATGCGGCCTTGTTTCTCTGTCTTTGGGACTCTCTGGACCCGATGGACGCCTGCTTCAAACTTCATCTTCTTATAGCTCAGTGGACCACCGATGCTGGCTGTGGCATGCCGTACACCCCCTGAGATAAAGAAGCAAAAGCATTAGAGTCCCAGGCCTAGTCCTAGAGCAGTAATAACAAACGGAATTAACAGAGACTGGCCTATATCACTTGGCATGTATTCCAGCGTGTCAAAGCCCCAGCCGTGGAAAGCAGCATAGTTCTGATACATGTCAAATATCTCTGCTGTAAAAAGCATGGCCTCTTGACCTCCAACCCCAGCAGTGACCTCTAGGACCAGATCGCTCATGTCTGATTCTTCCTCAGGGACGAGAAGAGACAGAATCTATATGAATAAAAAAAAAGAACAACATTAATGATTTTTAGTGTGTGAAGCATAGATTTGGGGACATGTCCCCTCCCTCCCCAAAGTATGGAGGGCAGTGAATTGTACCCCTCCACCCCTTCCTCTCACGTTTCCCATCAAAAACTGGCTCTGTTTATAATTGTGAATAGATCTGGTAAAAAAGATACTGTCATCATACAACATGTTTTTATAAAAAGATATACAGTATATAGTAAGTTGAAGTGTTGATTGAAGGTTTTATAGCTGTTTTAAGTTATATTCTTATTTGTAGGTAGTCCAGTTACTTCTAATAACCACTCTTTACAACCGTGGTGAGCAGAAAAGCATCTCAGAACAGTCTAACCTGAAGGTGGATGGGCTAGAGTAGCAGAAAACCCACATCGGGTTGCGCTCCTATCAGCCTTTAACAGGAATCTGAGAACAATGAGCACAGGCTGGAACTGAAGAGTTAAAGATGGTGTTTTTCCCATCTTTAATTGTCCAGTTTCAGTGAGCCTTCCCGTCAGCTCGAACCAGCCTGGCCATTCTCCTCTCACCTTTCTCACCAACAAGGCGTTTCCACCCACAGAACTGGATGTAATGTGCACCATTCTCTGTAAGAGACTCTAAAGCGTGAAAACACTCGCAGATCAGCAGTTTCTGAAATACTCAAACCAGCCCGTCTGTAACCAACAACCATGCAAAGTCACTGAGATCACATTTTCCCCATTCTGATGTTTGATGTGAAGAGCAACCGAAGCTCTTGATCTGTATCTGCATGATTTTATGCATTGTGCTGCTGCAACATGATCGGCTGATTGGATAATTGCATGAATGTGCAGGGGTACAGGGGTTCCAAGACACTGCTTGTAAAAGACCTGACATGCCTAAAGCTTTGACATGGTGATCTATCATGCTGCAATGCTGTAGAAAGATTTGTGAGCTGGATATCTGCTTGTGGGATAAAGCTGACCTACCTTTTGTTTCGTTTCTTGCATGGATGCCAGGCAGTGCTCCCTCTCTGTCTCTGCAAGCTCGTGCAAGTCAGGGTCATTTTCTATAGAGGATAAAGTTGACAGCATCACTTCAGTGAGCACTTTACACCCAAAATACTGGACGGCTCTTTTTTTTCCCCCCTACCTTTCAGTAATGACTCGTTCTCTTCAAAATCCCTCTGTTTTGATTGCAGCTCGCTGATTTTTTGGACCAGAGGCCCTAAAGCAGTCAGTCTCATCCTCTTTGCTCTCAGCTCCTCATCGTCTGTTTGCAGGTCTGCAGCATTGACAGCGCGCAGACACGCGTTATACTCCGTTTCCGCTGTCCTCAGGTAGTCCTGCAGGGATTTCCTGGCAAACATCTCATCCGCTGTCAGGATCTTCGCGATCATTGCTGAGGTTGTTGCATGGAAGTCTCTGTGGCAGCTCGCGCGTCGGGAAATTGAGCTTTCACGCGCACTGCAGCGCGTCAGCCGTCTGAGCTCGTGATTACACAAAGTTCTAACGACCGGTCTCGCGCGCTTTCCTATCGGCTTAAACCCAGCGCACCTGAGCAGCTGCTTAGAGAAACAGGCCACAGCCATGGCGAGAATGTTTCTGCTCACTTCTCACTCTTTAAGTCACATAGCAGGACGTTTCCGACCCCTAACCTACCACGCTTTCTTAGTACAGGACGACAACAATCCGGTCATGCTCTTACTTCCGCGTTAGCCGAATTTCAAAATAAAAGTCTCTGTTTCCTGCTCACTTTGTCCTCTTTAAGTCACATAGCAGGACGTTTCCGACCCCTAACCTACCACGCTTTCTTAGTACAGGACGACAACAATCCGGTCATGCTCTTACTTCCGCGTTAGCCGAATTTCAAAATAAAAGTCTCTGTTTCCTGCTCACTTTGTCCTCTTTAAGTCACATAGCAGGACGCTTCCGACCCCTAACCCACCACGCTTTCTTAGTACAGGACGACAACAATCCGGTCATGCTCTTACTTCCGCGTTAGCCGAGTTTCAAAATAAGAGTCTCTGTTGCATGAACGGGCTTTTTAATGTGACTTTTTAATCTTTTATGTAAATTATTTTTAGTATTTTCCCTAATCTAACACACCCACTTTAGCTCAGGAAGGGCTGTTTAGCTGCTCATGATGCAAGTTTCTGATTTCCCACTGATTTCCCAATTATTATTATTATTATTAGTAGTAGTAGTAGTAGTAGTTGTAGTAGTTGTCAACAAAGGTTAGTGGTTAGCACTGTTGCCTCACACCTCCAGGGTTGGGTGTTCGAATCTCAGCTCTGTGCGTGTGGAGTTTGCATGTCCTCCCTGTGCTTCGGGGGTTTCCTCCGGGTACTCCGGTTTCCTCCCCCAGTCCAAAGACATGCGTAGTAGGATGACTGGCATTTCCAGATTGTCCGCGGAGTGTGTGTATGTGAGATTGTGCCCTGTGATGGGTTGGTACCCCGTCCAGGGTGACCCCCACCTTGTGCCCCGAGTCCCCTGGGATAGGCTCCAGGTTACCCCGTGACCCTGTGTAGGATAAGCGGTACAGAAAAATGGACGGATGGATTATTAATCAACAATTGTATACAAAACAAGGGTTGTAAACGGAGCAGATACCAAGGGTTCATTCATAGCCAAGCATAATAAAGTGGCAAAGCAAAATACTTAACCAGAGAAATGAAGGAAAACAGGTACATAAATCACTTACATACAACACCCCTCCCCTCAAAATATAAATAAATAAAGAACAAAAGAATTATACAGAAACACCAAAATGTGAGAGTTTTAGTAGGAAGTGGACAAAGGAATGGATAAAATGCTTGGCAAGTAAAATTCCTACTCAGAGAGTCAGTTTTTCCGTGACGTCACTTCAACACAGTGGGAAAAGTTAGAGCAGAGAATAACAGTGTGATGTGATTTAGGCATTTTTAAGCAGTCTTGGGGTCTCTGTTTCTATCTGAAATCCCTAAAATACTGAGTGATACTTTGATAATTGAAATGTTAATTCACTTTTTTTGAAGAATGTTTGATCAAACTGTTCTTTCATGTCATATTCAATGTCATGATAAGTGAATTATCCCATCTATTTAAAATAATTAAAAATAATAGATAAATGACGCACTAATTAAACAGCTCTTTAATACCTGTTGTTGTAGACAGTTTACAGTAAGTATTCATTTTATTTCCGACTTTAGTTCGCATGAATGCTGTAATGTTGGAAGTAGTAGTGAGTGTGCACGGTGCCCTGGCCTGTGATGGACTGAAGTGACCTTGTAGGTGTTCAGGAAGAGCTATGTAGCTCACAGTTTCTCTTGCATATTAAGTCTTCAGCCCCTTAATTAGCACTCATTTTCTGACTGCCCTGTTGTCTTTTGGTTGGTGGGTTGTTCTCAAACCACAAGTGACTTTCATTAACATTGCTGTGTACCACATACACTCATATCAGCACCCTACACACACACATTATGTCAGTGTGACTGTTGTGCTGAGAATAATCTATGTCGCACACTGGCTCTGGGTGGGTATGGTGGCTTAGTGGTTAGCATGTTTGCCTCGCCCCTCTGGGGTTAGGGGTTTAAATCCTGCCTCTGCCCTGTGTGCATGTTCTCCTTGTGCTTTGGGGGTTTCCTCCTCCAGTCCAAAGACATATGTAGTAGACTGATTGGCATTTCCAAATTGTGTGAGAGTGATCGTGCTCTGCGATGGGTTGGCACCCCATTCAGGTTGTCCCCAAGTCTCCTGTTATAGACTCAAGTGGTCTGCATAAAGCCCTGACTTCAACCCCACTAAACACTTTTGGGATGAACTGGAACGCAGACTGCACCCCAGACCTCTTCACCCAACATCAGGGCCTGACCTTCTTAATGCTCTTGTAGCTTAATGAGCACAAATTCTCGTAGGCATGCCTCAAAATCTAGCGTTAAGCCTTCCCAGAAGAATGGAATATTAGAACAGCAAAGGGGGACTAAATCTGTAATGGGATGTTCAACCAGCACACGCAGTATTGGTGTCATTGATCAACTGTCCACATACTTTTGGCTATGTAGTGTATACTAGCAAGAGTCATGAATTTTGGCTGCTTCTTCTGTGATAGAAAAAAAGAAATAATGTATTTTGGTATGACATGCCTTTAACACGTTAAATATGCATCAGCGTAGGGCTATAATAGACCCGTTTTCTCCTTCGCCAAGAAGGTGATTAGCTCTTTTATTAAAGAGTGGGACTCACCATCCATATTTCAACCAGTGAAGTGTTTCATAATAATGTCTCTACTTGAGTTTGATGTCTGTCAAACTAATTCTAGTTCTCATTTTAACCAGTCGATGGCAGCAGCACTTCTCACCTCATTGTGTGCATTAGCGTGTATGTGACCCATTATTCGTCAGCAGCCGTATATCTGTCTCTGAGAATCAATCTTTTTGGCCTGCTGTATTTGTTTTAAGAGCTCCTACATTTGTGTGTGAACGTGTGAATACTTCAGAACATCTTCAGTTCAATCACTCATCTTCAGTAACCTCTTTATCGTGATCAGGGTCACGGTGTGGTGGATCCGGAGCATAACTCAGGATGGAACCTAGTATATCATGTGTATGTGTATA
>CM040977.1:25427449-25467890 GCA_022985145.1 Pangasius djambal
GATCATCCAGGCAGCCAATCACGCAGCAGTAGCACAATGCATAAGAAAATGCAGAGTGAACTCTTTTCTAAGGAATTCCTTAGACGTTTTCTTTACACAGAAAGAAAAAAAAAAGGCTTCGGAGAAACTGGGTTAATCCTCTGCAGGGTTTCGTGAACAATTCCAGGGCTGGTTATGGGTATTTCCTCTGTACTGGTAAACCACTCAAGTATTAATTATAGACTTAGTTGTTTGGAGATGTGAATAAAGAAAGGAATAAAAGGAAATCCCTCCACAAAGATATTTTGGCACAGGAAATAAGTCATTTTATTGTGGCTATGACGAGCAGAGGAGATGAAATTTTAGAGCTTTTTTAAAGTATAATGGAGGTCTGTTAGAATGTGCGTGTGCTTAACAGCTGTCCTGCATCACACACAATTACGCACAATAATTTCGTTGTCATTTCAGGTTTATAGGGTCATTATGGGTCATTATCTTCAGATAATGTCATTATCTTCATTTGAATGTCAATCCTGCTATCCCTCTGACTGATTTCAGCTCTATTTATAAGAGCAGGAGCATCATGTGACACTGAAGCTGGCTTTCTGTGTGACTGTGGGTCAGTGCCAGGGTTCTGTGCTGTGGGAAATTAACATGGGGAATTTAAGCAATAAAGCCAAGACACACCAAAAGTTTTTAAGCAAGGTTTTCTCAAGCTCTCTCAAGTTCTGCTGTGTTGTCGTTTCATTTTCACTTGAACACAGCACAACGCTTCTTGATGTCTGTTCACGTATACCGACTGAAGTGTGCAGGAACGCTGATCAAGGTCGAGCAACCAAATCACCTGACGTAAAGTTTTTACTGACCTTGAGCAAAAGTTCAAGCAGTTTCCACAAATTACTAAGTAATGCCTTTTCTGTTTGCTCAGCCCATGTATTGCATTTTAAGATGCCACTGACATGACTAAATGTTCTAGGTGCAACATTCCTCATAACTGTGTCATTGACAGAGGTCATGGCATGGCCGGTGGGAAAACTAATTCAGAGAAATGCAGCCGCTTTCACAATCTGAATGTGGAGCTGGCAACTTTTCAATGTGTAGCAGCTTGGAATGTGAATGAGTGAACGGCCGAGTTTTTGAGCACCGGTACGGACACCTTAAAGAGGAAAGGAGAACCGATGCCTTTTTTAGACAATCACTGCAGGTAAAAGAGCAGAATGGTTTTGGTTACTGAGGCTAAGGTTAGTTAGCTTTAGGTGTGAATTCATAGTATGAATTAGTTGCATTATTATATCGAAGGAAGGTCCTCACAAGGATAGTAAGACACACATGAGTGTCTTATAACAGGGTATAGCAGATAAGACATGGTTAGATCACATACATTGGTGGGTTTACATGCTACTGACTTAAAGGGTGTACTTATTTTTTTCCCACTTGGTTTTTGAATGTTGGTTTACTTTTTTTTGGGGGGGGGGATGTGTTGTGCTTTTTGTTTTATTGTGAGAGTTTTGTATTTTTGTATCAGGAACATGCATTGCACTTTACACGTGATCACCAGATGCACCAATACAAAGAAAATCAGCATTTCTGAAACTTCTGTAAATCCAGTGGAAAATCTTTAGTTCTCTTTGGCTTACGCAAACATTTACATACAGCCTTACTAACAGACTGATAAACGAGGCCTGTTGTTTTTTAGTGTATTTAGTGGAGAGTGAATAAGAGGTGCCCTTTGTATCTAGGGAATGATACACAGAAATAACAATGTGATCACAGATTAAGGAAGATTATCATAATAACTGTGATGTAGATGAGCATGTAGAGAGAGAGTGGTAAGTGAACCAGAACCAAGAATGTGATTTTTGTTATGCCAAGTGGTCAACATGGTTAACAGTCTTGCATGTTAAATAGATAATTTGAGAATATGATTACATATTACTTTAAAGAAGAAAAAGCTACAACGTGAGGCCTTTATGCCCTGTTCCGCTTTACAGATCCTGAAAGCTGTTCTGGAGCTGTTCACTCTCTCTGTGGTGGATAGACAGAGTTGCTCATTGAGTGGAGGGGTGGTTTTCCTCTCGAGCATACACTCAGCCGTGTCTAGAGGTATAACCATTACACGTGTGTTGTGGTCAGTGATGGCCTTAATGCGCTGCCAATATCTGCCAGAAAACTTGTCTGGATATCTTCAGCAATCAAAAAATGGCAGATATGCACCCAATCTAAAGGCAGCTTCATTGGTTTTCAGAAGCAATGTGCCAAGATGTTGCTCTTGGAGACACTAACATCTACACATTTGGTGGCCAGTCAAAGTCTCTTGCTGCATACTCAGATGTAGTATAGCCTGCAGTATATATAGGTTATGATGTTCTTGGCCTGGTCTGCATGCTGGATTTGTAGTCCCAGTAGCCAAGGTAGGATCTTCGTGTGCACACATCATAGATGTTGGTGTACACAATGCCCAGCATGGTCAAGGCTGGAATTTTGTGAGCACTTATAGCTTATATGATTGACGTTCCCCAGAGACTATATGAACAGCATATAGCTGTTAATATACCAGATAGATAAGGACAACCTGCAAAACTAGTCGTTGCAGTACAAAAATGGCTTATTTTAGTAATATCATTAAGGAGTCCATAAGAACAGAATGGTTATATGAATATTAGAGAAATGTTGTTGACTGGATGTCGAATTCCTTTTATAGTGAATTATCAATCAACTTAACTTGAAATTGTTTACAGTAATATTTTTCTTGAAAATTGAATCTTTTTGATTTTTAACTGTATCAACAATTACCGTATGTTCATTTTAGCCAAGTAACGTGTAGCTACTTAATTATTTCCTGCATACCGACGAACAATATGGTTCTTTTGCTCATATTAATGCCAGATATATATATCTGGAATATAATGACTGCATGCTGTATAGTGAGCTAGTTACTTATTTATTGAGTAAAGAAGTTCAAGGTAAATGACTGAGTTGCTTATACGCTATGTATTGTGTCATATCAACATTTTGGTAACTCTGTCACTTTCAAATTATTTATTTATAAAATCCATTTACTGAACTGTAAAATGAAGTGTGCTCTTCGGGGTAAACCATATATGTATATGTCTCTTGGCTAACTGAGAACTTTATTTTCTCAGACTGTAGGACTTTTCTGGTTTTAACCCAGTTATCGATGTTGAGGGAATACCTTGCAATTGCTATGTCTAGGTTCTTGTTAGATATAGTTTGGAGGACACACCGTACAGCAGGTTGATTATATACAGGCTGAGAAAGGTGACATCCCGTTTGGGTTTTTCACATCTGTTTAGTTGCTTAGCTGAAGGTCAGTGTTGCATTTCGTGCACCTCTGACGCATACAGTATGATGTAAAAAGTGACATTTGTTCAGACATCCATGTTGTAGATTTTGGACAGAACAATTATTCCACACCCAGCAAAGAACTCCACAGGGAAAGACTCCCATTCACACATCCCAGAGCTTACAATAAAAAATAAGGGATGCTGCACTCCCATTGCATACATTCTACACAGCACTGCCTGAGATGTCATGTATGATCTCACTCCCAGACAAGGCCACAGTCTCAAAGTGTATCTTTTATACACATAAAATATCTTTATAACTCAGTTAATGAGCAGCCATCCTGCACTGTCATTCTATAGCTGAAATACTCCAAGCGTTATGTTCTCTTCTACTTAAATCCTTTTACTAAAGTGAATTGGACTAGTAATGACAATAAACTCGACAGTAACTCAGTTTTCCCTAATGGAGGAGGTGTTTTGAATTTAGTTAGATATTCTATAGCTAAGGTATTTCTAAGGTATATTCTTTAGAAGGTATATCTAAGGTGTCACCAAAATTCAAATTAGCCGTGCCATGCACCTGCCTGGTAATTACGGATGATTGGCATTCATCGACATATGCATACAAGGACGACGAAAATCGGCGTTTCTGAAACTTTTGTGAATCTTGTGAAAAAATTTACACACGAATTTACTAAAAGATCGATAAATGAGGCCCAAAGTGTGTGAACAAGATTTTGTTTTTTTTGATGCCATCAATCTCCAGGAACTTTTAATTTTCCTTCTGACTATTTCCAAATATGTAGTCGCACACATGTAAAATCCCATCATCATTCATCACCATATGGAGAAATAAAAGAGCTTTTAAGACAAATAATAGATACAGAGTTTTTTTTTCCTCTGCACAATTCAAGGATTTGGATATAAAAAAGAATTAATCAGCTACAAATAAATAAGCACAAGTGTATAATAAAAATGCTGGAACAATTGCCGGGAAAAGAATGGCCAGGAAGGGATCACACGAGCATATTTACGACAGATTACAGTTTCATAACTGCAGAGTTTAGTTGATTTTGGGTTGTACCAGCTATTGGGCAGCTTGATGATTATGAGTCTCATAATGTAAAAGGAAATGCTGAACATAGTAGCTTACTCTTGTCGTATTTAGATAGTGTGACTTGGGTGATCACGGAATGTGAACAATAGGGGGGTCGTGTGTGTGTCTGTTTGACAGGAAGCTCCTCCTTGAGAAGGGTCAGGGATTGTAGGTGGGGGGAGTGAATGACCAGCGCTCTCCTCCACCCTCGATACCATGACTGAGGTGAGTCCCTTGAGCAAGGCACCGATCTCCCCGGGCGCCGCAGCAAAAAAGGCTGCTCACTGCTCCGGGTGTGTGTTCACGGTGTGTGTGTGTTCACTACTGTGTGTGTGTGCACTTGGATGGGTTAAATGCAGAGCACAAATTCCGAGTATGGGTCACCGTACCTGGCCACACTTCACTTCACTTTTTCTTCCACTAGCAGGATCGCTAATATAATGTAAAATACTGGACAGTTGAGGTCAAAAGTTTACACACTCTTAGGGACATTCAAACTCAATTTTTCACAATTCCATACATTTCAAGTTACCATATATTTCCTGTGTTAAGTCATTAGGGATAAATTCACAGTGATAAATTCAAATATTTATAATATATTTTTTGTTAATCCATTTATTTCTGTAAAGCTGCTTTGTGACAATGTCCACTGTTAAAAGCGCTATACAAATAAAACTGAATTTGAATTTTGAATTTGAACTTTATTTCCATAAGAGGTCATTTCAAACTAGTAGTTAAGAGACAGATTTATTTCAGCTTTTCTTAAAATGCTTACAAACACCATACTGTCTCTTTAAACAGTCTGGAAGGTTCCAGAAATTGATGTAATGGTTTTTAAACGCTTATTTGGCCAGTTGTCATAATTAAGAGTTAATGAGAGTGCACTTGTGGCTGTAAAAGGACCTACATTCCTACATTAGAGACAGTGCCTTTTTGCCCTTAATGCCATGGAAAATCCAAGCAACTCAGCCAAGACCGAGGTCTCTAATCGATTATTTTAAAATGACCTCTGAGGCCGTAGTTGACTTGCTAAAAGAAATGAATGGCAACATGAAATGAGTGGAAGTGGGAAAAACTGAGATTGGATATTTTACACCTAGGTGTATGTAAACAGTTGGCCTCTGTATATGCGCTTTACACAACAGGCTACAGTTTTACCATTACACTAATTACACTCTCTAACTGATGAGTGTATCAGTGTTAGATGAGACTGGATGCACAGACTGAACATTATGCACTAAGTGGTGAGTATATATCAATGTCAAATAAGAAAGAATGACGGGGTTGCACAACTATATATTTTTAACTAGTCAACCAGTAATTCAAAAAAAGTAGTCGACTAGTCATCTTTTCCATAGTTAAAGCAAAAACTGTTTCAGGAGATCACTATTTTGGGCTCTTTTATTTGTGCAGCAAGGACCGCACTAAACTGCATGCAATACACAGGCTACAAATTACATTTTAGGCTACACTATTAATAATGAAAGCAAATAAATGTGCAATAAATGCACAAAATAATAAAGCTAAGCATCCTGTTACACAAAAAATGCATTTTCATAGTCAATGTGGAGTTTATATGTCATTTCAGCCATATACGAGTACATAGTGAAATGAAGCAACGTTTCTCCAGGACCAAGGTGCTACACAAGACAGACACAGAACAACACAGAACTACAGGGACTACATAAATTTTTACATAAAGTGCACAAGTGCAAACATGTGCGGACGCACAGGACAGAACAAGACAGTACAATGACTACAACACCGACCAGTACGCAGTTCTGTTAAAGTGACCAATAGTGTCAATAGTGCAAAAGTTACTGAGCTTGATATAAATAGCTGAAGTAGTGTAAACTGTCAAGATAATAGTGTAAACATAGTAGTAAACATAGTAGTAGCAGCAGCATAAACATGTGCAAAACATATGCATACAGCATAGAGAATGTGTGTGTGTGTATATATGTATGTATGTGTGTGTGTGTGTGTGTGTGTTCCTTCAGTCCAGTTCTAGGTATTGAGGAGTCTGATGGCATGCGGGAAGAAACTATTGCACAGTCTGGTTGTGAGGCCCGAATGCTCCGGTACCGTTTACCAGACGGCAGGAGGGTGAAGAGTGTGTGTGAGGGGTGTGTGGGTCATCCACAATGCTGGTGGCTTTGCGGATGCAGCGTGAGGTGTAAATGTCCGTGATGGAGGGAAGAGAGACCCCGATGATCTTCTCAGCTGTCCTCACTATCCGCTGCAGGGTCTTGCGATCTGACACAGTGCAATTCCCAAACCAGGCAGTGATGCAGCTGCACAGGATGCTCTCGATAGTCCCTCTGTAGAACATGGTGAGGATGGAGGGTGGGAGATGTGCTTTCCTCAGCCTTCGCAGAAAGTACAGAGGCTGCTGGGCTTTCTTAGTTATGGAGCTGGTGTTGAGCGACCAGGTGAGGTTCTCCGTCAGGTGAACACCAAGAAACTTGGTGCTCTGGACGATCTCCACGGAGGAGCCGCCGATGTTCAGCGGAGAGTGGTCACTCTGTGCTTTTCTGAAGTCAACAACCATCTCTTTAGTTTTGTCCACATTCAGAGACAGGTTGCTGGCTCTGCACCAGTCCGTTAGCCGCTGCACCTCCTCTCTGTATGCTGACTCGTCGTTCTTGCTGATGAGACCCACCACGGTCGTGTCATCGGCGAACTTGATGATGTGGTTCCAGCTGTGCATTGCTACACAGTCGTGTAGCAATGCAATTTTAAATGGTATATCAGCTGAAATTGATGATTAATTGAGAGGAGAAACTCCTTATAGCTTAATAATGGAGGGAGGAAACTTCTGGGAAGTTTTAATGCCATGGCCAACTCTGACCTCAGTAGGATTTGAGAACTAGTCTGGATTGGCCTGTTTGAGCTGCCATGCAACGCTGATATGACTCTAAACTTGCTGAGTGGGATTTGGCACTGTCTCGTCTTGTTCACTTCATGCAAAGTGATATCAAAGCCTGTTAAAGCAAAAGCAAAACACTTTTGCCAGCATAGCCTTACGCACTTATCTTAGACTGTCACTGTGTCCCGGTTGACAAACTTCATTTATTCAGAAATATTTAAATATTACAATTAAAATACCTGCTTAAAAATGTCGTTGTCATCTCCCCACAGCAGCGACTAGTAAAGGTATTATTCGACTGGTCTATGCAACCCCTAGAGGACTGTGAAAGTTCAATGAGGCACCTGGTATGAGTGGAAAACAAACCCAAGTCTAGACACCAACAGCCTAAGACACTGCCAGAAACAGGAGTTAGTGATGATGCGTGAGTAACACACATTAGCCATAACATTAAAACCACTGAGAGGGGAAGTGAATAACATTGATTATCTCGTTACAGTGGCACCTGACAAGGGGTGGGATATATTAGGCAGCAAGTGAACTGTCATTTCTCGAAGTTGATGTGTTAGAAGCAGGAAAAATGCACAAGTGTAAGGATCTGTGACTTTGACAAGGGCTAAACTGTGATGGCTAGACAACTGGCTCAGAGCATCTCCAAAACAGCAGGACTTGTGAGGTGTTCCCGGCATGCACTGGTTAGTACCTAGCAAAACCAGTGAACCGGCAACAGAGTCATGGGCACCCAAGGCTCGTCGATGCATGTGAGGAGTGAAGGCTAGCCCATCTGGTCTGATCCCACAGAAGAGCTACTGTAGCACAAATTGCTGAAAAAGTTAATGCTGGTTATGATAGAAAGGAAAGGTGTCAGAACACACAGTGCAACTTGCTGCACATAAGGCTACGTACCTGAAGACTGGTACTACAGCACACCTTCAGAGGTCTTCAGAAGTCCATGCCTCGACGGCTCAGAGCTGTTTTGGTGGCACAAGAGGAACCTACACAATATTAGGCTTGCGGTTTTAATGGTATGGCTGATTCGTGTAACTTTTATGCATATATTTAGTGTTCATGTATGTGCTAATTGGAGAGAAACATTTTCAGTCTGCGTTCGAAAGCAGGAAGGACATCAACTGTTTGGACAACCAGCAGGAATTCATTCTACCATTCCATTTTTTTTTGCATTTAAGCAAGTATCAGGGTTTTAAATATAATGCATGCAGGTGCATTAATAAAGCATCAGGGTAATGGGGGTCTGAACAAACACCCAAGTCACCTCCTTAGAGAGAAAATAGTGCATCAAAGCTTTATCCATACATTGCCCTAATCAGTAAAGCACTCACTGATGGTCATAGAGTCAGAAGGCTTTTCGATTCCACTTTAAAAAGAATTATATCCACTACAACACTGACGATGATAAGGTGATTACTGAAGTTGAATGAATGAATGTATTTCCAAGGAAATTGGTGAAACACATATTTGGCAGTCTGTCTAGTAAAAGTATTGTCTCTGCGATATATACGTATGCCACCATCTAATTAATAATTGTTTTATTTTATTTTATTTTTTTTACATTTCCATGCTTTAGGATCTGATCTGTTATGTAGTGTTACGACCTATTCTTGGTCCATAATATACAAAAGTAGTAATAGGTGTCGCATGGGCGGAAGAGAATTGCATTTGCTGTGTTTGTTTTCTTTTCTAAGCAGGGCCGCCAAGCCTATGAAAAGACAAAAGGAAACTGAAACACAATAGCTTCCATAACTCCCTGTCTAAACAGGAGAAATGTTTTAACAGAAATGATGCCGACTTCCTATTTCCCTTCTACATTAAAATGTAGCTATTTGCAAACGTATTTAAGTGAGATCCAGATTCTGATGGGCAGAATTTCCCAAAGTGGACTTACTGAATCCAAACAGCTAATAGCAACGGAGTAGAGAGCAGGCGATTGATTGTTCACAACAGTCCAAAGGATCCACAGTTTCACAACCATCCAGTACTTACCTCATCTAATAAGAATGAGAAAAACAGAATCAGATGGATGGGGAAAAAGTCATATGGTAACTGGCTAGATCTAAACCAGAAGACCAGAGTTCAGAAGGTTTAGCAGTGAGAATAGCAGTGCGATAGCAAGTCAGAAGCCACATCGCCTGATCCTTTCTTACTGATTTGATCCTTTCTAACCATTTGATGGGAACATTTAAGATGAAACTCCGCACGATGGCAGCTGTTTGAGCCGTGCGCCCAAATTCAGTTCTGAGCATGCCAGTCCCAGGGCCTGTGCCAGTGGATTATGATCTGCCAAAAAAAACAAAACAAAACTAACTGGTTCAGAATTCAAATGCTGGAGAGTTAGAAAAAGTGCAGGGTGATCTATTCCATGACAAAATCTGGAACAAAGAAATTAGGTGCATTGTGTAACAGACTTAATAGTATCAAAAATAGACTGATTGCTGTGATTGCTAAGGAAACATTTTTTACATAATATGCCAAAATATCCAGCTATCCCAAGAAACTGCCAAAGCTCACTTTTGGTCTTGTGTGTAGGAAAGCTCTAAGCCTTAATAGGCTGCTTACTGACGTCTGTCACAGAGTCATGACCAAATTCACTCTCATACATTTGGGGTCATAAGTTTACATACGCCCTGCAGAATCTGCAAAATGTTAATATTTTAAAAAAATAATATTAAGAGGGATCATAAAAATTGCTTTTTTTTGTTTAGTACTGCCCTGAATAAGCTATTTCACATAACAGGTGTTTACACATAGTCCACAAGACACAATAATAACTGAATTTACACAAATGAACCAGTTTACAAGTTTACATTCGCTCGATTCTTAATATTGTGTTTCCCGGATGATCAGCGACTGTTTTTATGGTTTGTGATAGTTGTTCATGAGTCCCTTGTTTATCCTGAGCAGTTAAACTGCCCACTGTTCTTCAGAACAATCCCCCAGGTCCTGCACATTCTTTACTTTTCCAGCACCTTCTGCATATTTGACCCCTTAATTATAGTATTATAGTATTATAGTGTATTTGCTGCAGTAAAAAAAAAAAAAAAGCATATATGATGAATAAAGAAATGTAGCAAAAATCATATAATCATAAATTTAAAATGTATATCCTGAATTTATATATGTCTATAAAGCTGCTTTGTGAGAATGTCCATTGTTAAAAGCGCTATACAAATAAAACTGAGTTGAATCGAATTATCATGTTTATTATTATTATTATACCAGTTGTTGAAACTGAAGTTAATAAATCAATAAATCAGTTGTGAATATGGCACAGGGAACATCGAGCCAGTTGCAATCAAATCATAAACACACGCATCTCTGTTTATTATGTGTATGCAGTATTTGCAGTATTCATTATATGCTGAACTGAAAGAACGGAAGCACAGTTATGTAACCGGTACACTAAATGCCATTTTAGTATTGAATATTAAGTAATATGTAGTAATATGTAGGAGTGTTTTCTCAACCTAATTTCTTTCACAGCTACAGTATATGTGGGATTATGTCAGTTTTACCTGTATCTGAAAGAAAAAATATATGGCCTGTTTACTCAAAACTTGCTTATAATGGAAGTCAATTGGCAGTTGTTGGGACAAGGGTCAATAAACATTGATGCCAAATGCTTTCTTGAACTCTTCAGGCAAATGTTTTTGTCAACTAAGCTACAAATCTACATTTCTGAGAGAGAAGAACTGCATCGCCAGTGTAGACAATGCAAACACACAAAAACCTTTGGAAAGTATAAATAACCAGAATTACTTTCTATTGTATTGTAGTGTTGTATTCGAAAGTTGGACAAAACTACATAAGAACAAACTGAAAAACTGAATTATATAAAGCATACACTCATAAAATATACACGCTTTCCAAGTGAATAGAAAGGATACGCCCTTAATGAAACGATGCATGCATGTACTGTATTTTTTACTACTTTTTTTTTTTAAATAAGAGCATCTGTACAAACAAATGTATGCTTATATAAAAACCTTGAGACCACACAGACACTGCATTATTCAGGAAAGAGTCACAAATGAACTCCCCAGGATAAATGAACTTTGGTCTGAAAGGTTCAGTTGAAACCCAAGACAACAACGAAGAAACTGTAGAAGGAGTTGGGAGGCATCAGGTACCAAATATGTACATATACATCTACTATTGAGAGACTCCTACATCACCATGGCCTGAAAGACTGTCATGCAAGGAAGAAACCCCTACTCTAAGATTGGTATAAAAAAAAAAAGCCAGATGGAGGAGTGTTCTCTGGTCAGATGAAACAAAAATTGAACTGTTTGGCCATAATGGAGGAAAAAGGGTGAGGCTTTTAATCCGAAGAACACCACCCCAAATGTGAAGCATGGGAGTGGCAGTATCATGTTGCGAGGCTGTTTTGCTCGAAAAGGGACTGGTGCATTTCAGAAAATAAATGGCATCATGAGGAAGGAGGATTATTTAGAAATAGTGAAGCAACACCTCGAGACACTTCAAAACTCTGTTGCAACCCAAGACTTCCAGCAGGACAATGGTCCTAAATAGACCTCCAAAGATGCAACAAAATGGTGTGCCCAAGTACGGAGGCCCACAAACTGACTGATTTACCACAGTCTTGTCAGGAGGCACGAGCAAAAATTTCATCAAAGTGTCATGAGATGCATGTGGAAGGCCACCCCAAGCACTTGATTCAATTTAAGCAATTAAAAGGTAATGCCAGCAAATACTAACAAGGTGTGTATAAAGGTTTGACCCACTGAAAATCTGATATAGTAAATAAAAACTGAAATAAATCTGTCTCTTAGCTATTATTTTGACATGACCTCTTAAGGAAATAAAGTAGATACCCTAACTGACTTAACACAGTAAATGTGCGGAGTTGTGAAAAACGGTAACAAATAAATTGTACAAATCAGCAGAAAAAAACATCCTGGGCCTATTAAGACTTTCCATTATGACCACAAATGCTTTTCAGTAATTCTTCCTTTAAAAAATTACATTTCACTGTAAAAGCAATATTTGACAATATTGAAATATATTACAGTACTTTTTTCTGTCCACTAGATGACCTTCAGTGCCCGGTTACACTGGCAAGTGCTTCTGGTCAGTAAAAATAAGAGCCATAAGACAACCAAAGCAGCTTCTTTACAAGAGTAAAGAATACAAGCAGCTGTGAACAGACTCTAACTCATGCAACACACCCACTTTTCAGGACCGTTTTGCACTTTCGGTATTTAGCACTGACAACACTTTAACTGCCAAAAAACACTTTACTTGCCAAAAAAAAACACACCACAGGAGGATAAAGTATCCATCAGTGATGAAGTTTACTCAGTTTCAGCCAAAATGGCAGATATAATAGTGAGGTCATGATTTGTGTGTGTGTGTGTGTGTGTGTGTGTGTGTGTGTGTGTGTGTGTGTGTGTGTGTGTGTGTTCTTTTTTTTTTAAACCTAGCACATGTCAGAATTTTAATTCCTGGACCACTGGGGCCTTGAAAAAAAGGTTTTTTTCAGAAATGTAATTTTGTGGAAGCAAACATTCGTGCCTGGAAGCATATTTTGATAGTTTCTTTGTTTCATAGTACAGAGTTGAGATAAATGAATTAATATAACTCATTTTTACACAATGATCAACCTGAATATTTTAGACATTTTGTTTTCTCTCTGGGAGATTCTCACACTCTCTCTCAGTCCTTCTCACACTGTCCTTCACTGACTCCCCCCCCCCTTCGTCTTTCCAGCTCTGTGTTTGGGTGTTATTTTCGAGGGCAGCCTACAGACAGTCTCTCTCAAACCACAGTAGGCTGAATTTAGACTAGACAGGGTGGAGGTAGAAACGCACAAGTCTGGCTGTAAATGCAAACTGGTTTATAGCCAAAGCCATAAGGAAAATAAAACTTCAGCCGGTTTTGAATAAACAGGGGCAATATATTGAGGGATAGAGCGAGACACCAGCCCAGGAATATGTCTTAAGGGAGAAACTAGTGGAGAGGGATCGGGCAGAGGGCCAAATGCAAGATATTTTCACACGGCCTGGGATTTCTAGCTTTATTTTCAATCCCAAATAATATATTGCGTCACACAATATTGTTCAAAATGTTCTGATCCTTTTTGGAAATTGAAAAAAAAAAAGTAAAAATCTACTTGGCATGCAAAAAACAATGCAGATGCTTTAGTAAAAAAAATAAGAATTGTTTTGTAACTACTAGTACATATTGTGGTTTCTGATGACCATTTTGCCTGTAAACAAGAGCTCTCTCATTGTGACAGAGGCCACTCATGCTCAAGAGTTGTTTATACAAATGCTGATTTGTGTTGACAGGCCGAAAGTGCACTGGGCAAAGAATTTGTTGTCTTATAACATCTCTCGGTAGGGTGGATTTGGGTCCCAGGCACTGCTAGAACAGACAACCATGACAGTTTTTATGGACTGTAATTTGGAGTGGAGAGATTTGCAACCACGACTGTCTTTGTGGACTAGAGATCTTGTATCTTGTACGTTTAGTTATATCATTTATGTATGTTCTGTTTGCAATTATAGACGGAAGGGGGTATAACACATCATGGGACATCATGCTCCCGCTTATCTTGTTAAGGACACCTTTACTCGTGCCAGTAAGCCACCATGTATGTGGTGAAGGCCAGGAGGCTGGGTTGCAGCACAAATGTAATGTGTAATGTGCAAAAAAGAAAAAAAAAAAGAAAAAGGGAATTGACAGAGAAGTTCATGCCAGGGTCACCACTATAATTCTTCAGGGATTATGCAAAACTTTCTGTTGGTATGACACTATCCAGTGCAGATTTGCACACAAACAGAAGTGATATAACCATAATCACAGATACGACAGATGAAGATTGTTGCAAAACCTCCACCCCTGCGTATTGGCTTTGTGACAGATGTACAGAACTGGCAAGAGAGCATATTTCCAACCTCGGAAAAGATGTTTTTAGCAGGATGTTAGCTCCCTTTTAGATGGAGGGTGGCATGTGTGACAATACAATAGCCTTGTTTTTTCTTCACTCAACCTGCTGCATTTACAGTCAGGACATCCGGATATAAAAGGTACACTGCACCTTTGTGTTATAATATAATACAATAGCCTCAGATGTCGCCCTCATATGCCACTTCATTTAATGCACACTGTAGTTATTGCCTGTGATGGATGGATCGGATGGATAAAAATATGAAAATAACACAGGACTATAGTACTTTCTATCCAGGGGAGAAAGCACCATTCTGCTGTGCACAGTGACCCAACCAGAACGCATTAGAGGTTTGGCTGGGTTTGCTTTAATGCAATCACACTAAGCACTTAAATTTTGCCCTGAGGAACATTAAAGCACTGCCTCAATGAATTGTATTTTCCAGTCCACTTATACATGGGAATACTTGATTGCACTCAAAAAAGGAATGGGAACTGTTTTGAATGGAAAACTCTTTGCAACTCCAAATACTGTGACTTATTATTATATATACTCATATACTGTGACTGGGTTAGAGAGCCTGTTGGACACATGGAAACTGTACTGGAGCAGTCTGTATTAGAGCAGTTCAGTGTAAGGTGGGAACTCTTGGACAGCTTTTATGACTAAGTTCTATAGGAAGCCTTTCCTCCAGGCTTACTGGTGTAGGATGTGCTTAGACTGCTGCTGCACACAAAACATGGAAAAATATGGGATAACAACAGTTGTTAAGCAGTCTGTATTACTCAGCAAAATTGATAGTTGCTACACACCGTATATAGGGGGACTTAAGGGAGGCCCAGCACTTAGCTAAATTGCTTATTCTTGCTTGTATTGAAGGAGACAAAAGTCATTTTTCTGAAAGTAAAATTTGGGTCTTACCTTGTGAGAAGCACGGAAGGTCATCACTACCTGTAGTGGATTGCTGGTTTTGAAAACAGTTCCACCAAAGGCATTCCAATACAATCACTACAATGGAGACATAGACTCAGAAGCGAGGCTCGGTACTGAAAGTGTCTCATCCTTAGAAGGTCATCCTTCGGTGGCAGATCACCCAATTTTTAGGTAAGCAAAAGTATTGGAACAGATAGTCTTAAAGTAAATAACACTTAATATTTGGATGCATATGCCTTGCTGGCAATAATTGCATCAAGCCGGCGACCCACTGACATCACCACACTGTTACATTCTTCTTTCGCGATGCTTTTCCAGGCTTGTACGGCAGCTTCTTTCAGTTGTTGTTAGTTTTGGGGGAAGTTCTCCTTTCAGCCTCTTCAGGAGGTGAAATGCATGCTCAATTGGGTTAAGGTCTGGTGATTGACTTGGCCAGTCTAAAACATTCTACTTTTTCCACTGATGAAGTCTTTTGTTGTGTTGGCAGTGTGTGTTTTGGGTCATTGTCTTGCTGCATGATGAAGTTCGTCCCAGTGAGATTGGATGCATTCCTAAATTGGCAGACAAAATGTTTCATCAAGCCCAAGCATTGGTGCCATCATGCTTGACCGATGAGCTTGTATGTTTTAGATCATGAACAGGTCCTTTCTTTCTCCACACTTTGGCACTTTGGTAGAGGTTAATCTTGGTTCCAGAACCTTTGTGGCTCGTCTCTGTATTTCTTTGTGAATTCCAATCTGGCCTTCTGATTCTTACTGCTGAAGAGTGATTTGCATCTTGTGGTATGGCCTCTATATATCTGGTCTCGAAGTCTACTTCGAATGGTGGATTGTGATACCTTCACCTCCTGCCCTATGGAGGTTGCTGGTGATGTCACTGGCTGTTGTTTTTGGGTTTTTCTTCACAGCTTTCACAATGTTTCTGTCATCAACTGCTGTTGTTTTCCTTGGCTGACCTGTTCCATGTCTGGTTGTTAGCACACCAGTGGTTTCTGTCTTTTTCAGAACGCTCCAAATTGTGTATTGGCTATGCCCAGTGCTTGTGCAGTGGCTCAGATCAATTGTCCCTCTTTTCTCTCATAGACAGCTCTCTGGTCTTCATTTTAGTTCATCCTTTTTAACAACAAATACAGTCTTTACAGGTGAAACCTAGGGCTCAGACCAAGAGTAGACATTCAGAGCTATTAATTGTTTAAACAATCAATCTAAGAGGGCATATTTGGGCAACAGGAAAAACCTGTCAGTCATATGTTTCCATATTTTTGATCACTTGAACAATGGGTGGGTTCAAACTTAAGGTGAATTGTTCTAAGTTGTTTAGCATGTCTAGATGTAACTATCAGGAACTGAAAGCTGAAATTCTGATTTATCATCTCATATTCATTTTTGGTCTCGAACACAAATGTTATCATTGAGCTAGAGATAAAAAAAAAAAAAAGTGTCCTAACAGACAAACTGTGATAAACCATTCCCCACCATGAAACAAAACAAAACAGAACGTTGTGAGTGAACATTGTAGATATACTTCTTTACATTTATTGAGAACCCACAGGGCTGGTGCGTCCATATAGGCAAAGTAGGTGATTGACTAGAGTGGAACTTGAGTGAAGGTGTTCCAAAACTATGTTTTGTCTGGATACTGTTGTAGTACTAATGTGATTGTAACTTGTGATGTCCTGATGATAAGGTGAAACCTAGAGTGGCAAAATGGCATGCAGCAGCCCTTAGAACATGTAAATCTAGCACAGGATGCAGCAAGTGAGCCATACGAAAAACCAGATAAAGAAAAACCCTGAAAACATTTTGAGAGTCTTTTTAGCTGTAGGAGACACAGACAGCTGCTCGACATCCAGCTTCTGTAATGTGTAATGCTCTTCCTTCTCATAGACAGATCATGCCAAGATCAGCCAGGGTATTGTCACTATGGTCTGCCACAGGGTCTGAGGCCTGTAGGTTGCTTAGGAGAGCAGGATATCTGTGATGTTTCCTTCAAACACTCCATGTGGTCAGATCAGTTAAGAACAGGATCCCAATGAGTCCCTAGAGAATCCTCTGGGTCCGGAGCTGCCTGACTGAGAATTTACGTGACCAACATCACAGGCCCATTGAAGATCAACAATCTGAGCAATAGACCACACAAATAGCAGGTTGTGCCAAACTGCTCCTGTGGTGCATGATTCATACACTGACTGGGCATGTATCATTTTCCTCCTTCTAATGAAAAGGAAAAGGATGCAGTGGGGTTACTGGAAGGTTTTACCAACTGTTATTACAAAGTTCTATGCATTCTCTTAAGCATATTTTACACCAAAACACAGAGGCACTCCATCCAATATACTACCATGTTAACCAAAATTATACTGGCTTATTTTTGTGGTTTCTACATATAAACACTACAAAATACAATACTCATGCTATTGTGCAGTGTAAGCCCATAATCTAAACAACATTATTACCTGAAGCCCTACAGTAATAGTTGCTCTGGCATCAGTTAAGATCCAAAATATGTAAAAGATTTCCAAAGAGCATCAGAGGTGATAATCGTATTGCATCAGTGCATCACTGGATTACCAATGTGTATATAGTTCATATATTCATAATTTTATTCATAGTAAATGGTTAGTGTAGACGGTTGCCCATAATATGCCAATGCAAGAACACAGAAATGAATGGTCCCAGTGGACGAGACATGCCCAGGGTACACTCAGGGTTGTCTTTACACTCATGCAAATATAACATGAAAGGCACCTCTTGACCCCAACTAAACCAACAAATCCAACTGTTAGTACAGTGTGCAGCAGAGTTCAATGCCCTTGTGCACCAAATCAAAGTACTGATCTTGGGTGGATGATAACATCTGCGAGAAGAAATGTGCGCTTTCATCATGAGGTTATGTGATTTTGATAAGCTACATTGGGACTACCTCATTACACAACAATGATTCTTTTCCTGTAATGTTTGGCAAGGATGGGTATGCTTGTAGGAGATGGTCATCTGGAGATGGTCAGTGTATAAGATGTTATGTTTCTTTAACCCTTTCTGTGTTTATTTGGTTGTATGTTTGCTTCATCATCTTGTTGAAAGACTTTGACCTAAGTCTGAACCTCTTGGAAGAAGCAACCAGGTTTTGAGCTGAAATATCATGGTACATAGCAGAAAACATTATGGTGTCTATGTTCACAAGAGTCCCTGAATCACCCACCAGAAAACAGCCCCAAAGCACCACTGAGTCACCTCCATATTTTACAGTGGGTATCAGGTCCGTTTCCTTACTGATGCTGTGCCTGACCAAAGCAGCTTGTTCCTATGAAAGTGGTTTTAACAGTTGATTCTGAAACCATATAATATGACAACCAAATAAAGGGTCATATGAATTGCAAGACTTTTGAGCCCTTAAAATGGGGCCACTACCCAAAAAACTGATGAGCACCCCTGCTCTAATATATAACGATCAACACTCCTAAGGACCGGAACACATGGACTTAGAAATTATGAATACAAGCTAAAGTTAGGCTTCACTTCTGGTTCCTCTCAGGGTTTCTTCCTCATGTAGTCTCAAGGAGTTTTTCCTTGCCATTGTCGCCTATGGATATTATGGATCTAAATCTACATCTGGATTTATGTAAGGCTGCTTTGTGCCAATGTCTATTGTTAAACATGATATATAACTGAATTGAAAATTGAATTGAGCTTCATTGAACTTAGTCTACAGACAGCCTATTTTACAAGCCGTGACGACGGTGTTGGAAAAGATGTGAATAAGGATTCTGTGTGATGACAGATATTCGATACGCGTTGTATTTTACATCGAAGCTAGGTAGTAACCCATGTGCTGACAGAGAATTAAATATTTTTTTCAATAATATCTTTTTGCTATACTAGGAAAAAAGAAAGGTAGGTCGAAGAAAACTAGTAGTAGTATACTCTACACTACCATGAGAAATAATATTGTTAGGTTTCATAAAATGTCATATTAATGATGAATTAAATAATCATTCATATCTCGGAATTCATTTCAGTCGACAGTAGGTATTAAAATGAATATTGTAATAATATTTTGGGGGCACATTCAATGTGTGGTTGCTTGCTATTAAGGCACACTATGTAGTGGGGTAGTGTGGGTTTGGACGCCACAGTAGCAATGCAGCTGAAGCACGTGGGCTTCTGTGTTCCCTCACGCGCACGTGTGTGTATATACCCCTTTCACAAGCGAGCCGAGAGTCCGGAGGACGAGGACAGGATAGCCTTCACTCTACAAAAAGGTAATTTCGAACCCACCTAGACAGAAAACAAACTCAGCTTTTTTAGCGGCAGTTTGACTAACACGCGCCTTTTTTTTTTCTTCTTCTTCTTCTTTTGTACTCGAATTCGGGCTCGCGCTGTGTATAAACTTATGTCTTATGCGTTAATGGTACTTCTTATTCCGTATATTCTTACTTTATTTTGTTTATTGAAGCCTGGGGAGCTTATAATGAGCTATATAATGAGCTATATAATGAGCTATAAAATGAGCTATATATAAATTTAGGATTGGTATTGTAACAGCGCGCGCTTTCCTGTTGTGCTTCAGTCTGAGTAGTTGTGTTTAATTTAAACACATTTCGACCCCCTGATTCATTACAAATGGCGGAAATGTAATAACAGTTAGTATGTAGAGATATTATTATGGGTGGATCTCTCCATTCTCGGTAATGTTTGAGGGAGGAAAAAGAATTACAGATGCACGTGGGCTCCACGATAGGTAACGAGCAGAATGTGCGCGAAGCTCGTGTTCATGGTCACGTTAGTAGAAGGTCTGAGCTAGGTTTGTGACCGTGCAGGCTGTGCTTATTCCCTTCAGATGTCCTGTAAGAGGAAACCTGGCCAGTCAGACTTTGACAGAACTCTTGTCTTATCACCATCACACTTTGTAACATCTGAGGATGTGAACCTTCAGCTCGGCTTGTGCTTAATGGTATCTAGAGTTCATCTAATCATGTTGATGTTAATAACATACCTGTTGTCATGGTTCATATCTAAATAGCAGTGGTGATATTCTCCAGCTGTATAAATGGGGTCACCAGGGCCACCCTGAGCAGGTCCAGAGTTCATAAATAGAAAAATATGTGTAACAAATAAACATTGTTTCTTTTTTCTTTTCTTTTTTTTTTTGTCAGCAGCTGTAGGCTTATCTCAAAATCTGACTTCTCATTATCTCAGATTCTGACTTATCTCAGTTTTGACTTATGTTAAAATTCTGACTTGTGTTAATACTGATTTATCTCAGAAGTCAAACTTTTTAGAATCTGGCCTTATCTCATTTGTTTCTCTTAAAACTTCTGACCTATTATCTCAAACGTTATCTCAAAATTGAGTATTCAACCTATTTGAGGTAAAAATCTATCTATCTATCTATCTATCTATCTATATGTGTGTGTGTGTGTCAATTTGGGTCATATGTCAGACTGTAAGTCAGATTTTTTTTAGGTAATGAGTCATAGTTTGAGATAATCAGAACTTTGAGATGGTAAGTCAGTTTGAGAAGTCACAATTTTGAGATAATAAGTCAGACTTTTTTAATATGATGAATTACAGTTTGAGATAAGTCACATTTTTTAATATGACGAATTACAGTTTGAGATAAGTCAGATTTTTATATGATGATTTAGAGTTTGAGGTAAGTCAGAAGTTTGAAAAGTCAGAATCTGAGATACAAAGTCAAAGTTTGAGACAATTTTGCCATACTACCGTTTCTTTCATTTTTAACTGGTGGAAATGGGTTTAACAGTATAACATTCTGTTTATTAATGTTAACTCTATCCTTTGCACACACTACAGATAGAGAAGTGGAACCACTGGATGATTTCTTATTTGCTACTGTTGTTGTGTGAAGCTCATGATTGGAACTAACCCTTTTCACATGAACCGCACAGTCAACAATTCTTACACGCCGACTATCACAAATTTCTGTACCTCTTTCTCACGTGTTTTTAAAAGACACGTTTCCTCCGAGTGACTAGTATTGTGGCTGCAAGGCAGTGGGTCTATACAGCAAATCCACTGCAATATCTTGCTCACACGGTGGTTCTGTTATGCTGTGGGGGCATTTTGCTGGCAGGGTTGGGTCTCACTGAATGGTTTAATGAGTATGAAAATTATGTAAATCAAATACTATGGCCTTCACAGTAACCGGATCTCAACTCAGATGAACACTTGTGGAAGAGCAACGAGTTTGCCGGCACTCTGCACTCCCATCATCAGAATGCTAGTAGAGAGAATTTCTTGGAAGAATGGTGTATCATTCCTCCAGTACAGTTCCTGAGACTTGTAGAATCTGTGCCAAGGCACAAGGATGCTGCCTCATCGCAGCTTAACACCTTAATAAGACGCTTCATGTTGTTTTCACCTTCAACTGGTTACCCGTATGTCTAAATAGTTTGGGGTGCGCATCAATTTAAAATTTCTTAAAATGACCTAATGTTCTCAGTGAGGAAATTCTGTCTGACTGCTCCTACCTGTTAACATGGGCACCAGAAGTGTGATGTTTTGCTTCAGCCACATTGTGCCATAGTTTACGTGAGGTATCGTCTGTCCTGATGAGCATGGTTTCATGTGGTAGTCTTTAATACAAGGAGAACTGATACCGTTACTAGTCTGCCATTCTCTCATAATCTTTAACCGAAACCTGGTACCAACTGGTATCAAGACCATTTTGCTAGTTCGCTTGAGTGGCAGCTCGGATTTGCAGTCTCCAAGAACATGGGAAAAGCAAACGGCCCACATCCAAACATTCAGAGAATGTAAATGCAATTTCCAACAGAATGTAATGAAATTCTTTTCAGCTCTGAGGCTGGGCTCACTCATCTCTGGTACATGCATGAAAACGTCTTGTGTTTGAGCTTAATGCATACAAAGTCCCCTTTCTCCACTGTGCTCAGATACATGGTACATGAAACAGAGCAGGACTGAGCTTGTTGGAAATTGGTAGGGGTAAAGAATGAAGAACATGAAGGAGTACAAAAAGTAGTTTGAAAAGTTTCCAGTATGTCGCATGTTGACTAAAGCTTTATACTAAGCGTGAAAGTGATATCATTCGTGACTCAGTTTGTTCCATAAGCAGTTTCATCCGAGCAAACAGGAAGACGACTCGAGGCTAAACATTTTTTGAGGTAATCCTTTTTTGACAAACAGCAAGAGCAAACACGGGCATCACTCCAGAGTTTTGCCTCATTGCACTTGGGAATGCTTTTAACTGAAACCAAAGGCCTGCTGTTCTGCCTTACTAAAGTCTTTTCTGCAGAGGTAGTGCTCTGCATTTCATACTCCAAACATGTTGTCCAAGTACATTTGGGGTGACAGTTTGCATCACAGCAACCAGCAGAGTTGTTTGTTCCACACTGTTCTGCTTCAGGAAAGTCTCTGAACAGTAGAGAACAAGTTTAACCCTGCCGTGTTCTGCTGGAGCTCCATGTTAGGGCTTTAAGCTTACCTTATTTTTTTTTTTAGAAGCGCTCAAATTTGCAATCAAATTGAAAATAGGGACACTGTTTAAAAAATAAAAAATAAAAATAAGGGTGCATTCAAATTAGATTTTAGAATTAGAATTAAGATATTTTACTTGTCTTTAAAATTAAAGATACCAGCGTGGGGCATGTGAAAACTGAATTAAGAATCACGGTAAACAGTGCCGAAGTACAGGATGTACTGGTGACAAAAGACGTAAGACTGCTTACCTAATTAAACCTCTTCCTAGATGTGGCAACCTGGCACAATTTCTGATCTGATTTGCAATTGTCAGCAGGCGTCTTCAGTATCAAGTCGTGTTTGCTTACATCTGGCTGTATTGTCTCTACTACTATGTTGCTACATATTTATTATTTTAAAATTTATATTTAGAATTATATGTTTAAATTATTATTATTATTTTTTTAACCCAAATTTCTCGTACTTCAGTTGCTCCTAGCTCCAACCCCATTAATTAGCCCACACACAACAGATACCAATCAGGGAGGGTTAGGAACAACATGTACTATCATAAAAGAGCTACTTGGTAGACAGTGCTAACAGTGCTGAAGGTCAGGAGAGACCTTCAAAATAGTGGGGTGAAATTCGATGAGCTGGTTTATTTCACGTTAGCGCTAGATATGCTTCATCAACATACCACCATCACAATATTTTTGTAAACTGTGAAAGACCAAGATACTTCTTCTGGATTTTGCAGGTTTAGGAGGTCACCAAATTGGAGGAAGAGATAAGGGGCTATCTATTCCCCACCATGGTTCGTAGGACCTCTAAGAACCACGGTGGGGGAATAGATAGCCTTGTTAGCACGTAAAGCAGTTCACCCTATGTATAAACGCTGCAGCTCCGAACTCAGCTGAGGATGGGTCGTTACTACTAATCTGCCACCACATTATAAGGACATCACTGTTTACACTGTTTATGTTTATATCCTATTGAGCTTGACGACTGGAGGATTCTTGATGGGTTAAAAAAAAAAAAAATCAAACCCAAAACCACCCTTTCAGAACTACAGAGGTCCAGTGTCATCATAGCTAGATGTAGCTATGAATCAAAGCGAAGCAGACTGCAAACTGTGCTCTGTGAAAATATCAAGAGGAGGAGCTACAGCACCGAAAGTAACCTGAAAAAAACCATCTTGAAAACTCAGCAGGTAGTTTTGCTAGCAGCCCACAGCAGAAGACGCAGAAGTCTAGACAAGAAAATATGTTTACGTACAAACCGAGGTGAGTGAGAATAACAGCTCTTACCCAGTATGTTGTTCTTGGCAGTCATCTCCAGTGTGTCATTGATTAATGAAGGATTCTGGCACAGTGAAAGCATGTGTATGTCTGGTATTTGGCAGATGCCCTTATCCTCAGCGATTTGCGTTTCTCTCATTTTATTCAACCGAGCAGTTGAGGGTTAATGGTCTTGCTCAAGGGCCGAGCAGTGGCAGCTTGGTGGTACTGGGATTTGAACTTCCGAGTGCAGTGTTTTAATCAAGCCGTACAGAAGCACCTTTCCAAAGGCAAAGTTTTTCCTTGCATTGTTGGCTCCAAACGAGACGAAAGGCTACTATTTCCGTAATTATTATATTACTTAATTTCTGCATTCACACTATATGGCCAAAAGTACGTGGACACCTGACCATAACAGCCTCCACTCTTCTGGGAAGGCTAGATTTTGGAACATGGCTGTGGCGCCTTGCCTATTGAGACACAAGCGCATTAGTGAGGCCAGGCACTGATGTCATGTCAGGAGGCCTGTTGCACAGACGGCATTCCAGTTTATTCCAGAGGTGTTCAGTGGGGTTGAGGTCAGGGCTCTGTGCAGGACACCTCACTGTCAGGACGAAGCATGTTTGGGCCGCTTAGTTACAGTGAAAGACGTTCTAGACAACTGTATCGCCCTCGTAGGGGTGCGACGGTCATGTGTCCACATACTTTTGGCCATATAGTGTACTTTATCAAGATTAGTTTTCGCTTTTGCTCTTAAAAATTTCTGTTTGAATCAGTGTTCCCCAGTTTAATTAAAATTCATTAAAGATTGCTCAATAAAAAGTTTCTCGTAAGTAAAACAATGTAAATCGAGTACACTAGTGGCACTTTTTTCATGTCTTGAGCTTGAGAGAGAGAGACTTTATTTTCTGCTCTCTCCCTCCCAGCTCGCGCTCACTCCCTCTCTCCCCCTGAGCTTCCTTCATGCCATCGGTAAACTGGAACCAAGGTGTGTGTTCACTGTGTGGTTTAAAAATATATGATGCAGCTATTTCAGATGAGACAAAATTATTTGAGCTGTCCTCGTTTACCTGGTTGGGGTGCTGATGTATTCCCTACGTGCGGGAAAAGCTGAATATCATGGCCGGGAGTCAGTATTTAGAGAAGCCCACGCTCCATTCCTTACTGCATAACGTGCAAAGTAGCATGCCTAGGTAATACTGACAAACTATTAAGAATGCTACTATGCAGTTTGGGACACGGCCCAAGTATTTGGGATTATGAATGTACACTCATGGCCCACTTTATTAGGAGTTTTAAACACAATTAGTTTGAGTTTTATATTTAAGATGTTTTATCAGGTTACTTGTATTGTGGGAAGAAGTTTTTTTTTGTTTGTTTGTTTGTTTTTGGATCAGTTCCCACTCACTAGCCAGCTTTTCCCTATCACACTACAGCTACCAGCCAGGGAAGGTGAAGCTTCCTCAGACACACGTTAAGCCTCTGAACAGCCGAACACATTCAGAGGAAATCTCCGTCTGGCCTCTTCTGCATACAATGAGCTCACAGAGTTCCACGATTGGCTAGTGACTCTGTGATTGATAGGGGAGAAAGAGTGCGCTATTTCTTCCACCCAGAGAGCATGGCCACTTTTGCTCTCTTGGACTCCCGTCCATGGATGGCGCAGGCATCGTCAGGAGTCGAGCTGTCGATCTGCCAATGATAGGGTCAACGCTTTTCTGCTGCGCCACATCGGAACCACACAGTTTCTTGTCTTGATGTTTTTCAGGGCACAGTTTACACTCTGCCATCTTTAATCATCCAGATTGCTGCCATTTCCTGTTGTCTATTCGTTAGCATGGCAGCGTAGACTAGGCTCGCGTCACATAATATAACATGGTATCGGATGTCGTTATGGGTTGGTCATTTTTATGAGTATGAATAAATGAGCACTGTATTGGACTGATACCTGATACCAGTTTCGCTATCAGTGTAGTCACAGTTATTGATTACCAAGTGAAGGAACAACACCTTTTGGTTTCTCGACTGTAATCATACAGAGTCCAGTGAGACATACAAATGCCTCCAGTCAGTCTTGCCTAGCATTTTAGTGCCAGCGGCTCCAGGAATAGCCAGCCTCGTCATAGCCACCAATAAACATCATGTAACCTGAGGAGGTCTCTTATGAAGCAAAAGCAACTAGTCAAGTCACTTGCTGTGGTGTCCCTAAATCATTTTTCACATCCACACAGCAGCTGTACTTTCGAGCCCTGCTGCCTTTACTTCATTGTAGACCTGCTCAGGTTACTTGCTGTTTATTTGAGGCTCAGCAAATCACCAGGCAGGCTATTCCTGGAGCCCCTGGCACTAACATACCATGATACCCGAGCACAGGAAGTATTAGTGGTGGAGAATATTGGAGGATCTGGTCGGATTCAAACCACTAGGGAGTTTTGATCGCTCCAGGTTTCGCACAAAATGACCTGGGGGTGTTTTTATTCTAATAAGTTTGAGAAATGACTTGCAATACTCTTTACATTAGCATCCCATTAAAAAGGGATGAAAAATGGCAGAAGGGAAGTGTGCATCATGCCTTAATCTAATATCTGTGCCTGTTCTGTCCATACGTGGATCAAGAAGTGCTAAGTCTGTCACCTTTCCTCATTTGGCTTTAGACTTGTTTTAATACGATTTCCTGTCCACTACGTAAAGGAGGGAATTTGAGGATTTTTGATAGTTATCTGAATTGGAAATGCTTCTGTTGCATATTTTGTTCATCCCAAAGTGTCAGCATGAATCTCGTAAGGCAGTGAATTCAGATACTTGCTACATTTTTTTTTTTCTTCGCTGACTTAAGCAGCACATTTGACTCCGCTCATAAAGGACATTCGACAAGGCCGATTCATCTGAAAGATGATAAAAATGCTGAGTAAGGAGTTCTGGCATTGGGTAGCACTACTTTACAGTGAATGAAGCTTGGCTGTGTATTAGGCACCCACTCTCAGACTAATTAAATTGCCTCCTGATAAATCTCACTAAATAAGCCTCATTTCTGATATACAGTCCCCTTCAAAAGTATTGGTACAGCAAGGCCAATTCATTTGTTTTTCTCTATATTTGGGTTTGTGATCAAAAGATGAATGATTTTTCGGTTCCTGATATTCACATCTAGATGTGTTAATTGACTTAGGAGGTGGCATCTTTGGTGGCAGACCACCCAAACCTTAGGTGAGCAAAAGTATTGGAAGAGATGGTGTTAAAGTAAATAACAGTTAATATTTGGCTGCATATCCCTTGCTTGCAATAACTCCATCAAGCCGGCGACCCACTGACATCACCAAACTTTTGCATTCTTCTTTTGCGATGCTTTTCCAGGCTTGTACACAGCCTTCTTTCAGTTGTTGTATGTTTTGGAGGGGATTTCTCCCTTCAGTCTCTTCAGGAGGTGAAACGCATGCTCAGTTAATTGGGTTAATTGGTCATTGACTTAACCGGTTCCACTTTTTTCCTCGATGAAGTCCTTTGCTGTGTTGGCAGTGTGTTTTGGGTCACTGTCTTGCTGCATGATGAACTTCCTCCCAATTTGACTGGATGCATTTCTCTGTAAATTGGCAGGCAGCATGTTTCTGTAGAGTTCTGAATTCATTCTGCGGCTACCATCATGAGTTACATCATCAATAAAGATTACTGAGCCCGTTCCAGAAGCAGCCATGCAAGCCCAAGCCATGACACTACCTCCACCATGCTTGACTGATGAGATTTTATGTTTTGGATCATGAACAGGATCATGATCCTTTCTCCACACTTTGGCCTTTCCATCACTCTGTATTTCTTTGTGAATTCCAGTCTGCTGAAGAGTGGTTTGGATCTTCTGGTATGGGCTGATCCAAAGTAATTCTATTGGTCATAACAGAATTAGGCTGTATAACACTTCAGGAAGAAAATAGGCTACAGTCATTGGCCATGTGGATTTATGTATCTATTTACTGAGAAAGAAATCTACTTTAGCATCCTCTTTTTTTTTTTTTTTTTTTTTAAATAAATAAGGAGAATCCTATGCAAAACTCAGGAGAAATAAGTGTGAGCAGAGAGAACATTTACTTTTAAATTGTCAGGTAAATCTGAATTGAACTTTGAATCCTTAGTTAATTCTTAGTTCCTGTTTCATTGCTTTCATACAGCAGTTGTGCATGCAGCCATGAAGGACAGATTTCACATCCATAATGCAAGATTTTCCTCAGTAAAGCTTTCTAAAAATGGCAGCCAAAAAAAAAAAAAAAAAAAAGCCTCTGCAGCATATAATGGGATGGGTATTTGGAAACATAGAAAAATAATGTTTAGATAGCACCGATGGGACACACCGTATCGGATCAGTATCGGGCCTATTGAGTACAATAAGTAAATATTTTATTTTCATTTTCAAGATATTAATTCACAGTGATGACTTTTTTTCTACTGATATGTAACTAGAATCTACTTTTTTGTAAGCTTGAACTCATCCATCCTCAACACAGAGGTTAAAATCCCACATGGCCTTTTATTCCCTGTATATGCTCACTTCCTGCCTTGTAGAACGTACATCAGTGCTATTTAATACAGTCCTCAAACACCCACTCTTTCAGTTCCCAATACACCCGAACCAAGCTGCGAAACACTATACACTCACCTTCCAGTTTAATAGGAACACCTGTACACCTGCCCATTTGTGTGATCCAATTAGCCAATTATGTAGCAGCAGTACAGTGCGTAAAATCATGCAGATACAGGTCAAGAGCTTCAGTTACTGTTCACATCAAACAACTGAACGGGGAAAGAAATGTGATTTCTGTGACTTTAATCTCGGCATGGTTCTTGGTTTCGGATGGGCGGGACCGAGTATTTCAGAAACTGCTGCTGATCTGGGATTTTCACACACAGCAGTCTGTTTGCACAGAATAGTGTGAAAAACAAAAAAAAACAACAACGCTGAGCGAGCGACAGTTCCGTGGGTGGAAATGCCTTGAAAATGGCCAGATTGGTTTGAGCTGCCAGGAAGGATACTCATACAATCACTCTTTACAGCCTTGGCGAGCAGAAAAGCATCTCATGGAGAAAACATCGTTGAACTTTGAAGTAGATGGGCAACAACGGCTGAAAACCACATTGGGTTCTACTTCTGTCAGCCAAGAACAGGAGGCCATCATGGGCACAGACTCACTGAAACTGGACAGTTGAAGATTAGAAGAAAAAAAAAAGGCACCTGATCTTTGCCCAGTCCTCAGCTGTCCAGTAGTGTATAAATATAAACCTCTAACTCTGACTTATTCTGCTGCCTGTGTAAAAACCGTGCACCACCACTTCATATGTTTTGTCACGCATGTTATTCCAGGTCTGTGAATCATTTTAGTCCTCGGTGAAATTAGCTGCAAGTTGGAGAATTGACGGCACTCTAAAAGAAATGTACATAGCCCTGAATTTCAAAGTAAACGCATGTTATAGACACGCAGGAAAAATACAAAAACATCCGTAAAGCTGCGAATGAGAATTAAGCTGGCGGTATATTTCAAGTGACGGAAAGAAAACGAACACTGAAAGGAGGATATTTTGCACGTATAGTTATGATGATGGGAAAAGCTGTGCATAGAGTTTGAAAGAGGCTGTCCATCCGTCCGTCCGTCCATCCATCCATCCATCCATCCATCAGGCTTGTATTTGTTTTGCAGATTTGGCAATCCTGTCAAACAGACCAGAAATACACACACAGCAGTGGCAGCAGTCAGAGAGGCACGAACGGTGCAGAGAGCAATTTTAGAAACAAAAGGAGGCGGCTTGCTTTCCCTGAAATGTCTTCATGCTGATGCTTTCACAACAGCGCGCACGCGTCTTTAACGCTCCAGATTTAGTCTTAGACCACCTGCAGCATTTTCTCAGCAGCAGTTTTCATAGTGCATCACTTAAGGCCATGTGTCTAATGGAGTAATTATTATTCTAAATTAAGAAACATGCTAACGTGCCGTTTGGATTATTGTTCAGACTGAAATGTGGCAGATACTGCTCTGGAATTTGTCTCCACTATTTTCTGACTGGGAACCCGCTGATTTTCTAAGAGGCCACAGAAGCCCATACATTAAAATACCGTAAACACCATTATGTTTGCTTTTAATTTTGGAGTGTTGGCTCTGAAGCAGCTCTAGACAAGAGTGGTGTGTAATTTAAGAAAATGCTTCCGAAATGTTTACAGGATTTAAACTTGCCAATTGCCTTTTGCATTTATATAAAAAGAATTTATCCACATTTCCATTTTTTTAAAAAAATAGTTATAACTAAAAGCCTTTCCAAACAAATCCATCCACTCTGGCCATGAATGGTTAAAGGCTAGATTAAACGCAAGTGTAGTAGAGTGCTAACGGACCACATGGAGCAGATTTGTCGGAGTAGAGCTTCACGCGGATCCGAAAAAAAGACCCTTAACCCTGAACGGTGTTATCTTAATACTTCCCTGCAAAATAGATACAAAGGTCATGTAGTCATTTTGCCGTTGCTGAGTGAACCTTGCCTCATGGAGAACGCTGCATGTTCTCATACCGAGGACAGCTCTAGAGTTTGCTGCAAGTGTGGACCGTGATTCCTCGTACCAGCCATGTCATGTGAATGCAGTTAGAGCTCATTTACTCTCAGATCATATTAAATGCGCAGATGGTTTCCAAAGGGAGACTGTTTCAATTTTTTTGCTTGTACTAATGCTGAGAGCGCTGAAATTTAATAGGATGCTTCAGTGCCTTTTTTTTTTTTTTTTTTTGGTACTCATCGATACCATGAGTACCATTAGTTTTAATCAAATGGTCGCATTGTGGAACATTTTGATTTAGTCCTGTTTCTGTAGGTTGCTGCTCTGTGCTGCTAGCAATGAACTGGCTTGAATGCCATCATTAGTGGTGAAACTGCTGTCATTTTGTGTCCTCTGTTCATTAGTGTGACTGCGTACGCTAGGCTTATGTCACATAGTATCACATGGTACTGGATGTTGATATTGCAGCATTTTTAACGAGCACAATGAGCAAGCAAATGAGCCTGATGTATGTCGTGCGTGTATATACTACAGAAATAAGTTGTCAGTCCATGCAGACAAGTCTGATTTGAGTCACGAGTACTCAGTTCAGCTCATGCGTTGGTAGTTATTCAGTTATCTGCCTCTAGGAGAAGGACCTAGAGACCTACGCTTAATTCATTATTCTCTCTCACACTCCCTGAACAGAGTAGCCTTCAGCATCATCGTGCAGAAGATGTAATGGATGTCGGCCAAAGACCCGAGACAGTTGAGTTATTGAGTTGCACGAGTAAATCTCTTTTAGTGGAGGAGTTGCTTAGTTTTCTGACTGCTGTTTGAACCTCTGTAGCATGCGTTCGTGTTCAGTGTATGTGCAACAAAGCTGTTGCTTGGTTTACTGAGCCTGAGAATGTCCCACATTGTTTGGATGATTTTGGAGTGCCTCATCTGTTCATTTTTGTTGTCTTTGTGGGACCACAGAGTAAAGTTCAGTCTCATTGTTGGTGTGTGTTTGTGTGTCTGTAATATATATATATATATATATATATATACACACATACACATACACATAAACCTATATGTGTGTGTGTGTGTGTGTGTGTGTGTGTGTGTGTGTATATGTGTGTATGTTTGAGAGAGAGTATATCAAAGTATAGGCCTAATGCATATAGTCATGCTTTCTAATCCCTACATCTGTGTGATGCATTCCAGAGTTGTAGTGTTTGGGAGGAGTGAATTTGAAGGCGGGGGAGAGCGGTTTTTCCAGAACTCCACTGTACTGTTGCACTGATCGTATTAGATGAGCTTTGTTCAGCAGCTGACGCTGTAGGTTGTCGGTGTTGCAGGAGCGCAGAAGGATACACATTGTAAGACTTGTGTTTTTTTTTGTTTTGTTTTGTTTTGTTTTGTTTTCTCCTCTTTCTTACATTTGTATGAATATTCACCGTAGTTGTGCTGCACACTGGCGGCTATTTGTTATTCTCAATGTTTGCAGCCGCCAAGGTCAGTTAAACAACGAGGCATCGGCGTGTTCTGCATCGCATTTTGAACAATGAAACACTGCTCTTGTAGCACCTGTCTTCTGCCCGATTTCTGTTCGAGATTATCTGCTAGGTCTCGATAACGCAAACTCCAGTACAATAAGATGATGGGCAAGGAGAACTTTCTCATCATTAGATAATCCAAACATACTAAGAAACAGCTTCTGAAGCCTGAGGGAAATGTTAAAGAAGTTATTCTCAGCGTTTCATCAGTGCTGTAGCATTTGTCTGTTTAGAATGGCTAACTCTATTTTTTTTTTTTTTTTGTTAGTCTTGGAATTTAGCTCTGATGGTTGGAATTTTACTGTTTATTTAAAAAAAAAAAAGAAATCACTAGATTCCTGAGTTTGTAGGCTTCTTCTGTCCCAGATGCCAAACCCCCACCTGATGGGAAATTAGTGGCATTGTTGTTTGATGAATTCCACTGCCTATCATAACAAAGGCGGTGTTACTATTTTTTAATAAGTGCCTTATGAGGTTTCAGAGTGAAGGCTTACTTATAGGTCTGTGGTGCTTTTTGGTAACACATCACCACTGAGCACTGCCGATCTCTCTTTGGGCAAAATAGGTTTGTTTTTTTGTTTTTAAAAAAAAAATCATTTTCATTTTGTGACAAGTGTTTTATCTGACTTCACAAATATGAATTTGTTACTGCACTGCTTTCAACCAAAGTTAAATTGGAATGTTCAGTTGTAGTATAGCGCTTTTAGCAATGGCCATATGGATACAAATCGATGAATTTATCCCTAGTGAGGAATTCATACCTTTTTAAAATTTATATTCAGAGTTTATATATTTGTAAAATAGTTTAATACTATTTCACCTGCTACTTCTGCCTTCTAAAAATGCTGTGAATGTGATCTTTGACCGCTTCTGAATAGCTTTTTTTGCTATATGAGTACGTTTGCACATCATGTTGCTGATTCGATAATTCTCACTATTGTCTTCCAGCTTTTGAATCCGAACCATAAACATTCCGCCAGTGAGAAACAATGACTGCCATTAATTCCCCACGAGACAGGTGATTAGCATTCTCTTCATACATTCATATCAAAACAATGGAAGCTGACGTCGTGCAGGTATGTAAAGTTGTTGTTTTTGTTTTTTTTTTTAATCTTGACAGGTATAATGCTGTATGGATCATATTTTTCGTCCTGGGCCTGGGAACTCTTCTGCCGTGGAACTTCTTCATGACTGCCAGCATGGTAACACTACTGCACAAATCAAATACTGTATTATCCGTAGCCTGTTTGTAGTTTCCCTTCTCAGATTGTAAATTGTAACCGTGATGCAGATTTCTGAGCAACTGATAAGACGGTGCTCCATAAGATTGTCGTTATTATTTCTTCACAGTACTTCACCAGCCGTCTCGGAGATCCTCCTGTAAATGCCGATGGTCAGAACCTGACCCTCAACGGCACACTGGCAGAAGGTGACACGCGAAGCGTCCTGGAATCGATATTCAACAACGTGATGACCTTGTGTGCCATGGTGCCGCTGCTCATCTTCACCTGCCTTAATTCCTTCATTCATCAGAGGTGAAGCAAACTTTTACAGTTCTCTAAAGTCAGGAACTCTCTTTCTCTTCGCCATTTAAAAAAAAAAAACGAGATTCCTTTCACCCCATGTGATTCATCAGCATTCTATTCGTAGTGACACCCTGCTTGTAATTACACTTTTATCTGACAATCAGAACTTGACGCAACCAGACTGGTATGCCATCTTCTTCGCTTATTATTCAGCATTAGATTCATTTTCTCTTACAAAAAAAAAAAACAGTTACATTTTCCCAGCAGATTGTATTCTTTTTTTGTGTTTCTTTTCCTTTTTTTTTAAATTGAACGACCTTAGTTATTTAATTTTATCTTCACTAACAAGTAATATTGTTAAAGCTTGCCCTCGCTCGCTCTCTCCCTCTCTCTCTCCCTCTCTCTCTCTCGCTCTGTATGTACTTTACCTTGCAATTTCAGTATTTTAAATATGCAGTAGACGTGTCGCAGCGTGGTTGCCACTATCTCATTAATTGGGATAGCTAACCTAGATAAGTTGTGTATGCGTCAGTGGAGGTGGTTTTTGGAATGGGGAAGCACTGGTATCCATTATTAAAGAATGTATGTGTCCTGTGTTTCATCTGTCCTGGCCTCCTGTTTCAATTCTCATTCTCATTTCTCAAGTCTCTTCTCATCAGGTCGACAAACTTCGTAGTGTCTGCCCACTAAGCTGCTAACTAGCAGGCTCAGTTTCATGGAAGAAGATGGATATCTAGAGTGATAAACAAAAAGAAATGAGCACGAATAATCAAACAACTTTATACTTAGGATTTATTTACAACATATACCAGCTATGATGTTCAAATAACAAGCTATGCTAGCTGTGTAAAACAATCTTGCTTAAAAAAAAAAAAAAAGTTTGGTTACTGATCAACTGCTGCAGATCCGAGCACTGTTTGCCTGACTGGCGCTGAAGCTTGAGATGTCCGGTATGTTTATTAGCGTTTCAGTGACTGGCGGTTGGTTATAAGGTTCCGCCCCTTTGAGAGATCTAAACATCTTATTGAGAAGGGACGAGAATGCACTGTCCAATGAACATCGAGATATTTTCTATGCAAAACACAACCGCCCACACTCCCATTCATCCCCAGAGACGCACCGGGCGGGGCTCAGATGATTTCATTAAAAGCCTGTTGTCCAATGAGCATTAATCATTCCTCCCGTTAAAGCCCAGCGTACTAGAATCTATAGAAGTCCGTAGAAGCCGTGCTTCACTGGATTCCAATCGGTGGCTTCAGATGAGGTTTTCATGCAGGCTGCGCTGTCCACCGAAAACAGTTTGTGCAATATTGCAGTGAGATATTGGCTTCAGTAAAACTCGATAAATACTGAATCTCACCAAGCGCGATGAATAACATAGATACGCTGTTAAACATCTGAGTGCCGCATTTTAATGAACGAATTTTAATGCAATTTAATGGCGTCCCCTGTAGTCTTAAAGCAATCACCTCTGGTACGCGTCTCTACGTCCACGTGTTCTCAAACCAGGTACTCTAGATAATTTGTTATGATGAGTTGTTGTCTAGTCTTACGGCAGAATCGGCACTTCGTGTTGTCTGATAGTACAGTGTGCTAGACAGTAAATTGAAAACGGCGTAAGGGGCATTCTGTCCTGTTGGCCAGGCTAAATGCCATTTGTCCCACGGGCTCAAATGTCAAACTCAACCCATGATGGAGCGAGTTTACAGTAAAGAGGCTTTCACATAATTCATGGGAAGTTCAGCGTGGGACGAAAAAGTCTACATAATGGGGCATGTATATAGTTCAGATGTTTCAACCTTTTGTCAGGCATTTTACCAGTGAGTCTTTGCAGGGCAACCGAGCAGTGTGTTGGCTTCTTCCTGGTCTTTTTGATGCTTCAGAGCTTCCAACATGCCCGAAATGCCAAGAAACAATGAACACTATATCGCCAATTGTTTACTTATACAGTATAATAAAGACTTCTGTTTGAGCATTTCCTGTTGCAGTGCATTGACAGAGTTTATGAATACATGAATACTCCACTGTAGACATGTGTGGGGCTTTTTTTTATTTTATTATTATTATTATTTTTTTTTTTATATATATAAATGTCAATCCCACCAGCTCCCGTAGGAATTCTGACCAATCCTGCCCACTCTCATGGTTTTGTTTATATTTTGGGAAATTGAAACAAGTTCATTAGAAGATATTGTGGGAAGGCACAAACAGAAAGCACAAAACACTTACTGAAGATCAGTAAATGTGGTAAAGGTGATGTGTGAGCCCCACCCTAATTATCAGCATACCTGTTAATCAGCATGATCTTTCTTTGTCCCGTGAGCTTCATATCTCCCCACGTGTCCACTAGTCCACTATGCTGTTGGACAAGTTAGATGGTCGACTGCCAAAAATGTCTCTAGTGAAACGGGCACGGTTTTAGACATGGTGCAGAGTTTGTGCGAGATGGACATATAGTCTGGGTTTTTTTATTAATGTTTAGGTACCCAGCGGGTATGTTAGTATTAATTTACCAGGGAATTTTGTAGGATCTCTCAGCTCCCCCCCTTTACCTAAACGTTATCTAAGGACTGTATAAGGAATGCTGATCTTTGTCCCCTTTTCTCTCTGTCTCTGCTCCTCCACCCCCAGGATTCCTCAGAAATATAGGATCTCCGGCAGCCTCTCTGTGATCCTGCTGGTGTTTCTGATCACCGCGGTGTTGGTCAAGGTGGACATGGCACCTCTGCCCTTTTTCACCTTCACCATGATCAAAATCATCTGCATCAACTGTGAGTGGCTCTGCTGGATCTCTCTGGTTTGCCTCTTATAGAAGTCGTTCCCTCCACCATCACGCTGTGACTTCTTTCTTCGCTTAAAGAGTTAGGGTCAACACGAGGGACTAGCCCTCTTTGATGATGATGTTGTTATTACACGCTGGCTTGGGAAGTCTAGCTGTGGAAAAGACAACAAAAAAAGAGACTATGCGGTGGGAACAAATCTTTGCCGTTCCTAGGGGGATACATTGTACCATGTGTCAAGTTCGCTGTATATTTTTTAATCGCTCGTTATCTTCCTTTCTCACCACTGTGCCATTCTGTTTTCTGTTTCTCTTCTGTCCAGCTTTTGGTGCGGTTCTGCAGGGGAGTCTCTTCGGGCTGGCAGGACTGCTTCCAGCTTCCTATACTGCTCCCATCATGAGCGGCCAGGGATTCGCTGGAACATTTGCAGCCTTTTCCATGATCTGCGCAATCACCAGTGTGTACTCCTCCTATCTGATCTAGCTTTCTGTTATTCTGTGTCTGCAGCTGATTGAGACCTATTTTTTTTTTCAGCACATTCTGTTGATTTTACCTGTCATGACCCTTTGGGCTTATGTTATTCTAATGTTTATTTTCCCAGGTGGCTCAGCGCTGCAGGACAGTGCTTTCGGCTACTTCATCACTGCCTGTGTTGTAATTGTTCTGGCCATCATTTCTTACTTTGCCCTGCCCAAAATGGTATGACCCAAGTTCTTAGGCATTATGGTTTTTAATTTCCTAAATTGGCCAGATCTTTAACTTTTAGTTATTGGAGGTGCGCCAGTTTATTTGAATATATATATATCGCAAGGCATATTGCAGTTACAGTGTGCAGCAGTAGAATCACATGCTTTTTTTTTTTTTTTTTTTTTTTTTTTTTTATATATTAGACCAGACATATACAAAGGTTTTCCCCTTGAGGCCCACTTCCCAGTTTTGAGTTCTTGCACTCCACCCCTTCCCACCCAACAAAAACAAACTTGTCAGTTGGCTACTTAAATTATTGCAGTATATCCATATAAAAAAGTCATCCAGTTTGCCCAGGGGCTTTTACTGCCTGTTTCTAACCGTCTAATATAATACAATAAAATAGAATAATATAGCCCAGGGGTCTTGAGTCTTATCCACAAAGGGCCGGAGTGGCTGCAGGCTTTCATTTCCAACCGTGCAGGAGTCACACTTGATTGCACTTGTATAATCAGTTCATCTTGGTCTCCAATCAAGTGTGCCTCCTATTTGGCTGGAATCAAAGCCCGCATTAATACCGGCTCTTTGCAGATAAGATTGAAGACCCCTGATATAGCACGTAATACAGCAGAACTGACAATCCCGAAGAAGAAGAATGCCTACATTACTGAAGTGTTTAAACGAGTGCCGACAGGCTCAGGAGAGCAAAAAAAAACACAGTGTTTTATAATCTCTGTTCCGTTGTTATTATTACCATTAATATTATCTGTAATGTGTTAGATAGATGTAGACCTATTTATTCTTTCTCGGTTCAAATTCACGTGGAGCACGTTCCAGCGTACCCTGATGTTAAAATGCGGCGCGCCTATACAAACTGTGTAAAGGTCGACAGGTTTGATGCAGTCTTTTAAAAATATAAATGTATTTTTGGTATGTTCCTGATATTCATGCCTTACCCCTTATCATTTCTCAGCTTTGTGTAATGAGCACAGTTAAGCCTGTCTTCAGTGAGGTTGTGCCAAAATGTGTCCAGCCTTGTATCACTCATTTGGGGTTTTCTGTTTATTTGTTTCGTGGCTTTTTCAGGAATTTTTCAAGTATTATGCAGACGCCAGTAGCCCCAAACCCTGCAGTGAAGAGGAAAACAATATGGACCTGTTGAACAAAGGTAAGAGTAATTAGTAACCCCACAGATGCGCCTTTTGAAAACTCCACTAAAAAGAAAAGATCTCAAAGCAGAGGGCTTCAGATCCAACCCAGAGGTTCCCAGGAAATTGTTTTTCATTAAAGCCTGACTCCAAACCATCTGGCATATTTGTTCAGTTCTCTCTTGGCACTGCATTCGAGTGGTTTTAGATGGAGCCAGAGCCTCTCGAGACTCTGCAGTGTGTATTCTCCGTGTTTCCTTTCAGTTTGGCCTTAATTGCACTCGTACGCTCTGTGTTTCATATTGAGCTGTGCTGCAAAGCAACAAAGCCACGATGTTGTTGATGGTTGTGGATGCTGCTGTTACAGAAAACCCCGGGGAGAAGAGGGCAGTAGTGAGTCTGGCTGATGAGGAGACCCCACATACCATCTCTGTGTTTGCCATCTTTCAGAAGGTACCTTTGGAAAAGTTTCCCAGTGTCTGCTGTTTGAGGAACTGTGCTTGCTAGATTCTGATCTGCCGCACGGTCCACTAGTCTCGTATTCATGAAGCATTCTCGTTTAAGTGGCGACATTTGAGGTTTCTGATGGTCGTGCTATAAAATTAGCACTGCTATATTGTAGTAGTAAAATGTAAGCCATGGAGACAGGTCTTGTGGTATAATGTTAAATGTTCTGCTACCCATTTGATGGACTTCAGCTGTCTAAATGATTATACGACCAATGATTATAAGTGTAATCATCTATAAATGACTTATGCTGTTCATTTTTGTACCCCCACCCCTTTAGATCAGGGTGATGGCCCTTTCAGTGTGCTTTGTCTTCACCATCACTATTGGAATATTCCCTGCTGTGACTGTGGATGTGAAGTCCTCTGCGGCTGAAGACGGCGTTTGGAGTAAGAGTGTTTTTCCTGAAAGTGTGCTACTTAAAAAATTCCACTGTTCACTGTGCTCTGGTTGCATTGGCTTCCTGTTTCTCTGGTATCCCTAGAAAAATACTTCATTCCCGTGTTCTGCTTCTTGCTCTTTAACTTGATGGACTGGGCCGGACGAAGCTTAATTGCAAAGTGCACATGGGTATGTGTCACGAAGTGCATGTTGTTTATTTTGGTTGAATTTAATGTGAATCTTTTATTTCTGTAAAGTTGCTTTGTGACAGTGTCCATTGTTAAAAGCGCTGTACAAATAGAATTGAGTTTTGTGGTTAGAAAAAAAATTGCTGGCTTAAAGAAACATACCAGACATCTGTTTTTTTTTTTTTAAATAAGCATTTCCAAGGTAAGTGCATTCTGCACTGATAATAGACTACAGAGTACAAATGGGTCTGTATAGACTATTTCATATTGTTCCCCTCCAGGGAACAGCCCAACTTTTTCCTCACACCATAATAAAGAACGAAGAAAAAAAAAGCAAAAATAAAACTCCTAATTGGGCGACAATTCTGAAATTTCAGTTCTACTGTAGTATTATTTCTATAGAGTTTTTAACAACAGAGATTGTCCCTAAGCAGCTTTACAGAAATCCAGATGTATTTAGTAAATCTATAATTTACAAATCATTCCTCTTCTACAACTGTATGTACCCCAGATGTGTGAGGGTGCGGAGGAAGAGTACGGAGGCAGGCGGATTCGCGTTTATTCAGTCCGTGCTTTTCAGTGCACTTTATAAAACAAAAAAAATCAACAAAAAAGGAAACTCAACAGATGAGGGTCTGTCACGGACTTGCGGCTTTCGCTCCACCAAGTTCATAGTTCAGGTTCACGCTCCGCTGCGTGTGTGTGGTGGGTGTGTGTGTGTGTGTGGCAGGCTCCACCAGCTATGCCACGCTCTTCCCCTCGTTACAGTCGTCCCTGAAAGCACAGAGAGACACAAATAATTAGACTGGCGATAACGAGACACAGCTGAGAATCATCACGCGTTACCTGCCGGTTCAACTCCTCCCCTCTCCGTCCGCAGCTGACGCTCGGCCACGCCCCCGCTCACACACTGCAGTACTGATTTTATAGTGTGAATGTATTGACATGATGCTTAGTATAAGCACATTGTGAACAAGAGTCCTGGGATAACCACAGGAATGTCTTTATGATTACAGCAGTAGTTCTTGGGTACAAATCAGGTGACATTATCCACTGAAGCAGGGGTCAGACTTGGGCACAAACTGCTTTTAGGAAGTGGAATTCTTGGAAGATTTTTTAAAATAATTAACAAAGGACTGCCAGTAACTATATACACTGCCCTCCAAAAGTCTGGAAACGCCTGAACAAAATAGGGTTTTTGGGCAATATCAGCATAAATCCTCTTTAGTTAGTGACCATTTTGCATTGATAATAAGGGACAACACAAACTATGAAAACATATTTTATTAAATAAAAAGTTTATGAACATAAACATGAACATAACATAGAAAAATACTCAAATTTTG
>CM040977.1:25483411-25501389 GCA_022985145.1 Pangasius djambal
GTTGTGTGTAATCTGGAATCAGCTCAATTATTTATTTCACCACCATGGAGAGATACACATAAAGAGTCAGAGTTTAGACTGAAGAATTGGTTAAAGGAATATTGAGTCAGGTTTTAGCAGTAAAGGCTGAATTTATTGTTTTAAAGACATGGAAGGCTCTGAAGAGGACATTATAAAAAAGATTTCTGAGGAACAAAGAAAGCTACGATAGAAAACGTTGAGACCAGAGTAGCAATGTTTGCATTCCACAGCTGTCACAATAAAAGGGATGCTTAGTGTTCTTAAGGAAAAAAAAAAAAAAAACACACACAAAAAAAAAAAAAAAAAAAAAAAAAACAACTTGATTGACTGTACATGTCTGAGCTGTACACATGTCCATAAATGCCACAGTTTAGTGTTCATGAGAGCAGTGCAGTGACAGTCTATTTACACACACAAAAAGTCCAAGTTCCAACAGCTCCACTTTAGTCAGAGAGTGGTCTCGTTTTATAATGAGAAACTGTAGCAAATGAAATAAATAAAATCGCAGAAACGAACGGAAACGTCGACAGAGATGTGTGCGTAAAAGTGCAGCCTCCAGGTCATATTTCATGATTTTAAATCATCATCTACAGGGTCGAACACCCACCAGAGGTACAATGACAAATTAATCAGATAAACATGGGGATTTCCTTAACCCAAGGACTAACGTCGTATATCCAATAATGGAAATGCTGCATCATCTTGAGTGTTTTACGTCACCATGATTCATGCTTAAAAGTAACATGAGAAGCAGCGTCATTGCCACTGGAACATGAGTAGAAGCTATCACTGCGATTCTTAAATTAGTGCGATTATCTGATTTACGTCATTTTTCAAGTGTCAGTACAGAAGAATTTGCGTCATTGCTCCCTTCTAACATGTAGTCATAGGCTCACAACCTACTCACCATGGTTTCAGGACAGAATAAGGCAAGCCGAACATTTGACAGTAATTCATGTAAACAGTTAAAATTAAAATACATGGACTATTATTTGTTTTTTCAGTACCAAGCAGGACCTGTCGATATGGCATATGATTTTTCAGTGATACACTCGCACTCACGTTCTCTTTATTGCTCTTACATTCCACAAAGTTCTATAAAGCAGGTTTTGGACACACAGAAACCCACAAAGACAGAGACATGACTCAGGATCAGACTATTTGTGCATTTAAAAGTTTTGCTCATTCACGTTTGTTTGCATTTTGTGTCACAGGACGTAAAAAGTTGCATTCAGTGGCGGACTATATTAATTGCTACATTGTTTAGAATTTACGGCAGAAGAGAGATGATTTTGTTGTTTATCAAAAAAAAAAAAAGAAAAGAAAAGAAAAGGAAAGTCGAATCCACGACTCTCATGCTAGAACACGCAAGGAAGTGACGACCGTATAAAGTCTGTCTTTGAGAACATCCACCAAAATCAAGAGATCACGAGATCACGTTACAGTCGGGTAGTAAAGTAGTCAGTAAATCTCATGATGAACGAGTGTCTCTGCAGCCTAACCCTGACGATCATTAATAACCTGCAGTCTGTCCAGTGATCTGTTGGATAGACGGCTCTGCTTCAGCACGGATCCACGTAGTGCTAAAACAATTCAACGAGATGATAAATGTAGACGAGACACGGCAGCTCTGTGTTTAGGTCAGCTTTAAAACACTGCATGAAAAGCAAACTACTTGGTGCTTGCTTATTATTATTATTATTATTTATTTTTTAAATAAAAAAAAAAAAAAGTGTTCAGTTATAGCTGAAGCCACAAAGAACATTCGTAACATTGACAATTTGGCTCATCACTGCAAAACTGACACACGCTTTTTTTTTTTTTTTTTTTTTTTTTTTTTTTTTTTTTTTTTTTTTTTTTTTTTTTTTTTTTTTTTTTTAATGGAGAAAAAAAAAAAGATAACCCTGCATTTCCAAAAGACAGCAAGTTGGAGTGTATCCAGTTAAATACTCACGTTTAGAGAACAGTTTACATTTCTGAACCCATGAACCTACTGATTGAAAACTCGTAACACAGAATAGGTGCATAATGCATAAATACCATGATCAGAAGGATTTCTTCCAAAGCAAAACCAAAAACATTATCAACAATGCTCAAGGAACGGATCTGCCCCCGCTACAGTTTCCTCCATCTAAAGGTGATGCAGGCAATCGAGAGCCAGTCGTACATGATGTGAACAAGCTATCGTGAAGCAGCAGGAGTGCCTCAGTGAACTTGATTAGATTTAAGTTAGAGTGTAATAGCACAAGTGGCATTTTCCATGTCAAGTAAGAAAGGAAATGGTCAAGCCTTGTTAGTGTTTGCTAGTTGCCCTCCAAGCCCAAAGGAAGGAACGTGTCCAAGTGTGACCCCCCCCTGGTCCGGACAGGCATAAGGGTCCTGGAGCACAGCTTTATCCGATCTCAGTACAGTGTGTTTGCTTTTGATCTAATTATAGTCTGTTTAGCTCTATTTACTGAAATGTAGTGTGCCTCACTGGTGCACCTCGTTGTCAATGAGACTGTCCTCTCCTGACTGGAAGTCTCCCTCGTTGACAGCAGAGCCCGGTACGATGAGCTCATCATCCTGCGAGGAACCCTGGCCGTACTCCTCACCACTCCCGGAGCCTGACTCCTCTGGGCCCTGCTCCTGCAGAACCTGTGCGATGTACTTCTGCTGAGGGGCAGCAGGAAAAGGGGAAAAGGTAATCAGATGTAAAACAACTGGAGCTGCTTGGAAGAGCGTCCCTCCTTTTTGCAAATATTTATTATTCTTTGGTGTTTACAAGAAAAGGACCAACATAATCCCAATACCAACCATAATCCCCAACATCCAGATGTGACTACCAGGAGAAACAAGCTCGTGTGTTTCTCTACCAGTAGAGTATGTCTCTCTATTAGGGCTGGGCAATATGACATCACTATACTTGTATGATGTGTATCACTATATATATATTATAGCAAAATAACTCCTGGCAAAACAAGTGCTGCATTAAAACTAACGGGGATGTCATAAACCGTCAATATATTGATTATTGATCAGCACATTATTTTCTCAATGCGTCTTTGAGATATCAGTATTTTAAAATTACATTTAAATGGGTTCTTTGCATTTGTTAGCGGTTTCACACTGTACTGGGTGGTTTTGATGCTGCATTCGAGGCAACATGTAATTCCCCATCTACAACTTGTAAGAGCCTGTGAAAACACCCCCTCAGCTTGCAATTTATACTCATCAACTAGGGGTAGTCTTCTCAACTACCAGTTCCTTCCCTGTTTACCGAGTCACTTCAAATCAACATGGCCGCTCACACTGTGAACACTGTAAAGTCCTGATTCTCTACTTTTAAATGAGTTTATAACAGTATTGGCTTTACATCAGTTAATATACAGACACGGTACTTGGGTAAATCCATAATACTGACCATATTAATCACTGTTTTTGAGAAGGTAATCACCAACATTAGAGTTATCACTACCAGCTGGCTAGCTTGTTGCTAACGCTACTCGCTATTGTCTGCTGTTGTTGCTGTACTGCATTTTCAGTCCAGAATTTTGCATGAATGTCTGAGGTTCACTATAATAGAACAGTACCAATAGCTCCTCAGACCTGTGACTGTAAAAGTGTCGTTAAAGTAGCTTTTCATGAGTAGACTGAAAAGGAGGGAAAGAATTGTGCTGTCATATATAATTCACCTGAGCCATATACATTCCTTTAATCTTTGTGAGAATATCAAAATGTAAAACTGGGTACTCATAGCAGTTATGAGAGTTATGCGATTGTGTGTCATGGCGTGATGAGTTACTTGTAAGAAAATGACAGACAACCCAATCCACTCATAGCCATTCAATCTCACCGCAGATTTGGTAGGTGGGGAGGTGCCGGGCGGCTGTCCATTCTCTACTCCATCCACGTCCTGTGAGTCAATCTGTAGAGAATACACGAAGCACAGGTTCACAGCAAAATACAGTGCAGTACTTACAACCCCTTTTATGGACGTGGATTATAGACTTACCTTGTAATTGTGTGCGCTTAGGTACTTAAAATGTCCAAACACAACGTGAGAGACGCAAACTATGATGGTGATGATCAGAACCACAAATGTGAACATTGAGGTGGCAGCGAGGAACCCTAGGAAGAGCAAAGACGACAAAGAACAGATGACAAAACAGAAAATTTTGTTAGGGGAAAAAAAATAAAAAAAATAATGATGCCTTTATTAATTCTATTCAAATTAACTAATTAATTAGTGTTCGAATCCGATACATGAATACTGAATATTGAAAATCTTTTATAAACGGCACCTAGATGACAACACATTTTAACCACATTTTAACGAGCTTGGTTTAAGGCTCGGAGTGCCAAACAGGAGCTAAACAGTATGGCATGCTGGAGGGGAGGTTGGGTATTTTGCTGCCATTATTTCCCAGCATCTAGTACAGTGTGAATTACAGAGAATACGAAGTAGTACAAAAAACACACACCACGTAAGCTACTGGAACTTCAAATTAGCTGTCTGCAAAATATTTACTGAAAGTCACACTAGAAGGAAAAAAAAAACCCGTTTCCTAGAAGGCGGCTCACCTGTGCGTACAGTGGAGAAGAAGAGCAACCAGAAGAGGCACAGGATGGGTGCAGCCACCACCTGGTTCACAGCTCCAGAGTGGATCTTCTTATCCAGTTTGGACGGCAGGTAGGCGTAGTACATATTATACCTGTCCACTAGGTGCTTTAATAACATGTACATTAAACCTAAACGTTGGACAGAGGGAGTGGATAAAGGTTTCAGGTAAATTTCAGGAACTTCATGAAGTCTGCTTTGTGATTTTTTTCTTTTTTTTTTTGTTAGCCTTAGCATTATTATTCTCGCCCTAATGTGAGTCACCCTGAAAAATATCATCTCAATGCAAAGCTGGAGTTGTCAGGTCAGACCTGACATGATGAATGAGTTTAAAAAGACATATGTCATCAGTTCCTGGCATAAGCAACATTTCTGCCATATCCCCATATCACATAATGGCTACAGGATGGGCCGGGCTGAAACACATAAACTGAAATGCTTTGACCATTATATGCAAAGGTTTTTTTTTCTTTTCTTCCCTCTCTCTCTTTCGTAATGCTTAAGGCACTAAGACAATGCCAACAGATAAGTACATCCTCAGAAGAAGTCAGTAAGAATGCGTTATGGAGGAGAATGTAGTCGACACTACAGCCATTGCACTGTGCAGGGAAGGATTACAAAATGATCTTCCATTAGCTGAGTTTTCAGCATCTGAAAAGACTGCTGCTTTACGTGAAGAGGCGTCGTGGAGTAATGTTACAGCTGAACCAGGGTTTTAGTAAAACTCGATAGATAATGCTTAGATACATTTTAAAGCAGCTAATATTTATAGCCAAATGGTCTGAGAAGTCATTCAAAAAGATTTTTTCCCCCATTTTCAAGGGCTGGCTGTGTTAGAGAAGCTTACCGAAAGGAACGATGATCGGACAGGTGATGCTGTAGGTCATGACTACAGTGAAGACGTTCATCAACCAGGCATATGCTGCCCCGAACTGGAACTCGTACGCTTGATGCTGTGAAAGCAAATCTCACATTAATTCAACTTCGTGATTCATTGTATTTTTTTTTTTTTGTGTTATCCTAATGAATAAATCACAGCCCTTCATGGTGCAAAGTATGTGTAACTATGATGAATTGCAAAAAAAGGCAATGTAAAAAGGCATCTTTTTTTTTTTTTCTCCCAAACAGCAATCAAAAAGGTTTATTCATTTATCTTGTTTGTGCTCCCATCTGTGCATGCAATCAGGAAGCATATCAAGCGGGTTCATGTCTTTACACAAGAAGTGTACACTATATGGCAAAAAGTATATGTTTCAGCCACACCCACTGCTAAAAGGTACATAACAGAAAAGTTTGTTGGCAGAGGGATAATGGTCTAGGGCTGTTTTTCAGGGTCTGGACCCTTTAGTTTCAGTGAAAGGTAAAGTTAATGCTACAGTATACAAAGACATTTTAGACAACTGTATGCTTCCAACTTTGTGGCAACAGTTTGGGGAAGGCCATTTCCTGTTTCAGCATGTCTGTGTCCCTGTGCACAAAGCCAAGTCCATAAAGACATGGTTTGATGAGCTTAGAGTGGAGGAACTCCAGTGGCCTGCAAAGAGCCCTGACCTCAACCCCACTGAACATCTTTGGGATGAACTGGAACGTTGATTGCGAGCCAGGCCTTCCAAATGCTTTTTTGACTAAATGGGTACAAATTCCCAAAAACACTCTTCAAAGTGGGGCCAACTCCATATAAATTCCCATGGTACAGTTAGGTCCGGAAGTATTTGGACGATGACAGAGGTTTTGTGATTTTACACAGCCTAATGATGGCCTCCTTCACTTGCATTGAGATCTCCTTGGACTTCATATTGGTAGCTCCAGTTGAACAGCTGCCAAATGCCAACTCAATACTGGATATTTGTGGAGCCTCTTAAAACAAAGCTGAAAGTCTACACTTCGATCAAATCTTGATTGTTTTATTTCAAATCCATTGTGGTGGTGTATAAAGGCAAAATCACAAAACCTGTCATCGTCCAAATATTTACGGACCTGACTGTGTGTGTGTGTGTGTGTGTGTGTGTGTGTATATATATATCTAAACAGTTTTCCAGCACAAAATTAAATGTTACAGAAAAATGTTTGTATGTCAGTAAAGAAAGCAGCATATTACATAAGAGACACTTTTCAGACAAAAAAAACAAAACAAAAAAAACAAAAAAAAAACATAATGCTGGCTGCTGGGTTTTGCTGCAAAAAGAAGAAGCAAGTGTGACAGTCTTAGTCTCCAGAAGAACTGTGGCTGCTTCTGCAAGATGCTCAGTAACATAACATTCCTCATAAAACTGCACACATTGTGCCTGAGACTACTATATATATTTTTTTTTTAAAGCAAAGGATCATCACACCAAATATTGACTTTGCTTCATCACTGTTTACTGCTCTCTGTAGTTTTTTTTTTAATGTAGAAACATTTAATTTCATTATTGCTGAAGGCATCTTTGCTCTACAGCATTTCTCTGCATGTGCCTAAGACTTTTGCACAGTACTGTATATAATGTTAATAGTGAATAAGGCATTAACTGGTTCCTACGCCTATTAGCACCTTAGAATGTATACGTGTGTGTGATGTGCCAACATGCGAAAGCGTGGAGATATGGGGTGTCTGAAGAAACTGCACTACCTTCTTTACATTGCGTCTCTCGGCTGCAGAGCGAGCCAAGCACAGACGAATCATGTACATGAGCAGACCCGGAATGCGCAACAGGTCCATGGCATTGCCAATGAAGGCCGAGGCAATGACGTAGTTAACAAAGAAAGCCCCGTTATCTGGAAGAAATACACATCTGAAGCACAGAGAGAAAAACATTTCAGTAAAAATCTACAGACGGTCACGTCAAGAAATAATATCTATTTCGAGCTGTTAATGTTGCAAAATAAAATTAAACTGATAGGGGTATAGTATAATATTCCCAGAATCCCTTAAGGTACAGAATGGCCTGCTCATGCAACAACTTACTCGAATCTCACTGTAGCGTGAGCCAGGAACTTCTTGTCAAAAAGCCAGCGAAAAAACACATCCAAACTACATTAGGGAAAGAATGAACACACAGCATATTACTAAAGTGACCGCACACTCATAGTTAAAATACTTTAAATACCAATGACAAGCCAACCCAAAGTGTTTGCAATAAGGAACAATTTGCAACCTTCATCTACACATAAGATTTAAAGGAATATATATGCTCAGAGAAATCTATTCGATACATTTCAAAATACTGAAAAATATAGAGTATTTAATCCTACACAGTAATGTACAGAAGTGTAAGATAGTCCAAAGTGTCCACACTGTATTTTCCTCCAGTCACAAGAATTTTATGTATTAGAGGTTTACCTGCTGAGGCCCAGAGATGGCAGCAGCAGGACCATAAAGATGAGGAAGGTGTAGCACTTGTGCATAGTGGTTCTGTTCTCCCCAGAACTGTTAGGGGAAAAAGTCCCAAAAACACCAGAATGAACGAGTGTCCAAAGTGTGTGTCCAACAAGGCATGCAGGAATGATTTTTTTTTTTTCAGCTTTGCACAGGTCAATTAGAAGCTTTCCAATCTTAAACAATTTAAAATAGAAATTTGAGATAAATTAAAATAAAGAAAAAATAATCTCCTATATTATGAGTGTCAAAATGCACAGAACTCTTATCCTTTCCTGTGCCTCCTTTATGTGCTCTTCTAATACAGCGCTAGGTGACGTGTGTGACAGAAAGGAAGCAGGGAAGCGAGTGTGTACCGTGTCCAGTGTGCCTCGAAGAAAGCGGAGTAGTACACGATGGTGGGCAGCAGGGCCGAGAAGCACCACAAGAGCAGAGTGGGGAAGAACTGGGTGATTATGGGATTCTGGAAGTCCAGACCAAAGCAGAACACAGTCAAGGGAAGAACAATGGGATGGGGGTGACCAATTAAAAATGCATTCAGTTTATTACTTTATAATATCTAACTCAAAGTTTCTAAGTCAAGGTTTCATAAAACACAGCGTGCGTGTATAGAGTCAGGGCAGTCACACTCATCTTCAGTGCAATACCTACTTACATTCAGGTACTCCACAGGTTTTGTAACGTTGAACTTGTCCATGGTAGATATGATGATGGCAGGAGTGGTGAGAAAGAAGAGCAGGAGAAAGAGTAAACAGTTGATAATTAAGCAGCGGATCCACCAGGATAAGCCGCCTAATGACAAGTGCTCCCTGCAGGAGAAATGGCAAAATTACTACCTAACTTATGTACACTACTGGCTCATTTGTCAAAAAAGGGGGCTTTATCTGTAGTGCTGTCCGTGTGGTGATTAGGATGGAGGAGAGTCGGACTGCTCCGAACAGAGGCTCTTACCAGTAGACGTTCTGTGGGTCAGGAGCGTAGGTGACTGACCAGTTGTGTGTCTCTAGGATGCTGCTGTACGGTGAGGATTTGGGCTCGCGCCGACAGTGACAGCCATGAAACTTACACGCATTAAAGTCCTTAAGAATGCTAAGGAGGACAAAAGTGACAAAAAAATTCTACAGTTTTGTTTTTGGTCAAGATTTCCACAAGAGAGATAAAAAGTCAATTCAGCAGAAGGCACTAATGCACCATTTATAGCTGATATTAACATGCGTCTTGAGGCCAACATTTGGTCAGAAAGCATGCAAAAAAATAAATCAACAGGCACTACACTGAAATTCCAGTCTACTGGATATGTTCTTGAAACACAAAATGTATCGCTACAATACAGGAGCACTGTTATCACTATATTTAGGCCAGCTTTTAAAAACCATCTAGATCATTAACGTGAGTCTGTGAAGATAGCAATAAACTCCAAGTAACGCATTCATAGTACATCCAAAACACACAGCTTCTCAAACCTACAGTGCAGTCATGGCTTCATTCTGGAAGGTGACGAAGGCCATTTGCAGAGGCTTAGTGCTGACCTTCTCTCTCTCCTTCTTATAATCCTCTCTCAGCTTGGACTCCAGCTCAGTGTAGTAGTTCATTGCTTCCCTCTGCACAACACCATGAATTGTCATTAATACAAGGTCAAAGTCACATATGAAAATACATAGGTGTTCGCTCAAGTGATGGAATGAAAATGCTACGGATCGAGATGCTCAGACGGATTACTGTCTCAAACACAGAAGCACAGCACCGTTCATTTGCCAGTCACATACATTAGAGAGTAAACATTATTACATAATGTGTTATATTTATTATATAGTGGTACCAACCAGTATCTACCAGTCATGCTTTCACTACTGACTAAAATGGCACAAGCCTTTAATTATTTACCAGCCACATCTGTATGATAGTTATTTACCAGCCACATCTGTATGATTGCAGTTATTTACCAGCCACATCTGTATGATTGCAGTTATTTACCAGCCACATCTGTATGATTGCAGTTATTTACCAGCCACATCTGTATGATTACAGTTATTTACCAGCCACATCTGTATGATTGCAGTTATTTACCAGCCACATCTGTATGATTGCAGTTATTTACCAGCCACATCTGTATGATTGCAGTTATTTACCAGCCACATCTGTATGATTAGTTATTTACCAGCCACATCTGTATGATTAGTTATTTACCAGCCACATCTGTATGATTACAGTTATTTACCAGCCACATCTGTATGATTACAGTTATTTACCAGCCACATCTGTATGATTACAGCTGGGTTAATATTTTGTATAGAGGGTTTGACGGGTTTTTTTTTCTGCATTACTCTATTTCATTACAGTTTTTCAAACAATGTTGCTGCTGACTGTTAAGTTTCAATATCTTGTTAAGTCTTCAGTAGGTTGGTTGTTTTCATTAGACTTTCATTAGCCTTCAGTCAAGGGAAATAAATATTCAGGCAATTTTTAGTTTTGTTATTTTATATACTCCCAGTGCATATATCCACTTAAAATTTACAGACATAATGTCTTTTGATTTTGTACCTGTGAATATGAAAAGCATAAACAAAGATATATTAAAAAAAATTGATGGGGGAAAAAAGTATCTAAACAACACAAATTACCATTAGCACTCGCAAAGCTTTTGTTGGCAATTACAGCTTCGCGATGTCTAGGGTAAGAAATAATTAAATGTTTACAGCATTGTGGTTCAATTTTGGCCCGTTCCTCTTGACAAATCATCTTATATTTCCGTAAGGTTACAAGAATCCCTCTGATGGACTCGCAATACCTCCAAAATCTCTCCAACCAATGAAATAAATCTTCCCAACCAATGGCAACAGCTTTTATGACCCCCTGGTGCAATTTGTCCAAGAACATTTTTGTAGCATTTATATCTAGAACTTTATTTATATTTATGTTTGTTTGTAATTTAACGCCATGCCAGCTACCATGGCTATTTTCATGGTTAAAATGTAGGAAAATATTAAGAATTATCTTCGATAAAAGATCTAAAACTATATCTGGCCTCAGTTCATTAAAAATCTTTTCATATGAATCAACTGAATTTAAAAAAAAAGAAAGAGTTCTAGAGGAGTTGAAACCATCATGATATGGTCCCAGCAATTATCCAAGTACAAACAACCTTTCTTTATATTTATGTAACCGGTTTTAAGTGTCCGAATACTCCCCCCCCCATCAGTTTTGTTTTTTAAACATATTTTTGTTTATGCCTATGAATACATTCCTTTTGTTCCTATTTATAAGTACAAACGCAAAAGATGTTACGTGAGTACATCTGAAGTGGATATATATACATATATATATACATACACACACACACACACACACACACACACACACACACAAGAAGCATATATAATAACAAAAACAAGAGTGTCCCGACACTTACGTCCCCTGACTGTACTACGAAACATCTCATATTTCTCATTTTCACCGGTTTTCTCAGCCTGTGCATTTACAGAGCACGCAAACAAAGCTGACTCAATCCTACTGATCACGATCTGTAACAGGACCCATATATGCAGTCCAAAAACGAACCGTTTTTGCTAAACGACTTGTGTTATAACATGATTCTGCATTCTGCATTTTACCCAGTAAATACCTGTGGCCCTAAAGAGGTCTCACCTGCTCACAGCCCTTTATGACGCAGCAGCAGAGGTGGCCACATGGTTTGGGGTTGATCATTGTATGCACATGTTCCCTGTTGAACAAGTCCGTGTAGAACTTCTTGCTGCGTTCCGTCTTCTTCCTGTGGAGAGTAGCTCAGTAATGACCTTATCACCGATCACGAGCATGCTTTTAGCTGTTTAAAAAGCACTGAGTTGCACATGGTTAATGTTCACCTCTCAGAGTCCAGGTACATGAGTCTGGCCACATCATAGCAAATGCGTGCTTCCAGCACAACACAGTTTTCATATGCTTGCCTGTGTGTAAAGAGGAGAGAGAAGAGGTGTGGAGGAAAGAGAAGAAAAAGGAGAGAGTGGAAAAGAAGAGTTCGATTAGTGACTAATTTTACTTTGATTTCTAATGTCATGTCGACAGCATTATGTAAACCTATCTGAGATAACCGGGTAATCTTTCTACCGACGATGAAGACTTTGCCAGTGCTTTACTTTCAGACAGATATGTGAATGCTGTGCTGTGTATAGTGTTTGTCGTCTTCTATGTCTAACGATGCTCGAGTGACTAACTAATTAGTAGAACTAGCTAGCTTTCTATTTAATGTGCGTTATACTGTATTTAGATATTTCCCCATCTTCTTCCTGATCTGGTCATCTGCCAAACCCCACCCACCAGCCCGCTTTCCCCATCATACGATTGCTACCAACTGGGGATGGCATGGGCTATCATGTGCTTCCTCCGAGACACATGAAGCTAACCCCATGCTGCTCATGCGGAGTCACAGGGCAGCTGAACACACTCAGAGGGAAACGCTATCTACCCTCTTCCGCATACATGAGCTCACAGACACATGTAATACAACTGACTGGGGAAAGAGAGCACGCCATCGCTCCCATGCCAAGAACGCCCGGTTTCTGATGGCATAGTCAGAATTATAATGTAAATTTTATACAAAATTTATTCTACGCTTTTATAAATGTTATGCTAGATACCAACTGCATAACTGCACTTCATTTATTTAAAGCGCAATATGTAGTGACTGTATATATCTATTTATGTATATAGCTTACACATTATATCATATAACTTCATGTGTATGATACCATTTTACAGTAAATGTGTAACAGTTAATCTGGGTCCCATTGCTGACGATTACAGAAAATGTGTGTGTTCCTGTCTTTGGCTGTGACCTTGTATACAGCCAGGAATCAAAGTTACTAAGGCAACCCCACTACTGTGCAGCTTAAATAATGTAAAGTGTAAGTGATAAATACTTTCATGTTTGAGTGTCATGAATTTTAGTGGCCTTACTCAAAGTGAAGCTTTATCTGACTCTCTTCTGCAAATCTGTTGATGCCATGAATGAATAAAGTGCGTTTCACCTGTGAAAGGAAAAAAAAAAAAAAAAAGCATTTCAAAATTCGCTCTTTCAGCTAGAACAATATAAGTTATGAATTATGAAGTACTTGATTCGGAGTGTGCTCCTGGTGTAAAAGACCAAGATATTCCAGTAGTGCGGAAGCCCACTCACCAAATCGTCTTCCTTGTAGTGCATCTTGGAGGTGTGTCGCCTCATGCTGTAGACGGTCAGTAACAGGTAAAGGAATGCAAAGATAGTGTGCAGCCATAGCAGGTTATTCCTGTGTTAATATAAAGGGGACAGAACTCGTACATCAATTTTAATTAAAGTCTATTATCATACACACAAATCATTCATACAATGAACCTCAAATGCTTAAAAAAAAAAAAAAAAGGACTCTACCCAGAGTTTAAGTTGGCTATTGTTGTTCTCCCAAAGCTGTAAGCATTATGATCTGTGAAGCACAAGAAAAGTAATAATGAGCAATTCCTGTTTGTTTCAGAGCACAGAAATCTGTTTAATCAGATCATTAAACTCACACGGCTGCAATTAAACATGTGACATATATTGACTGGAGAAGATGGCGGTCATTTTTAGAACAAAAGACATTAACAGTATTATCGACGAAAATCTCTCTGGGATAGTCCTGTGCGCTAATCGCTCACCCAGAAGGTCTCCTGAGAAGTTGACTGGCAGGATAATGCCCACTGACAGCACGCCCACCACCACCAGCAGACCTATGATGTGGCGCTGGAACGAGAGGTAGTGCACTGCGTCCTCGCCACATTTTTCCCTGATCTCATCATCTCTGAGTGGGGGGGGGAGCAGAGATATACTTAGAGCGCTCAGACATACTATCACACACACGATATTTCGAAAAGCTTTCACACACGGCGCACTTATTTCACCCTTCCAGCACTCATAATGACTGAAAGAGCTCAATATAAGTAAACAGGACTCACTTGATCCTGAAGATGGCTGTTAGCCAGGAACAGAAACCCTGCATGGAAGACACACAACAATTCATTTTATAGAATGCGTACACACACACACACACACACACACACACGACGCTGACATGGTATTGACATGACATGACATGACATGACATGATAAACTGCCAACTGAGTGTATAAGGCATATTAGCCATTAAAATATTCTTCATGAGTTTCTTTTTGGGGTCATGGCTGCAAAGCTGCACCCTAGATGCGCGCACTAGTTTACACACTGTGGCCTGCTCCCTGTGGAAAGCGGGAAAGGGAAAGTCAAACAGATATCCGTGACACTAAGCTGAGTAAACCTTTACAAAATATGTAGGTGTGTATTTAAAAAGCCTGCACAGGGAGTGACATAGTGAGAGGTGTGTGGCTGTGTGTGTGTGTTGGTAAAGCTGACAAAGCCGATCTAAATAAAACACTTACGCTGTCTCTTTGGTCAAAGTCGATGGAACTGGAAACCGAAGTCAAGCGCTCGTAACGGGAATCGACTGGCGTCTGCAATGCGGAGGCCACGCTGTGCACAAACACAAACCAAACAAACCAGTTTACTCGGTGTACTCTGCGTGGACACATCATCATCTAATCACATTTCTATCTGAAGAATGCTGAAGAGGCAGCACACCGGTCAAATAGAGGCTGGTAGTCTATACAAAACATATAACACTCAAAACTGAATTATTACTCTTTTCCTAGGTGTACACAATCAAGGATCCACATCAAATATTAAGCACAAAGATTCCACTAGACCTAGAGACAAGGTGACATGCAGATGAGAGAGGAAAAGTTAGTGATGGTTAGAGACATACAGAAGGAGAGAAATCATCAGTGTTCAGCAGACATGAGTGCACTGCTACTACAAATGTTACACTACACAAGTGTCTGTATGGGTGTGTGTGTGAGAGCAAGAGAGAGAGAGAGAGAGAGAGAGAGAGAGAGAGCTACATAAAATAAAAAAATATACATGTGAATGAGGTACTGGGTGGACAATATGTGCAAACAAATCCCAACAGTCCAGTTAGGATGGCTTTCTGAACCCGCTAATAACTAAACCAATCACAGAAATGAATCACCCAACTCTATCTATAAACCTTTTAAGTTTTTTTTTTTTAAGCTAATAACACAGTTTTACCTCTCCCTGTAAGCTGCCTGCCTCTGAGAGGCAGTAGTGCAATAGTCAAGTCCACAAAATGCATGCTGAGCATCAAGTAAACACACATGCTTCACTGATTAGTCCATAACGAGAAAAAAAAAAAAAGAAAGGAAAAAAACAAAAAAAAGCCCTCCACTGCTGGAGAAAATGTGCAGGGATAATAGGAAATTATGCAATTATACAAGAGAAAATTGTTGACAGAACTCTGTTAAAGGAATTCACACCACCTCAGATGGAGAGACGGAGAGAGTGAGAGAGAAAGAGGAAGGGAAAGAGAGACGGTTAATTCGATGATTGGAAAAGAGAGCAGGAACTCCTAGGAAGTGATGAACGTAAAAACATGACATACTATTCTCGTTCGTCCAGACGCCGGTATCGCTGATCCTGCCTTGAAAAGTAAAAAAAAAAAAAAAAAAAAAAAAAAAAAAAAAAAAAAAAAAAAAAAGAAAAAAAAAAAAAAAGAAATATGTGTGATGAGATCATGTGATGACAGACCCACTGAGGAAAGAGAAACCCTCCCATGTCAGTGACAACTTTTTCAACTCCACCGCCACTTGAAGTGGCGATTCTTAACATACTGAATATTACTGGAACTGAGACTGAGACCAGTGCGATTCACTGGAGAAGAATGAACAATGACAGCCATGTGGGTAAACAACATAAAACACAAATCTGTCAATAAAAACAGCCATGAGCTAAAAAAATCCGGTGGTGATGAGAGTTTTGTCGTATGGTCATGAAGCAAAATAGGAACTGCACCTTCTGATGTTAAGGACTGCAATAAATATGATAGAGCAGATATATGGCATGGCATGTGCGTGTGTCTGTGTGTGTGTGTGTAACTTCGGATTGTCAAAGTGTGCAGTAAAAAGCTGAAGCTGCAGACGGCAGCTGCTCATCAATACACTTTATGAAGAGGACAGACACAATTAATGTCATTACGGCTTTATTTTTCGTACCTGTCTGCATCCGAGACCAGCGCCAGACGCCCATAATCCCACGCTACTTTCCTCAGGAAAGAGAACACACAAAGCAGCGCCTGGATGAACACACACACACACACACACACACACACACACACACAACTGTAATCCAAAACTATAGTTAACAAAGAGACAATCATATTACAGATACATTACAGATAAATTATAGTCTTAACTCTAGACATACTGTCAACTTTCAGTGAAAATAGGCCACAACTTCTAGCCACATAAATGATGAATAGGGAACAAAAAAAAAAATTCAAACCGGAAAATAGTTTCAAACACTCTATGATACAGCTACATCCATTTATACTCCTAGACCTTGATTGAATCAAAAAGGGAAATTGATGCACAAGACAAATGTACATGGTGTATGTGTGTGTTTGTGTGTGTGTGTAAGAGAGCAAATGTGAGAGAGACAGAGAGAGAGAGAGAGAGAGAATATGACAGAGACCCCACAACGCACCACCAAGTCAAATGTTCGGGAAACTTCAACAAAACAAACAAATGATTTTGCTTGTGTTATAACCGTTATAAGTAACTTTTCCCTCAGCGGCCTCTCTTCTCACTCTTGAATTTAAGCAAACAAAAAAACACAACCTGTCATGTTTCCAAGAAGCCAGAAAGCGTAAAGCTATCATGGTTGTATACTTCCTATTTAAATGTGTATCGTGTCGCCGGAAAGAGGATGATTCACACTCCTATTAACAATAAGTTAAAAATCAGACAGAGTATACAAAATTGTATAACAAGCAAACAAATAAATGGCCATTATTAAAAACAGTATGAAAAAAAAAATGAAATTAAAAATGGATTAATCATGACAGGAAAAATGTAATAGAATAAAGAGCTACACAAAAAATACGATGTATGAAAAGAGAATTTCAAAACTGGCTCCCGAGTGCCTTAAGAGAAAAGCATGAGGTCGCGAATTCGATTCTTGGCCATGTGCTTCGAGTGGGAGGGGCATACTCTCTCTCCCCTGTCAGTCACAGCGACACTAGTGAATTGTGGGTGCCTGTGAGCTCGTGTATGAAGAAGAGGGCAGATGGCACTTTCTTCCGAACATGTTATGCGGCACTGTGATGCAAAATGAGCAGCAGCAGTTTAAAAAGATGTGATTGGCTGTCTCGGAGGAAGCATGTGAGCATTCACCCTCCTCTGTTAGTATGTATGGTGGGTGGGAATTGGAAGGTGAGCAAATTGGGGAGGAAAAAACAAACAAAAAAAAAGGCTTAATACGTGTTTCACAAAAAAAAAAAAAAAGAATGAATAAAGAATAATAGGCGGTATCAGATATGATGAGCGTTATCAGACACTGTAACCAACTGCAAGCTTCCACAAAGCCGTGACGTACCAGGAAGAACATGAAGTCGAGGGCGAGGACAGTGGGCACTCCTCCGAACGGAAGTCCCTGCAGCACGGTGCTGCGGATTCTTGCCGTATAGCACCACTCCTTGGAGGTGCTGTTTTCCGAGCCTGAGCAGTTTCCCGAGCAGGCCTGACTCTCGCCCAACACGGCCATCGTCAGCACGAACAACACCAGCATCATGCACAAGTAGCACCTTCACCACAGCTGCATTCTGGATCTGGACACACACACACACACACACACCACCTGCAGATTACACAGGAAGACAGAGAATGTTGAAAATACCAATAACAATAGTAATTAATATTATTATTATTATAGTAGTTAAACAGAAATTTTAAGCAAGAAATGAAAGTTCAAAAACATAACAGCTCTATTGTCAAAATAAATAAAGCAGCAAAAAAAAAAAAAAAAAAAAAAAAAAAAAAAAAAAAAAAAAAAAAAAAAAAAAAAAAAAAAAAAAAAAAAAAAAAAAAAAAAAAAAAAAAAAAAAAAAA
>CM040977.1:25506031-25525479 GCA_022985145.1 Pangasius djambal
CAACGGGTTCATTTATATGCAGGTGGAAAGTTCACGGAACCACAAGTAATCGTTCTTGGACAGATGCGTCACACTGGATTTCACTCTAATGCACTCTAAGAGTAATGATAAGGAAGCGAAGAGAGAAACCAGCAGTCACTGGAAAAGAGTTGCAGGACGACCTGAAAGCAGCAGGAACAACAATTACACACAGAGAACAATAAGCAATAAACTGCGCCACAATCATCTCAGTTCCTACAAACTAAACACAGAGATGTGCATCTACATGCATTTAGACAAATCAGAACTCTTTGGGAACGATATACTCTGGACAGACCCCAAAAAAATAACTTTTTGGCATGAATTCGGCTTGTAATGTTGTAATGAAGAAAGAATGGCGGCACGTATGATCCAACAGTCGAGCATCATGATAACTGGAACTGGGAGCATCATGACACGGGACTGCTTCTCTTCAAATGGTACTGGGGCATAACACGCCACTGAAGGAAACATGAACGGAGCGGTGTACCAGAACACGTTAGAGGAGAATTTAATCTCAGGGGTCAAGAAACTGAGTTCTGGGAGAAGATGGACTTTTCAACATGACAAAAGACCAAAAAAAAAACCCTCCAAAATAACCCAAGCCTTGCATGGCCTAACTAACCTCCTGACAGTGTGTGAATTCCACTGAAAATGTCACCCTGGTGTTAACTGAAGATGGAGGAATGGGCCAGAACTGGACCACAACGCTGCAGAAACTAATTACTTCTTATTGGAGACATCTGGAAGACATAAATGCTCACATTTTTGTTCTTATTTATAAAGTGCAAAGTCAAAAGACATTGTGTGTGTAAATCTGAAGTAGATATATGCACTGGGACTATAGTCATGGCTTTTATGAGCAGCAATGTGCCATCGATGACCTGCTGTGCTCCTTCTGCTCCTTCCAGTTCTGATCAACAGATCAATAAAGGAGGGAAAAAAAGGTATGTTTTTGGAGAATTTGTTTTGGAGAAGTTACTCTAAAGTACCATTTGGACGGGATACGATTTCCAGACGTGTGTGTGTGTGTGTGTTAAGTGATGGTGCGGGAGGATGTGTGCAGTGATTATGATCGATTCACAGAGGATAAGTGGTCTCTGGATAAATCACAGCAATGGGAGTGTTTCCGTGAATCGCGCTTGCATCTCATATCCGATTGTTTTGACCTTTAGCGTTACCGCTTGTAGCAGGAGGGTTTGTGGCCGTACGGTCGTGCTTGATCATTAGCAGGTCACACGGCCACATCGGTAACGTAGGTTATCGCTGTATTAGCAACTCGATCACATAACCAAAAACCCCTGGAAGCATTACTTCTCTAAAATACCTCCTGAAATGTTGTCGATGTTTTTTTCCCAAACCATTTCCGTTTTGGTTTGGCTTCCACAGAAGTCAACAGAAAAGAGCGAATCCTCTTTGCCCACATAAAACGACAGGATCGCTGGCAATGGCAGAGAATGCAAAAACGCCCGAGAAGTGATACCCAGAAAAAAAAAACATCGATCAGTGGTTTTGGTCTACACCCAGGAAAGTCCCAGGAAATTTACAGTGAGGGGAAATCAGAATTCGAGCACTTTTTGTTTGTGTTATTTAATATACTTTCTGTGCATATACTCACTTCAAATTGACACGCACAATGTCTTTTGACTTCGTACTCATAAAGATAAATTAAACTGCAGTATCGCTTTATCAAGCTTCAGAAACAGAAACAAAGGTTTGTGGGCTAAAAATAGCCAGTGAACTGTGGAGCCTAGTTATCTGCTTATATGGTTATGGTTAGCTAGATCTACCTGCAGGCTGACGTGTAAATTAAATGATTGGTTTTGACAGGTGTTGTACCAAGCTTTCGGTTATTAAACGGCATCACATTAACAAATGAGTGTACTTTTAGCGAGCTTTCTAGCTATTTCCTAAGCTTACCTTTTCATATAAATCTGTCTTGGATTTATTTATTTAACTTAGCTTATAGCTACAGCCGTCTAGCTAGTGTTAGCATACACAGCCAGCCAACTTGTCTGATATAAAGCACTTGTTACAGAGAACAGAAACCAGTTTTTTTTTTTGCTTGATTGCTGCTTTTCCGGTCTTTTTTTTTCCCCCCCGCATTCACCACACTTCGGTCAGTACTTACCGAATCTTTCGGTCATAAATATGGCAGCGCAGTCATACAGTCACATGACATATAAACAGTAAGTCAGAGACGGATTTGTAGGCGAGTAAAATCCCAGAATTACTCCGGTAATAACTGCGTTACCACACCTCCCTGTGTAAAGCCAATCCAGTCCAATCTAACCAAAAACTTAAAGCTACTACTGGATGTAACAATTTGAGAAATTTTGCCCTCTCTTGCAGAGGATGCTAGTGGAAGAACGTTTGATAATGCAGAGAACAAAACTATCGCGTCTGTTCGCTTGGGATGTATGTATTTTATTATTTATATCTATTGTCTAGTCTGTGTATTTTTGTTCAGTCTGGCAACCATTAGGCTCACGACTAATGGAGTAAACAGCTAAACACTGAGCACAGATGGTGACTTACTCTATAACCGCACTATAACCGAGTGCGATATAACACACGCATGTTTGAGCGAATAGTTGTGCAAATTCCAGTATAAAAGAATTCAAGCACAAGAATAGCACACGTTTGTGCTGTGGTAAGGATTTTAGTTATGTCTTATGTTTAGTCTAGACCGAATCCAAACACTCACATACACGACATATTTTGCTCTGAGGTAGCTAAATGCTAAACGCTAAACGGTACATATCAACTGCTGAGCTCAAACTCTTTGGATAACACAGAAAGGAATGCAGTGCAACTGCCTGAAAGCAAACGAATATTTCAGATAGGACTGTAAAGCGATAATCTAAGTCTCAGTGATAAGATTAAGAGTTGTTGGCTTCCAGGCTGAATTCGTTGGTTTATCTTTAACTAGGCTTACAAGTTTCTATTTCGGTGTGAATGATTCAGTGGCACATGTGGCTGATACGGCAAAAACATACTGAAATATCTGAACGCGTTTCAGTATGCTGAGGTTGTGTAACGAGTGGAGTCGTATTAACACACAGAAAGGTCCAATCTTCCAACGTTTAGTGAAGTATCTGAAGTATTTAACAAGGAAACTGAAACAACTGCGTATAGATTTCGGTATCCACTCTGTTCCGGTGTCCTCCACAATTATCGGCACCCTTCATGAAAATGAGCAAATATTAATCTACAAAAACATCACATCTTCCTGGGATTCTACGCATACACAAAGATCAGTGCCTGCTGTCACAAATTTGAAACAGAAGCACTGCACTATCTCTGTGAACTGAAAAGAAAAAGTTAAATGTCTTGGTATATGCTGTTTATGGGTTAAAAATTAAAAAAAAGGACACACTAACACCCACACCCTGTCCTACTGTGAAGACTGGAGAAGGGAATATAGTTGTACGAGCTTGCTTTGCTGCCTCGGGGTCTTGGTGGCTTTAAAACACTAAGAGAACAATGAATTGAGGTTCTTACAAAGCAGAATGTCAGGTGTCCCCGCTCAGGAAAACACATGACCTCATTCCTACTGAAGTGCTGTAGCACGACCCGAAAGAGAGACTTCCAGTAAAATATCCCAAAAGTGACGTATCCTAAACGCAAAATACATAGGAGTCACTGACGCTGCAACATGACCTTTAGGGAACTCCAGTCAGCTGACTGACCTGCTAACCTTTAAACATTTTGTGTAAGAGTGTTCCAGTTGTGTAACATCTGAGTATGCTAGTACGAGTTATCGTTAGCGCCAGAAATGTCACCAAACGCTCAGTTTTTCCTCCTCAACAAAACAGGAGACAAGCCATTTGGCACATTAATCTGGAATGACTGACAGCTGCGCATGTGGTTTCAACTCTCCAATATTAACGGACACTGGCTGGAAGCCCCGCCCCCTTCACACCATCTGACACGATTTTGAACGGTCTCGCGGGGTGCCCCAGTTTTTATTAAATGTCAATGGAAAACATTTTATGTTCATTAGTATGAAATGAAATCTACCGATGTATGTTTGAGTTAGCTTTTCTAAATTATACATTAGACAAGCATTAATGGTGATGATAATTAGAAAAATATTAGATATGCTGTGGTTTTTTTTTGCTCTTCTGAACCGATCAGCACTAATTCAAACTGTAGAACAGTGAAAATGTCGGCCATGTGAACATTATACTTAGATTTGTAAAAAGATTTAGATACTATTATTGTATTTTACTTTACACAGTTCACCGTGCACTACTGCAGAATCCGCCATCCAGCTGAGTATTTGGTGATTGGCGCTGCCACCAAGCATTTCCCGACTACACGGCTGGTAATAATATTACGCCCATTCCTACTCTCCTTCAACCTAAAATGGTGGAAATGTTCATTTTGCTGCCATCAGTTCTGGTAGATTAAATGGCTTATCATGATTTTTTTTTTAAAGGTTAATCAAAATTAGGTAAAAAAATAAATATTGCACAAGCCTTGATCGAAACCAGTCGATTTTTGGTCTAAATACGTGATCAGCAATCAGACAACGTTGCTGATACAGCGAACCGATCAATGATGCAAAATTTCGATGAGCCAAATTCCGCTACCTGTGTGGAAGATTTCCCACATCCGTCTCAGACCAAGCTAACGCTAATTACAAAGCAAAGGATTTTAACACCACTAGCCTGATAAGAGTAAATCATGCAACTGGATACAGTGAGTATCAAAAGCTAACAGAATGAGCCATGATGGATAGCACCACACCAACAGTGAGCATTTATTGTGCTGAATAATCATCCGTTCTTGCTTGCTGAGGATGTGGAATTCTGTTGTTTATTTCGTCCGGAGGCGTGCTATTATTCGCTTCCCGGTCGCTAATGTGTTTCAAACGTTGCCCTTCCCGAGCTTTATCAAACAGTTCACGCCCACATACATCACCTCATGAAGAATAATATGACCTCAGTGAGCTTTACAAACGATAGACGGTGTTCTGTTGTTAGTCCCTTGTTTAAACAAGTCCCATGTTAAGCTTAACAGCTCAGTGGATCGATCAGCCGTCGATGCTGAACAGTAATCCCTGAATCAGTGTGTTTAATAACGCAACTGACAAAAAAAACCCTATTTAAACCATGTTTGTTGTCTTTTGGCCTCAGAGAATGCTGATGGAACCGTCTCTACACCAGTGGTGAAACATTAGCTAAACTAAAGCCAATGTGAAAAACAGTGAAACTTTACACTTGGAGATTCAGCGTGGAAATACAGTTCTGATTTTTGTCAAATCAAGGTGGGTGTTTCTTTTCAGAAAGCCAAATGAAACCGTTTCGACCGGCACTGCCTTCTACCGCCAGTTCATTACCTCTGAAACGAATTCTTTTCCAAACCTGAATATATTGTGAACATGACAATAACCCTGTACTCACCGTAAAAAAAAAAAAAATCTACATGGTGAAAGCTTCAGCTGTTTTCTTTCTGTTTGACGGGTGATGTTTGTGTGTGTGGGGGTGGGTTTACTTGGTGAACCGGCTTGCTCTTTGATCCCTGACGAGTCTACTTTACTTTTCCTATTGATTAAGTGGCTCGCCGTTTGTCCGCTTCTTATCTGCCGGAGCCCACTACAAGAGACAAATTAAAGAGCAAAAGCATTTTGCTTCTCAGATAGATGAATCTGCAGATCTCGCGAACTGAATGACGTTTAGATTTGCACCCAGATCATAAAAAACGAATGTTATCTCTGATCTGAGGAGCCAGCCATAGTAAAACCCTTTAGACACAATAAACACTTTTAAAACAGATTCATTTTTGCTTTTCTCCGAGTTTCTTTTGTTCAACTAACCAGACAGTAAATAAAACTGTACTATTTCTCATCTAGTACATTATGAATAAACTGCACAGCATGTGTTTGTTATAATAAAAGTCACAATAATAATAATAATAATAATAACTCCGAAGCTATCTTTTTTACTTTAGCAGTCTTTCGTCTGTGCTTCCACGTCTATTACTCGTGCTATTACAGCTACTCATTTTACTCTTTCCGAGTTGTTGTTTGCCGTGTTTTTGTTGTACACACTGTAAACTACTTCAGGCTGCATACTGAATGCACAAAATATGTTCTGTACATTTTTTTAAATGTACTAGCGACCGCCTCTGAGGTCCCTGAGGTCTCTTTTGCCGTCTTGTGGGGAAAACAGATACAAAAGACGAGCGGCTTTGGAGTGATTCCTGCGATTTACTTTAGGATTTTTCTGAAGTTGTTGTGGTTGCGGTTTTTGAGGAGAGGATTATTTCCTTAAAGCGCCATCGCTCAAAGTCCTAACTCTAAGATGAAGCTTTAAAGCTCCTGGCAATAGGATATATAAAAAAGTGAAATAAAATAAAAAATACTAAGGATGTCATTAAATAAGCATTAAACAAGAAATAGTATATGTGGCTAACTTCAACTTAATTCTAACTAAAAGCTACTTCCCTCTTCCATGTAGTTTCAAAAGGTCCACAGATCAGCGGAGCACAGCACTGGTTCAATAAAATACATTAACTTCCTACTAACACGCTTCATTAAGAGGCTTATTAAACCATTTAGGGCTTTTAGTTTTTGAATTGTCCTATTTCCCCCCCATTTATAATGTCGTGAGAATTTATTTGATAAACTGTGTCAGTTTTTTTTTATGATGATGTCTGTAAGAAATAACTATTATAAAAACCATGTTAATGACACTTTTTTTTAAAAATCCAGATTGCTTCCCTTTTTGCAGAACTGTGTGTAGATCATCTGTACTGAATCACAGGGCAGAGTCACGCTGCTATTCCTCATTCCTTTCACCATTTAAACTGAACACAGGCAGAACTATTCACCTTTTCGACTATTATACTGACAAAAGGCTTATAAAACTAATCTCTTTACCTAGATGTAGTTTTTTTTAAATTCTATTTTTTTTCTCTTTTCCAAAGCCTTGAAAGAAAAAGAAAAAGCTCAATATTTGTACCCCCCCCCCACACACATTATCCCTTTCCACCAAAATAAATAAATAAAATATGTATAAAAAGTAATGATACTAATACAAAAAAAAATAAACAAAGAAAATAAAAATAAAAACCCAATTTAACAAATAATAAAAAATAAATACATGAATAAAAATAAATAAATATGTGAATAAATAAATAATTCTTTTTAAAAATTATTTATAAACAAATAATTAAAAATAAATACATTAAAAAAAATTCTTCACACACACACACACACACACACACACATATATATATATATATATATATATATAAAATATTATTACTGTGCAAAACTAAAGATAACACACATGCTCTTACTGAAACTAATTACTCTTTCCAAACACTAATCAACTAAAAATAAATAAATATCAAACATATCAAAATATGTGTTTCCAAGTCCTGTAAAACTTTTGGACTGAACGTTTCAATAAATATTTAATTTTTTTCCTCATTTCAAAAATGATATCTGATCAAACAACCACAGTGAAGCGGTTTTGAGTACCCTTCTCCTTGCTAATAAAGAGGCAAATGAAAGAACACTTTTTATATTGTGCATCAACGATACCCTACTCTCCGGGACTCCGAAAATAGCGATTTCAACACTAGGTTGTACGTCTAAGTTAAATATGAATGAAGATAAATATGAATGCCCAGTAGTCTCTCAAATTTGACAGGACCAAAACATATGAATGAAATCATAATTTGCATCAATCACACACACACACGTCCCTGATATTAGAGTACATTTCTGGAAGGCTAGATTTTGTATAATAAGCGTGGTGAAGGACCTTAAATTGTCCAAGACACCTAGATGGAGTTCTTGCTCATGCTCAGGCACAAAGCTGAGTCACCAGGATAGAAGTCACTGTAGCTTCTGTGACTGGAGTAAAGGGGAGCCGACGTAAACAGATGAATCATTTTGATTAAAACTTTGGTAGCACTGGCACTCAGCTCTACCAAGCACGGTCCTGCCGAACTCGAATCAGCAAGAATAAAAAAAGAAATTCAGAAATCTCTTAATTGAGCTATGCTCATAAATTAAATCTAAGCTGCGACTTGATAGCCGTTCCATCTATCTTCGATTCCTGATGCTATCGTCAGTGGTCTCAGGCGGCTCTCCTGCATTTACAAGTGCAACAGGAGCTTCATCTCTACCGCTCTCTAGCCATTTTCAGTGGAAGACATTATTCACAACTCAACCTCATGGCGTTATAAGATCGCTATTTTCTACAAGGACGTGCTACTTTCGTTAAAAGTCTTTCGTTCTGAAATGCAATGCGTGTTACTGAGCTCAACTAATCTGCTCAGTATATAATTAGGGCTACTTAGATTTAGTACGTTTCTAAAATGAACGAGTATTACATTTTGAAAATTCAAAACTGGAAAAAGACGGGGATTGTTATACAAACAAAGCAGAATATAACCTAATGGGGTTTCATGGAAGGCCACTCATGATTCAGCACTTCCCTGCGATTCTTATACAGGCTTTCCTTTGTAACACCTTTGCTTAAATGAATCATCTTTAGCATCACTCAGTCAATATTTGACTCCTGTTCATACATGTACTTATTTCATCTCCGTGTATAAACAGCTTCCCAGTGCATTGTCACTGGTGCTGCCTCATTTTTCCAAACCCAAAAATTCAGTGTTGTGTGTATGTACTCAATTAATTGATGAACTTCTGTTTTGCTAATTAAGCCTAGATTAAGTAACCACAGATATGAGTGATTTGCCTATATAAAGGAACTAGCTGAATTAAAGCAGAAGCAACGCTCCGCTGTGAAAGCTGAAAGCTGTGCTCTGACAAAATCTAATCATGTCAGATTTGCCTCGGGGCTGCACTGCAGAGCTGCACCTTGTTTTAACATACAGGACGGAGCTCAGCACCCACCCGGCAGGCACTGACAACTTGATATTTGAGCTCCAGTCTTCTAAAACTCAACAGGCTTATGAAAAATGACAAAGTAGGATGTTTCATTTGCTGCGTACGTGCCAATGTTGTCATGCAACACAGTTTTAAAAAATGGCTGTGTGTAGGAAAGATACTGACTCAATGTCCTCTTAGTTAATGTCCTGAAAGACCCACTTGCTCTGACTTCCTACTGTCAGACCAAGGGTACCAAAAGTGGAGTCTGAATCCAGGTTTAATATAGATATCAACCTCTTTGACCGGTCACTTGAAATGAACGTATCTAATCCAAATCTCAATAACTCTAAATCAAATCGTCGTATCAATAAGGTCAACTCGCAACTCGGGTAAATAGCAAGAACACTACTGTACTAGGCATAGGAATTTTGTTGTTTTGAATATCGCGATGCAAAATGCTGGCGAGACGAATATCTTGCATTGCGACATTTGCGTTTCATATTCGTTATGAGCTCTAAGCTCTTCTTGCACACTAGGGTACTAGCATGCAGAGCGTGCGGTTCGCGAGTGGGAATCTAACTGCCTGGAAGCATGCTTACTTAATAGTCCACAAAAATCCTCTGATTATATAGGGCAGCCTGATTCCTGACCAATATTAGTGCTTGTTGCAGTTCTCATTTTTGACCACTAGGTAAAATAGTAACTATGAAAACTAAGAGGGGCAGTGAGCAGCTAAGGATCTCGCACTCTCACTGCTGCAGCCCGGGTTCGATTCCCGGGTTCAATATTTCTCAATGCCAGTCCCAAGCCCGGATAAAATGGGAGGGTTGCATCAGGAGGGCCTCTGGCGTTAAAAACCTGTGCCAAATCGACATGCGGGTCAATGGTCCATTGTGGCGACCCCTTACGGGAGCAGCCGAAAGAACAACAACAACTTAAACTAAAGCTGCAAGCAGCATTTAGTTCACATTCACAGACGCGCTACAGTTGCAATCTAAGCAATCACAGGAAAGCAGAGCCATAACTTTAGGCAAAGGGATTCAAGAGTGATTTGTAGTTTCATTCATGTGTACATTTTGACCAGGCACAGTGGTGGAATTCTCTGACTGGAGGAAGAAAGGTCTAGATGAACAAATGGGCAGCAGGGTGGCATTGCTGCGGCATTGTTTAGACAGGTGTCAAGATGATGCAAGACAAATTTGGAGAAGATTGGGCAAAATTTGGAGGAGGAGTAGCAAAAATGGCAGTTAGATGTAAGCACCTTTGGCATGTTATTGTAACTTTTGACCAGTAGGTGGCGCTGCCGCAAAATCTGTTGCACAGCCTCGGGTCATAGTCCTGAAGATGCCTAGCAAGTGTTGTATCAGTGCACAAAGTCGTTGCTGAGAAACAGCCTCACTTCCTGTTTGGCGGCTTTGCCATCAGATTCATTGGCCCGTTATGGGCAAACCCTTTGGACTATTCAAAATCCTTTTGATTACTTTTGTGAGGATTACTCTGAAGATGATATGTGCCAAATTTGGTGATGATTGGACAAAATGTTTAGGAGGAGTAGCAAAAAAAAAAAATCTTTTTGACAAAATCCAAGATGGTGGAAAATCTAATTAGGTGGAAATTGACCTCATAGGAATTCACCTTAACTCGTCTCGACCCAAGGAATCCAGGGATGACTGGTTTTTAAATTTTGGACACATGGTTCAAAGGTTATGACCATAAATGTACTTCCAAATTAGACCCAAATTTGACTCGATGGTGGCACTAAAGCGTTGGCAACACTTAGCCCAAATTTGGTCAGAATGTTCCTTAGCCCCTCCCCAATCAGTGTGCCAAATTTCACAACTTTTAACCAGACGGTTCTATGGGCTGCCACAGACACCCTAGCCAGAAGAAGAAGAAGAAGAAGAAGGACATAGAATAACGATAGGGCGTCTGTTCACCTTCGGTGCTTGGCCCCCTAAATGGGCAATTAGTATTTCAAAGAAATTGAAAAAAATATGGAATTTGTAAATGAGGACTTTACGAAAATGAACAATTTCTTGAACTGCTTTGCACCAGCTGCCCCTGTGGATGAGTCGCCACTGTTCCTGAACTTTCCAGTGGATTGTGGTTTCCATTGCTGTTAAAATAAATAAATAAATAAATAAACCCATCTTTGAGAAGCGTTGCTACAAGACGGAACAGCACACTAATCTATCACGTAACACACCAAGTTGTTTCCACCTCCTGGACTTCTGGCTGTGCAGTGAAGGGTAGCTGACGAGTGCCAAATACTTCGGGTACTTTGGGCCGGTGGTGGAGCAAGGGCAATTAATCCGTCAGTAAAATGCTCAATGGAGACTTGAACTTAATCTGCAGATTAGTCCATAGATCAAGCTCATCACTCCTCGGCTACGATGACTACTCAGGACTAGCTCAGGATTTCACGATAGGAGGGATCACAGCTGCTGTCTATTTTTTTATTTCTTTTTTAAAAGTACTGTGCTATTTAACGCAGAAAGTCAGTCATTAAAGTTAGCACAGGCAGCTTCAACAGCTCGCGAATCGGCTCCACCCTGCCGAGAAAAAAACCCAGAAACCCTCACAGAAATTATAATGGTTTTAATGGTTATAATGGGAATTGTATTGGTTTTAATGGAAACTGTCCCTGTGGGTCTCTACTTGTATTTGGTGGTATGTTATGTCTAGTGGATCCCATTAAGGACCAATAATGTTAATGGTTTTAATGGTTACAATGGGAATTGCGTTGGTTTTAATGGAAACTCTAATGGTTTCTCTGGGTCTCTAATGCTAAACTATTGCCTTCTATCGGTGGCATGTTACGTCTAGTGGATACCATTAAGGACCAGTAATGGCAATGGTAATGGTTTTAATGGGAATTGTATTGGTTTTAATGGAAACTTTAATGGTCTCTGTGGGTCTCTACTGCTAATTTGTTGCCTTGTATTGGTAGCGTGTTATGTCTACCATTACCATTAGAAACCAATAATGGCAATGGTTTTAATGGGAATTGTAGTGGTTTTAATGGAAACTTTAATGGTATCTGTGGGTCTCTACTGGTCATTTGTTGCCTTGTGCTGGTGGCATGTTGTGTCTAGTGGATCCCATTAAGGACCAGTAGTGGTAATGGATTGAATGGTTAGCTGATGGGGATAAGCGGATCACTTAGACACTGAGCTTTTCTGGAGGATGGAGACTCGTGTCATCCGAGAAAAGAAATAAAAACAGCATCACGTTTCATATTGCTGTGGGTTTTAGAGGTCAGCTGAAAACACGCCATCAGCCTCTCCACCTCTCCACCTCAGTGACCCTGTTAACTTCTCCTTTTAATCACTTTCGGTCGTCAGTTCATCCAGTTTTCACGACTCTCGTCAAATCCACACGCATATACTGGTAATTATCTAAACAAATATGCTCGCTAGGTAGCTAGCACGCTAGCCAGATAACAGCTTTTCCCTCAGTAAAATAAACATACAGTTCAATAACAGCTAGTGGTGGTGTTTTTTTTTTCCACACTTTTTTTAATCACTGCTATGACGTAAAGTGCTATTTCTGTGAATAAAAGAATGCTAGGCAGGCAGCTAGCTCACCTCTCTGTAGTGTTGAAAGGCAGGCACGGCGTTAGCACCGATGCTAACTCTCAGGCGGAGACGCTGAGTGGTTCTCCGGCTCAGTGTGTGTCCAGGACGTCCTGTGCTAATGCCTCAAAGGAGAAAAAAACGCTCAAAACCGGCACAAACCACATGAAGAAGCGATGTTATCCATGCCCAACGATTCCCAAACTGACAATAAAATACAAGTAGATTAAAAAAAATAATAATAAATACACCAGCTCTGATAGGAGTCGCGTCGAGCTGGCTGCTTAGCTGAAAGCCTGAGTGGGGCGGCCGGCCAGGGTTGCCAGATCTGTGAGGCAAAAATCAGTCCACCAAAAAAAAAAAAAAAATCAAGACTCCAAAGATAGGTACTGTATGAAAGGAATAAAACATTTGTGGAGCATGCAGTTATAGGAAAATAATCAACAACAGGGTAATGTGATGCAGCCTGACGCAAACCAGAGCTACTGCTAGACGTCAGAAGTGTTTTATTACCTTTATACCTCAGCAATTTAATGATTCTAACGATTCAAGATTTTTAATGTATTAATGAACAACATTAATGATCATACTTTTTATAGCTGATATTTAAACACTATATGGCCAATAGGTTAACTACATGCCACTGAATGAATGAATATGTGAGATATTTTACACCAAAATTTTATTTATTCATTCATTTATTTTAATTTTAATTGTATTTTTTTTCTCTGGTATGCCCTGTTCCTACCTAGATTGTGCGTAGGGAGTGTAAGCTAGTGAATGTTGTACATGCTGGCTTAAGATCCTGGTACCAAATCAAAGAGAAAAAAAAAAGTATTGAGGGAAAATGTGGTTGAGTTAATGTTCAGTAGGTTAATAATCAGTTGGGGTTGAAATCTCAGCACCACCCAGCTGCCCCTGTTGGGCCTGTTGAGCAAGACCTGTGTCAGCACTTCGTAACAGCAAGTTTTCTGCGACAGGAGAGTCTTTCTGGTTTCTTGGTATCATGAAGAGCGCTGGGTTTTTTTGTTTGATCAGTACAAATCCCCATAACCTTACTCCAAAATGAAAAGCCTTCGCAGAAGACTGGAGGTTATTATAACAGCAAAGGGGGAATAAATCTGGAATGGGATGTTCAGAAGCACATATGGGAGTCAGGTGTCCACAGACCTTTTTCCATATAGTATAATTATATCTATTGTTGTGAAATGTCCGTGAGACAGTTTAGTTCCAGTTATCCCTTACGTTGTAGCAGCTATAAACAGTCATTCCCTCACCAGTCTCTCTTTTTTATAATCTCTCTTGAACTTAACAAATGCGAAGGCCCTGTGAATGATTTGTTAGTATAGAAACAATAACATTTCAGAAAGGCTGCATTAATATGAAACTATGACTTGAATTAATGCCAGAACTACTTCCAGTGCTCTTATAGAAAATTAACCGACACTTTTTGACCAATCGGAAGGTGACTTTTGAGACAACCGAGAATTCAAAAGCAGAGAGGGTTACAGGTCTTGCTCAAAAGGCCCAACAGGGGCAGCCGGGTGGTGCTGAGATTTCAACCCCAACTGATTATTAAGCTACTGAACCACATTTGCCCTCAATACTTTTTTTTTTATTTTTATTTGATTTGGTACCAGGATCTTAAGAAAGCATGTGCACCATTCACTAGCTTACACTGCCTACACACAATCTAGGTAGGAACAGGGCATACCAGAGAAAGACAAACAAACAAACAAACAAACAAATAAATAAATAATAATAAGTAATATTTTGGTGTAAAACATCTCACATGTTCGTTCATTCAGTGGAATGTAATTAACATATTTATGAAAGTCAAATAAAATCTTATAATTACAAGATCTGTGGATTAATTGTCTGGGGTGGGATGACAGGGTGTGTAATGCCTTAACCCTGCGTGAAACCGGCGGTTGTGGCAACCCTGACGCCGGTCAGGAGATATGAGCTAAGTTGTATCAGTGCAGTGTGAAAGCCGGGCGTCGAGCTCACAAACTAGCCTACAGCTCCCCCTAGTGGACACAAATAAAACGATTCAACATTTACGACAATTACAGTAGATTTAAAAAAAAAAATCCGGGCTCCTCTGTTTTAATTTGACTTTACACCAATAATTACGCTACACAGAAATAAATGATTAATAGCCTCGTTCATATTTAATATAACTGAGCTTTAATATAACTGATTTATTTTGAATACCCCAGTTTTATTTTAGGGTTTATTAATAAGCCATTACAAACCACAAGTGCAGTGATTCCCAGCCCTCATCCTGCAGCATAACCACGAAACTAAAGAGCTTTAATGTGGCTTTATAGGACAGAGAAATATAGAGACAGATTATGGGTCTAATTATTAAGTAAATAAATAATAAATAATATTTCCCCAGGCCTTCTTGTGTGAAGATTTAATATTTATACGCTACATGAAGAATCCGTTCCTCGGAACATTGTACCACAGCGACATCTAGTGGTCAAATGCTTACCAATAAAATCTCAGTTTGGCTGGGATTAAAACACTCTATAACTGTAAATAAAAATATAGCAAATAATTGTACACTTCGTCATATACACACTGACATGTTTGGAAGGAGTTACAGACAGTAAGGTGCAGAGTGAATACAGATACCAGCTCAATAGCAAAAGCAATGTGTATGTAATAAATGTGTGTAAAAACACTGCAATATTCTAGGCAATCAGTATTTTATGTATATAATATGACGCCCCAGGAGAACTGATGGGAAGCCCCAGGCTGGACAGAAAGCCCCTGAATTCCCAAAGCCCTGGGCAGAAGTAGGCTACACTTCACATTAACACTCCAGCCATTTTGTTGCAATGTCATTATACTGTATAAGTATAAATACATTCAGTGGTTAGCACTGTTGACTTGCACCTCCAGGGTCAGGGATTCGAATCCTACCTCCGCCCTTTGTGTGTGGAGATTGCATGTTCTCCCTGCCCTTCGGGGGTTTCCTCCCGGTACTCCGGTTTCCTCCCCCAGTCCAAAGACATGTGTTGTATGCTGATTCTCATTTCCAGATTGTCCGTAGAGCGTGAATGTGTGTATGATTGTGCCCTGTGATGGGTTGGCACCCTGTCCAGGGTGTCCCCCGCCCTGTGCCCGAGTCCCCTGGGATAGGTTCCAGGTTGCCCTGCGACCCGGTGTAGGATAAGCGGTACGGAAAACGGATGGATGGAAATACTTTCCGATCTGGGAAAACCCTTCAGTTTGGCCGAGGAGTGTGTTTGTCACATTCATGACATAACATGAGAATTATTATATGTTATTCCAACGTTATGACTATGATAATATAAATATGGGACTACATAGGGAGCAGAAAGCTTGTAATTTTATTTATTTATTTATTGATTTTTACAAAAGCTGACTTACACACACACACACACACACACACACATATATATTTTACATATAAATGTAGATATTTTACATTTTACAGGATACCAGCCTTCTTTGGTATGGAATGGAAAAGGAAATCATGGTTTCACCCATCCCACCACAAGTGTGTCGTTTGTCAATGAGTCGACTCTTTAGTTTGTTAATGAATCGACTCTTTAGATGAACGACACACCAGGCAGAAAAATCGTATCGGCTAGTGCACATATGTTTACTCAAGTGTATTCATTAAAATAGATTTTTTTAATAAAAGAAACACAATGCAAATGTAGTAATGTTGTTTTAGATAAAGTGCAGCAAACTAATGCTTTCATTGTACAGATCAAAGAGCCGTTTGGGGGTTGAAAGAACCGACTCTTACTGGTGAGCTGAACCGATTCATGTTCCTATATCTATATATGGCGTGCCGCGTCAGTCAGTTTAGTCACGTGGCTATCTACAGAATTAAGCCTAAAAAATATGCATATATATTTATATATACATATATATGTATAAAATCGTCCTAAACAGTTCAGTATTTTGAGTTTTAGTGAATCTATATTATACGCTTTAGTGAAGCTATTTTATGCGCATAATTATATCCCAGAAATGGTATTTCCCATAATTCCATGCTTTGTTTACAATCGTCAAATCAGTCCATGCACCATGAGGCTTTCTGTAGGGTTCTTCTGCTTCATACTGAGTATGTCCGGATGCGGAAGAGGTGAAGTGGTGAGCTAATCTCTAGCTAAACTAGCCTCCACTATGTAGTCTGGAATAAGGCTATTAATCCTATACAGTAGAAATAATCACATATAGAAATATATAATAGCAGCATCAGGCAGCAGTGTGTTCCTGGAGCATGCACTCGATTGTGGAGGTTAAAGGTGTGAAATCTGGATATCGTTGTGGTTACTGTAACAACTCATGGGGAAAAGTGTCCTATGGTAAGTGAATATACAGGGGGAAATGCTTCTACATGAAGTTCAGTATTCTGAAATGAGATTTGTGTCAAGTTGACTAGACCATGATGAGTTGAATAGTCCCAGCAAACACACCACTTCTCCCTAGCAGCATTTGGCTCTGCTATTGGCCATGGTTTGGGAACTATTTTAGAACGTTGAAGGAACATTGTGCTTTGGTTAATTCAGTTCAGTTCAATTCAATTCGATTTGATTTGTATAGCGCTTTTAATGATGGATATTGTCACAAAGTGGCTTTGTGGAAAAAAAATATAAATTCAGGATATAATTTTAAATGTTGTACATTTATAAATTTATCCCTAATGAGAAAGCCAGAGGTGATGGTGGCAAGGAAAAACTCCCTGAGACCACATGAGGAAGAAACCTTGCGAGGAACCAGACTCAAAAGGGAACCCATCCTCATCTGGGTGTATCGGATAGTGCGATTATAACTCATTCCCTTCTATATGATCAAATAGTGCAATTGTGTAACCAGGAAATTCATCATAGTTTTCATGTGAAGTCTGTTTCGTTGAAGTTATCAAACTGTTCACTGATGGAGACCTGAGTGCAAAACTGTTTGTGGCAAATTGCAGTCCTAAAGCTATCACAGCAAATTGCAGTCCAAATCCATCTTCATGGTTCTTCATCTACAGTAATCTCGTTGATCTTTAGGCTGTCCATATGGGACTGTCCTCAGCAGCCGCGAGTGGTTTCCATGAGATGAGAACTCCAACCTGAAGTAGGGCATCAGGATGGATCAGGCGGGTCTGGAGATCAGAAGGGGTCAGGATCACTGGGATCTCAGGAGTAGCATGTGTAGCTTGACAGGGAGAGAGAGAGATTTGTAGGTATGCTTATTGTCATGTAATGGTTAGGGGCAATGTACACTGTGCGCACAGTGCAAGCAGGGACTCTGGCAGGAGTAGCTATGACAGCAATAACTAAAAGGGAGCGCCAGAAGGTAACACAGACATGAGGATGACCTGCGAGATAAAGCGGCCAGCCCCTCCACCACTCCACTCTAAAGTCATTTTTGTCTCCTGAACATCCTGAGAACTCTTACGATTATGTGATAACTGACAAGGAATCTTTACCAGAGGTTACTTTCAGGTATTATTTTTGTAATAACAATTTTCCAGGAACCTTCTCTTATGGGTAGGTCTTGATTTAGACAAACATTTAACATAGGAATTACTGTTTATAATATTTCCCTGAACGAATGGGAACGCGGATCAATATACAGTATTTTATAACAGACGTGACTGGGTGTTCTGCAATGGATATTAGACCACAACACTGTTGAATTCTTGAATCTGATATTGAAAAGTCTGCTGTTAGGAGACATTTATGTAAAGCATTTATGGAAGGAGCCTCCAGTGTCAGTGCTTTGTAACAGTCAGTACGTTTCCAGACATGAGAGAGTCTTCTGTTCAAGGATGTACCATACCATTACATGTATCTATAATCAGTTAGTTGTTGTAATTGTTGGGAAACTGCTGTGGTATAAGAGGAATAAAACACTTCAGGATGTGTTTTTTTTTAAGGAAAAAAAAAAAACTTCCGGAAGCTAACGGGAAGTCTGCTTTGAGTTGGGCCACATCACACTACGCTATTGTTGAATACTTTCCTATAACAGCATTCCTGCAAATGTTTTATCTTCCTTAAAGAACTATTTAGGGAAATTGCATATTTTACATTTTATTGCTGTTACTACGGCAGTGTTAGTGACATCATCAACAGACATGGCAGACGCTACTTTTTTTCATGAATATAACTTTCGACTTAAAATTTGAAAGCTCTTTAGACGAAGGGACACCAGTTTCACCGGCAGCCCCTTTAACGGAATGTACAAATCAATGTGAGCTAGCTAGCCCGCTAGGCGACAGACTATAAAGTGAGTTTAGATTCTTCAAGATCTATTTCCACTAGCGGAGCAAAAATAAACAAAACATTTAGCCACATTGTGTCCGAAATGTCAGTTACTCGATATTCATTTCTTGTTTAGAGAACTCTTGTATAAAAGTAACATCGCAGTTGCACAATCATGCAGTTATACCGATTATCGGCACGTCTGTGATCAACTACGGCACTCGGCCTGCGGCTTCGTACCTACGCCAAATCACAGCCGTGCTGATGTTCAGTATAACCTCGCTCTTGCTCGTGCTGATGTTCAGTATAACCGCGCTCTTGCTCGTGCTGATGTTCAGTATAACCGCGCTCTTGCTCGTGCTGATGTTCAGTATAACCGCACTCTTGCCCGTGCTGATGTTCAGTATAACCGCGCTCTTGCTCGTGCTGATGTTCAGTATAACCCACTCTTGCGCGTGCTGATGTTCAGTATAACCGCGCTCTTGCTCGTGCTGATGTTCAGTATAACCGCGCTCTTGCTCGTGCTGATGTTCAGTATAACCCACTCTTGCTCGTGCTGATGTTCAGTATAACTGCACTCTTGCCCGTGCTGATGTTCAGTATAACCCACTCTTGCTCGTGCTGATGTTCAGTATAACCCACTCTTGCTCGTGCTGATGTTCAGTATAACTGCACTCTTGCCCGTGCTGATGTGCAGTATAACCCACTCTTGCTCGTGCTGATGTTCAGTATAACCGCACTCTTGCGCGTGCT